>JAUPFN010000001.1:37372845-37972845 GCA_036924255.1 Apodemia mormo | reverse complement strand
AGACAAAATATACGCAATCAACATAATTAATTCTTCGAACTTTTTTCCATCAAGATTTATCAGCATTTTTTATGAATTTAAAAATTGTAAACTTATTTCGAAGTAAAACATTGTATCCTCCATGACCACGTTTTGACACGAGGCTTCATGTAAACGTTTTCGCAAATATTACAGCTAAAAGATATTGGATTAAATCATTGTAAAATTATTACAAACTGTAAAATCAGCACTTACTTCTGCTTGAAATCGAATTTCATTATCTGTAGACAATAGTGTGTTTAATAATTGATAAAACTGCGCCTGATCTCCTGCCATGTTGAACCTCTTCGAAAAGGCCGATTTTCTTTCATAAAATTTTACGCAAAATAATGCCGCTATTCCATTGTGTTGCTAGTATAAATAAATTAATTGGCGCGAAAAGAAATAAGGCTTGCCCTGAGCAATCGCCAGATATAATAAAATATAATGCCAAAAATATCTATAAACTACTGAAAATAGTAAAAAATTACTAAAGTTTAATACTCAGTTCAGTATGAAATTATAACCAATTGCTAACCAAATAATTCCGTGCTGCTAACCTACATAAAACAAGTACTTATCTCTAAAGTAATTGAACACTTCTTTAATCTACAGTAACTCTTTCACTAGCAATTTCAAACCAATTCTGTGAAACTTTGGAATTCACTAACTTTACATATTGGGAGCAGTTAATCCTTTAAAAAAAACTGTAAAATTATTTTATATATGGGTTTAGTCTTTAGAATAAAAAGCCACAGTATTATTAGAATTAAATATATAAAATAATTCCTTTTGTATACCTATTGTATATATTTTCTAAATTAATGATTGGTACACTCGTATTTTACATATATTTCATGCATTCTCACTATTCTGGGTTTGCTCTATCTACAGAGATAGGCTAGTATTTTATGGAATTTTCAAGAAATAACCTCTGCTTATGTGTGTACAATAAAGTATTATTGATCGCTTAGGGTTAATATTGAAGACTGTGCAATGATTGGATGAAGGTTTAAACGGGTTTAATTTTTATTGTGCAATATTTTTTTCTTGCACTGTGTAGGCTTAATATTGCACAATACTTTTCAATTCACAGTTAGGAGCGATCGCGTTCGGTCAGTCACCGTGTTTAATATATGGTCGTGTCGTAAATTTAAACAAAATGGAGGCAACAATGCTATATATAAAAGATAAAGAATAATATAGAGATTTATTTAACAAAATCACCAGCATGGTTGCCGGCAAAACTTCGTCGTTAAACATTATGCTCGCACGAAAATATTGATCAGAATGGTTTGTCAATTTTATTGAGTATTTATTGATCTTATGTAACCAAAGGGGTATTCAATATTACCTTTTTCTATCTTCTACATATATAAAAATCAATTGCTGTTCGTTAGACATGCGCAAAACGGTACTTTGAAGTGTAATGCAACATCACACATCACCTTTGAAAAGGTAATATCACCCGCAAACATCACTCATCACTCATTACTCATCACATCACCTTAAGGAAATATCATCTCGAGTAGCGTTTAGTGTCTTGCGTTGCATGTGATATGTGCATCGCTTTTTTGTGCGAACTACGAGTCATTACATTGAGTATATATTTCTTTCCGAACCAGATTACCATAATAATTGATGATTAAACTGAGTAATAATTTTGTCTGATTGAAAGTTTTATTATAACATTACTATTATATTAATCGTAATTACATTTTGAATTCGTCATGTAGGTACCTGATTTAAAAGTATCATCACGCTGGTACCTATGTGGGGTAAGCAGAATTAGTGATGGGCAATGGAAAAATTTCGGATGGAAAAGAAAAGAAAAAAAATATTTTTCCGATATTTTTCCATTTCTTTTCCAATATTTTTCCACTAAACTTGGATTGTAAATAAAATAATTACGACATTGAATATTTATTCCTACTGTTTTATTTAAGTATATGAAAGCACTATTCTTACAACGGTAAAAGAAATAACAGTTCGCTCTATGTAAACACTCAATTTTGATCAGACTGAGGTAACCGGAGGACACAAAACTGTCACTTCATCTACATTGATGTGTTTTCCTTTAAATCCATCTACAAATTTTAAAATATGAGGATAAAGTAAGTTTCTCATACATGGAGCTACATAGTAATTCTTCCAATAGTAAAGAGTTCTCTTGTTTCTGTGTGCAATTAAGGCAATCATAGTTGTAAATCTTATCAGAATCACTTCTGCTCTCTTTTGTAGCTGACTGTGATTTGACTGGACTTGGTTGATCTTTTTCTTTGATTTCGTAGAACGGCGAGGTATTTGTGCATTCTTCATTAGTTCCGCTTTTTTTCCATTTTCCCTCCCAAATCTGCGACAATTCAAATTCTTCTGCTTCGAGACAGTCTTGTGAAATTTTCCTTTTTTTTTTGCTAAAATAACAATAATATCCACATATGAAACACATTTTCATAGTTTTCAGCACGGCTAGTTATAATGAAAGAAAAAATATAACATTTTACTTATTATACTTACATAGACTCATACATATAATATCATTGGACTCATATTGGTGAGCTCAATTTCGAACGGAACAAATATTATTGTATATTATATTATATTTAGTATCACAAACACGATAAAACAAGTGAATCAAGATCACGGGGCTTCCACATTATAAAATAATTTATAACATAATATGTCTATGGGGAATCCCCGTGAATAGATAATTTGGCAGTATCGATAATCGGCAACATTAATATAAATATATTAACGAGTTCCGTTTTTAACACAGACACGCATCCACAACTTTAAACCAATCTAATACATAAAAAATGTCAAATACATAAGTGATTCACTTCAAGATAAATGTTAAAATGATAAATAAAGTATGATATTTAGTACAATGTAGATATTCTATTGTTGCCAAATAATGGATTATATGTCTAAATAATTTAAACTATTGATTAATTACCGTAATTATCTATTCCTAAATTGTGAAGATATTACTAAACATATTTTTTCTATGACCTCACTGCGCCCCACTAGAAGGTTAGGGTACTTATTTCATCACGCTGAATAACAACGATACTTAACCGCTATTTTAGATTATTATTTAAATATATTCGGACAATCGATTAATAAATACGTCTTCTATTATTTGGCAACACTAAAACATTTTGTACTAGTTGCTACAAATGTCTCGGGGATTTCCCGCAAGACCTTTTAAATACTAGCTACGTAATTTTTAACTCAATTGGCGTGCAACTTCTCTACAGTGTATACTTACGTTTCATGCAAGTGGTGTTTTTTCTTTATCAGTTTTATTAAAACAGTATAACTTTCGATTAAATATAATTATAATGGGTCGTAATAAAGATAAAAACACGTGGAATCTGTTTGAAAAACGAAATAATGGTGTATCATATAGGTATTATACGAAAATATTTCGATACGCTAACGTAACCCGTATGCGGTCACACATTGCAGATTGTGATAAAAGTCCACGAGATGTGAAAATTATGTTAGATCCGAAAGGAACCGATTCTACGGATAGTTTGCCTTCTACTTCATTGTGTCTGTCAGTTCCAGCAGCTTGTATGGTAAATGAAAAAAAAGGCATAAATAAATTAATAGCTTTAACTACTGCAGTATCCGGAACCCCTATTTCTTGGATAGAACATCCATTATGGAAGAAAGTTTTTGCTGCTTTGGCACCATCATATCAGTTACCTACTAGAAAAACTTTAACGTCACACATTGATGAAGAATATTATGAAATGAAAAAATGTCAAGATGATATGATGAAAACACACTAATTAAAGACTAATAAAAATATTATTTATAGATGCAGCACAAAATACAGAAAATGATCTACTGTTTGAAAGTGATGATTCAGATTAATTATCCAACATTCCTACATTACATATCTACATTCCAGTTGAAAATTATGTAAATGTTATATAAATCTATAGTAAAAGAGTTTATAAAAAAAAGTTTGGCAGTTATTTGAATCATATGCATCAAACGTGTACGTATAATCAAACGTGTTTACGATAAGTAATATCAGAACAATATTTTAAATTTTATAGTAATAAATATTTTACAGTAAACAATATTTTTCCATTATTTTTCCAATTTTTTATTTTTCTGAAAAATAAAAGGAAAAATTTCCAAGGTTTGAAATTTTTCCGAAAATTACCCATCACTAAGCAGAATAAACCATGGACACACCATTCCTCCAGACTCCGAGCTAGTACTGAGATTTTAGATTTTCGAGTAAAGTATCTTCACGCCCGTATCGCCGAAGGGGTAGGCAGGGGTACAACAAGTGCACCCACGATTAGCCGAAGATACTTGGTCCCACAAATGTGATAGGTGGAAAGCCTATCGCTAACCGGGCACTTTCCAATCCCGGGCATATTTGTGTTTATCAGAAAACTGAAAAAACACTTTTATGTGCCCGACCCGGGAATTGAACCCGGGACCTCACATAGTCAACGCCAACGCTGGACCACTAGACCACAGAGGCGATTTTCGAGTAAATCCTCCATAATACTTTTGCCCGATCGGGAGTTCATGGCCGAAGTATGGCTGAGTAGTCTAACCCCTAGACCACGATGCACAAAACAAAAGACGCGACGTGCGACACACAGAACAATTAAAATGTCTTAACTCAAACAGTTATTGCATAATACCTAAGGGTACTCATTTTTATTATTAGTAAGATTGTACATCTTACTAATAACAAATATGAACCGAATTGTTGTCACCAAACAATTTTCCAATTCAAATCATTCTAACATACTTAACGTACTCTTATACCCGTTCTCCCAGCTCGAACCAACGATCTCGGTATTATTCGATTTATTTTAGTTAAACTGCTAGTTGCCTATCTCCCGCACGTTGCGCACCGCACTCTTTTCTTGGTAGTATAATATCATATGTGATACGGCCAGAAACGACACTAACCGAACTGTGCCGAGTGATGAATGAAGTAATGTGTGATGGTTGAAACGCTAGTGTGATGTGTGATGTTGCATCACCTTTCCGAGTGATATTACTTTTGTGATATTACACGCGTCACCTACCCATGTCTACTGTTCGTTAGTCTCGCTAAAACTCGAGAACGGCTGGAACGATTTGGCTAATTTTGGTTTTAAAATATTTATGCAGGTTCGGATTAGGTTTAAAGGGTAAAAAAAAGGTAGAAAAAAACCCAGAAAAGTAGACACAAAGCTGGCAGAACAACGTTTGCCGGGCCAGCTAGTTGCACAGTTAAAGTATTGCGCAATATTATTGTAGATCTATGGGGCACCCAAGGAACTTATATACGAGAACTGGAATTATTTCGAAGCATTATTTAAAAAATAGAAATGTACTTTAATCCGTTGCCAATAAATTTGACATTTGATTCTAACTTAACAAAGGGAAAAATGTCCCTTTCTTTCAATCACCAGTGTAAATAAAACTATTGGATGGATACGTATTCGGTAACAGTTAAATACACATTGATATTAGCATGAAATGTATTGTAATTAACAAAAGTTTTAAAATAAAGTACATTTTTGTTTTTCAAATATTGCTTCGTAACAATTCCAGTTATAGTATATAAGTTCCTTGATAATCACTCACTGGACTTGCTGCTGTCAAAGAATTTTCGTGCCTATTTGAACATCACCATTTTGGCGCTGTAGACCGTTGCGACCATAGAAATATGAATAATATATAGAAGCGCAATAACATTCTATAGCTACTTTAGTTATACAAATATCGGTAGAATCGACATTGAACTAAGCGACATTTCTTTATCTCTTTTTAACAAATGGTAATTTGCATATGCAAAAAGAGACAACGATATTGTGTCTTGCTCACTTTCGTATAAATTAAAAGTTAAGTAATTGGCAATTCTATAAACGTGTCATCGACGCCATATTGTGTATGTAAATAGTGGTACATTATTTGTCAAAATATTAATTTAGTTTCGGATAAATACGATTTACCAAGTTGATATCAGTTTATTAAGTGCCATATTCTCCGTAGAAGTTTATAGACTATTAGTCAACATGTCTTCGTGTTGTATTTTGCAATGTGGAGCAAAAAAGTACAAAAATGCACCTTTAATAACGCCTCACAGGTATGTCGCAAACTCCTATGATAAAGCGTGCTGATTTTAAATAATATCCATTCTAAATTGTTGTATTTTTATATTGACTTATAAAAGATGTTCGTGTATTTTACGATTTCTTTGTAAACATCATTTTTTTGATTCCTACAAAATACGACTAGTGTTGGGGTATTAGATTTGTCGATATTTAATTTCATTAAATTTTAGGTTCCCCAGAAATGAAGGTTTACGCAGAAAATGGCTAGATGCCATTGGCATTGAAAATATCAATCCCCGCCATAAGAACTGGTTTGTCTGCTCACTTCATTTCAAGGAAAGCAATTTTAATAAAACACTGGTTGTAGTCAGATTGCGTGACAATGTCATTCCTTCAATTTCTCTGGTAAGTAGGTAATGGTAATTTCTTAAGTTTTCATAGTATGATATCCTGTGTCTTTTACCTATCTGCAGTCATCAGAAAGCTCGATTTCCTTCTACCACATAAAATATGATATGATGTCTGTCACCTGTATAACCCTAACACACAACACTAATTGTACCTAGGTATGGATCATTTGACAATAATTAACATATTAAAATTCGTATTATTTTTTTTTAACAATTAACAATTGTTATTTATAATAACAAATACTGTTAAAAGTTGTTTTTATTGCCAAAAAAGAGTATAATAGGGACTAGTATTTGTATAATGAATAATTTCAGTATTTATTCCTTTTGTATATTTTTAATAAGTTTCAGTAATAATATAATTAAATAGGTATTAAATGTTAATAAAAAATGGAATCGTCATTAAGAATAGTGACATCTGTTTGTCTGTTTGTGTAAGTGTTATTTTGTGTTTGTTGTTGTCGATGTTTTTTTTGGTCGCTACCTTGATAGCTTCACATCTTCTGCCTAAGCTACTGATATAATATATCAAAAATAAATAACTATTAAATATAAATTTGATTTAACAACATACAAGTTATCAAATTTAACAATAATTTCCATGCATATTTGTACCTTTAAGTTCTGCTGATGACTTCGGTTTTTTGTTTATTTTTATTGCTAAGAGCCTTAATTAAAAGATTTAAGAATTATTCAAAATGATCATAAGTTAATTAAACATTTTTAGTAGTCCTAATTACACTTTCAGTTTTTAGACAATAATGCCGACCTAAATATTTTTAGCCCGTTAATAAGCAGAAAATAAATGTTTTGTGTGAAAGGCAGAATATACATAAATCAACTCGGACTTTAACATCATCAGAACTAGCATCCATTCATGTTCCCGTGATAAAGGAAAATGTAAGTAAAAATAAGTTCAACATGTTAAATTACATCTGATTATTGTATAATATTTGCAAATTACTAAATAGGTAGTGGTTACGTCATACAACTAATTGCAACATCGATGATGATTCATTTTATATATAGGTGTCATGATGCATGCGGACTTTGTTGGCCGCAACGTTGTAAATGAACGAACTGTAATATGCTAATATTTCATATTCGCCTAATATCTGTAACGGGTATCCAAAATGAATCGGATAATATCATTTGATATTCGGAATAGTTCTGATTCACTAGATTGGCGCCCGTTCGGATTCGTGAAAATATTAAAATATTTTTACGATACGCCGCGTCGTACGTACGAATGAGACAGACGTATTTCCTGCAGTATGCTGTTGTTTTAAGGTTCAAATTACAGTGAAATATTAGTTAATACTGATATATTAGTTAAGATATTTTCCTGCCGTATCAGTATGAGATCTTATTACTGTTGCTTTAAGGTCCAAATTACAGTGAAATATTAGTTAAGATATTTTCCTGCCGTATCAGTATCAGATCTTATTACTGTTTCTTTAAGGTCCAAATTACAGTGAAATATTAGTTAATACTGACATATTAGTTAAGACATTATAATATTTGAAAGTGAATATATTAGTATCACCTAATCTTGAGAAATATCGGTATTAACCCATCTCTACAAGTTAATTTAAAAGTGTTTTGGCGTATTAATCAACAAATAAACTTTATTTGTAATCAAGATTAGTTCAAGATCTAACATTTTAGATAATAATTTAAAAAAAACCGTAAATATCAATTAATAAAACATATTTTTCGTTAACGACCAACTTGATGATACCAGAGCTTTGGGCATACCCAAAGCGCTGGTATCATTTTTATTTATTTTCGTAAATTTTAGTGTTGATATCTATGATCTCAAAATAAATCATATGATGTGAATGTGAAATATCCTAAACAATATTTAAAAAAAAAATTAACATAGCTGTAAAATTGAAAAAGAAATAAATTATTTAAAAATTTCGAAAAAAACTACGTTTTACTTATGAAAAAAAAATTAATATTTATGTAAATAAATATTTTTGTACTATAATATATGTTGTTTATTTTTTTCCGTATGTATATGTTTACCAATTATATAAAAAAATATAAAAAGCATAAGCGATGACCTATGTTTTTTATATTTTTTTATATAATTTTTTAATTAAAAATCCTCGACTAACAAATACATATTTTTCTCAAAGTGTCGTATTACACCTGAATTATTTCGTAGCTTAACCCATTTAAATTAAACAATTCTCATACCAGTTTATTGCAGTGCTCAAGACCTCTTAAAAAATATACGCTTTACAGTATCTGATTCAATCCAAGCAACTCATAAATCATTTTTGTGACCACGGTCCACCGGAACGAACTCGGAACGTGTGCGCGTAACGGTCCGTGTTTTTTTAGAAAAAAATGCGAAAATGGCTGGTGGTGTGAGCGGTCATTAAAACTAAAATTAGAACTAATTTGTAACTAAAATGTAACTTTGTGTTATTTTTATAATTTTAGCTTTGCTTACGTCGATAAAAATAATGAGATTCAGCGTTGCCTACAAAGGTGGCTCAAGAAAATGTATGGTAACGCATAAGAATGATAATTATATAAACAGAAACACAAAAAATATTGCAACGCCATGAAAATATCGTTACAATAATCAACCTTATTTTTGTACGCTATGATTTAATTCTATTGCTACTATTGCTCCGCTTTATCGACGACAACTCGTAAAATTATGTTAGGCCCTTAGAAATATCCCCTATAAGTTAAGACGTTTTCGTAACACGACGCATGCGTACGTTGACTGTGATTGGACAAAATAAGACCACATATTCATTTCTATTTTTATCTTATTAGCCACTTTTAAAGTCGTAATCTTGAATCTGTTTATTTGTGATCGAATGTCACAAAATAATGAATTTACGTTGACATTTTGATTTGTCAACTCGATCTCTCTTTATCAATTTACTATTTGTTTGAGTGAGTCCAGGGATCGTTTTTATTGGAATTTTAAATTGGTAGGTAGTACTGCAACCATGCAGGTGCTAATACGAATATAATCACACAACAAAGACGTCATATATACTGACGTATGAAATTGTCGGAAGTGTCCTAGAACCTCAGAATTAGTCAACTAAAGCACAGAATACTGGAGACTAACAGAAGTAAATCTAAAGCCTAATTATTAGTGAAAATACTTTAATTTATTTTATTGTCTAGCTTGATTAATATAAAATTTTATTTACTATAAACGTTTTAGTACGGACCTACTTTGCGTTTCAATATTTTTGGGAACGTTTTAATCGTTATCAATATAGGTACTAGTAAATTATGTTTAGATTTTGTTCTTACATGTCAAAGATCACCTCTAATACAATAACATATTTTTTGGTTGAAAATACGTAAATCAGGAAACAACGTTTATCGATAAAACATAAATGTTACTTTCTGGACATCCTTAATAATGTTAACACGGCAGCCATATTGTGTCTATAAATGACACGTTTTTTCTGTAGCTATTTCATGTCCATATATTTAGAGGTCAATGGTTGCGACTTGCGAGCGTAAACGGAACTAAAATTAGTAATGCCCACATGTCGATATATTCGATAAGTTTATCGATCGTTTAATATTTAAATGTTATAACACCGATATTTGTTTGTATTTCTTTCACGCAATATCGCTTTAACAGATTTAGATGAAATTTGGCAATGAGTTAGACTATAAGTAAATTGTAAAAATAACGAAAACACCGAATATTTTATACATTTAATTTTATAATACTGTATAATTTCTTCGAGAATTTGATTGTGATAATATACCGAATATCCAACAAATGACTCGTTTGTCTTATTTTTGTTAGACAATCTTACCCTAAGGTTGACTGGAGGTTGCATTAATTTGTTCTTATTTTTTGTATTGCACTACGATAACGAAAATATTCCTTTCATGTTTCTTTATAAAATTAAGTTGTTTACGAATTCTTATTTAATAAAAATAATAAGACGAGCCTAAATTATTTGCTATGTTAAGAAATGCCGTATACTTTCATCAGTTACAAAAAGTGAAATTGTTTTTGTTGCTGCGATAATTCTTATATCTGTTCGTTTTGTCATAATTTGTCGAAATGACTTTTAAAAGTTTCAATCATGATAGTTTCGTTTGCAATATTTGATAAAACATTAACTATCAAAAGTATTGTGAACAAGGAGAATCTTTTTCTTTGGAGTCCAATTAACAGCTTTCATTGTTGTAGTCATATATTATTTCCCGTTAAATTGACTGGCAATCTGCAAAAATAAAATGTAATTAAAATCATAGTTCGCTACATGAAAAAAACTTATCCTATAAGTGAGGCATATTTAATTAAAATGCGAAAGAAATAAGACGACTATAAAGTGCCTTAAATATGCAACTATGAAGAAGAAGAAAATTATTATGGGAAAAATTTCACCTCACTACCTTTGGAGGGTGATTTTTACAAAATAAGGCCTATTACACACACATGGTACGTTTTGTGTATTTTTCTGAAAGTTTAGAGTCCCGTGAAATTTTTAAAAATACTATGGAACCATGGATCCAACTACTTAAATTTTTAACTTTAAACTGAAAAATTATGACTCATTTACTCATACGCAAATTCGTAAATTTCGATCAAAATTTCAATAACTTTCGTTAGTGTTAAGGGGCTAATTATTTTACGCATAAAAGAACAATGCACGAGGATTACGTAAAAAATAAAAACACCAAATAAAACTTTGGCAAAAGTTTAAAAAGAATAATTTTAAGTTAGTCCGGTAAAAACACTTACCAAGTCTTAAAAAAAATTATTACTCGAAAACTACAAATAATCGCGGAACATACATGGGGTGATTCTGGTACCCCTCATCACAACACCTCTAAATTTTGTCTTTGGACGTCACTCCTCCGGCCACCCTGTATAAATGTAATTGTAGAACAAAAATTGCACATGAAACGTGTTCTTGCTTTTATTATAAGGTTTTGACGTGACAACGTCTTATAATTCGATAGAGCTGGCTGCACGCACGAAAAAACATGACTCATGCGGCGTTACCTCGCTCTGAGGCGTTCCGTTTAAGGCTTGGAGTACAAGCGAGAGCTTAAGACGTTGTCACGTTCAACTATCGTCTGTAAACCAACTTTACAGACAACCGATTTTTTTTCAATATAATTGCGACAACATTATGTCATTACAAACCGGCATATTTTGTAATTTTCCTTCAGCTCGTTCTCCTATGATTGTTAAAATGACACTATCTGACGTACCACTACCCAAGTCTAACAAATTTAGTAGAGTTTTACTGCGGACTCTAATTTTCATCGCCCAATTATCAATCTTGACGTGTAGTATATCTATGAAAATACTTCAATACAGCGGGAAGTTACAGGGATGGCCTGCAGGGTCAACCGACTTATAGATTTTTTCCTTTGCATACTTTTTTATATTGTTTTATATAAGTAATTAGATATCGAACAAGCTGACCACTCTCCTGATGAAAAGATAAACTATCGCCTATAGGCACCAAAAATGTAATTCGTGTAGCAAAATGGCAATACCACGTGCATAAATCTACCGGCTACTTAACCCTTCAAACCAAAACAAGACAATGAAGCGTTGACGTTATTGCGGCAGGAATAGATAAGGCGGTGATATCAAATACCCGGGTGAGACGTCGCGATACTCTAACACCTAGTAATCACAATGGAAGTGGTACGTATAGCCGATCGGTCATGTCTTACATTCTACCTGGCAGAACGCCATGCCAGTTGGTCTATACTTCAAAGGAGCCCGGACTAACACGGGGGAGAAGTATCTATGATCAAGGAACTTATATACTATAACTGGAATTGTTACGAAGCAATATTTGAAAAATAAAAATGAACTTTATTTCGTAGCAAATAAAGTTGACATTTGTTTCATGCTTAACAGAGGGGAAAAACGTTCTGAGCAAGACAACGATAAGAGTGGATATTGTCCCTTTCTTGTAATTGCCAGTGTAAATAAAACTATCTAGATGGTAGATATTATATTTTACATATTCGGTAATCGTTAAATAATTTTTATTCATACATGTCGATAAATAAATTAGCATAAAATGTATTGTAATTAACATAGTGAGTTTTAAAATGTGCTTATTTTAATTATTACGTATTTACTTATGTAATGCAAAAACTGTTTCTCAAATTAGTAGAATTACTTAGTAGTAATTTGCAAACTACGTACGTAGATTCCTCTCTAGGATACACTAAACGCCTTACTAGTATTTCATGGGATAGCAGTTGTGCTGTATACGCCCATTGGTTATGGTTATAGTTCTGTAGTCTGTGATTAGTTGCTGATAAAAAAAATTATAATTAGTGCTGCCAGCTTGGGGGCTTTCCCCTTAAATTTAAGGGAAAAGCCCCCAATTCGGGAATTTCGCTTACAGAGTTGATAAATACACGTGTCAATGAGATCGCTGAGTATTAAAATCGCGTTTTTAACAGTTTATCAAACAGTATTGTGTACCTTGTAACGCACTATCCAAGCTTTTGCTCTCAGCATCACCAAAGTTAAACTGTGAGAAAATGCTTAATAGAAGTTACGTCTTTCTACTCATTTGTGCAATAAAGTATTTAAATAAATAGATAAATGTTTGTATATTTTTGTGTCGTTTGTTTTTTTGTAAGTTATTACTTCATTAACAATTTGTGGCCCTTTGGGCTTTTTTGGGGATCACCCCCGGAATCCTTCCCGACATTCAACATTCTCTAGATTTATTTTTCCCCAATGACTCTACGTCACCTACTGGAAAAGTTCTGCAAAACGTTCGTCATATGAAGAACCAGAACCAATTAATACTTCTACGAGAATAATTAACCTAGAAAACCCTTCTCCACATTGATATAAAAGCACTAGATGCACAGTCCCGAACAAAACTGACACTCAAAAGTGTCCCTAATTTCTTTTAAGTAGTTATAGATATGACAAAAACATATGTCTTTGCATATCCAACCTTAAGTGCAAGACTTTTAGTTGTTTTCACAAAGCAATGTACGAAAATAAATAAAATTGACACAGACGCGGCAGACGCGATTCTATTTGAAATGAGTGCACAATTCAAAATTGTGCACTCATTTTTGGAGGACGTTTTTGACACACTGATTGTGTATCTTGGGTTTTTTATATCAATGCTTCTCCATCAATCTCAACAGTTTATACCCATCCATCCTTGGAATCACCATATTTGTACACTGTAGAAGACAAAAGTCCTTTTATAGTGCACGTTTCACGGAGAGTCAGGCCCAGCATCAGGCTTAACTCTTCGTCCCATTGAAATTGGCCTATTCTTAACCATTATGGGTTACATCAGTGGAATACCTAAAGGCGGCGTCAAGAGTGTAGGCAGGATGGTAGCCATAGAATTTAAATCTGCAGAGAATGCAGTTTCATTAAAAATCCAGTTACCGTTGCGCCCAAAGTCACACTGGCGATAGCTGTGATGTTTAGGGGTCCTCAGCTACTTGTTTATTCTGTTCTGACAGTCATTTCGCTTTTAATAAAAAATGCAGTGAACAGTCTAGACAAAAATCTATTAAAGTTGTTACGTCACAACTCACAACAAAATATTCTCTACATAGAGGCCTCTGAGCTGTTTCTCCCAGTGCGCAGATCATACTCTGAAATAGCGACTACTCCTTTTGCAGCCCCAAAAAACTCCCATTTAAATAACACACAACAACTTCGCCAAAATCAATATTCATCACAACTGTCTTCTCAACCTAGATCCTACAAAAAACTGTTCATTTTTCAACCCATCTTTTAGCTGGAAATAAAATAAATTTTAAAGAAAAGACGCTTAGTACTAGCACATCGGCAGTGATGTCAGTCACTGACGACGATGACGATGTCATTTTAGACATAACTAGCTGTTGCCAGTGACTTCGTCCGCGCGGAGTTCGTTTACTCCGCATCACCCCCCCCCCTCCCCCCGTAGGTGATAGTGTAATAATATGTAGCCTATATGTTGAACCGACCTATTAGTAATATTCATATAAAATTTGAAGTTTTTTTTTTATATCATAAGATAGCAAACAAGCAGATGGGTCTCCTGATGGAAAAAGTCAACCATCGCCTATAGACACCAAAGATGTTAATGGTGCGTTGCTATCTTGTGGCGAGGTCTAATGCCACATGCATAAGTTTACCGGCTACCTTACCCTCCAAACCGGAACACGACAGCGACAAGCGCTGACGCTATTGTGGTAGGAATAGGTAAGGCGGTGGTGCCAGACCCGGGCGAGACAATGCAGAACTCTACCACCTAGTAGCCACGATGGTAGTGACTCGATAGCCAATCGGTCGCCTTTTACGACCTGCCTGGCAGAACGGCAGTTGGCCTATTCTACAAAGGAGGCCGGGACCAACACGGCAAAGTAAATCCATGCAGTACTTTTTGAGTTTACCCCGGACATACATACAGACAAACAGACAAAAATTCTAAAAACTATATTTCTGGCTTCGATATTGATTGTAGATCATGCCCCAAGTATTCTTTTAAAAAATATTCAATGTACAGTTTTGACTTTCCTACGATTTTATTATAAGTATAGATAAATAACATTTAAATAAGTAACAAAACACACCAAATAAAATAATTATTTATTTGGTGTGTTTTGTTACTTATTTAATGTATCAATTAAAATATTAGTAAACCTAAACAAACTAGGTATACTAAATTACTTAGGGGTTTTAAGGGAGATTTTTAAAAGAACTTGGGGGGGAAATTCTGCAATCTGCAGAGCTAAGCTTAGCACTTGGCAGCACTGTTAACAATTGTCAATTTGTGATTTATTATATTTTGGAAATTGATTAATTTACATTTTACATAATTGAACTCAATAATCTTCATTAGAATCGATAGATAATGATGCTATAAGCAATTAGTTACTATAAAAATATAAAGACATGGTAAATTTAGTATAGTTATATTCATTACATTAATAAAATATAACCTATAAATATCACAATTTTAACTGTTTCAGGCAAGTTCCATAATTTTAGCTGGGCTAGGAATGGCTGCGGTTGGTTTCGCAGGACGTTATATTTTAAGGCAAATGCCCAACGCATCTGTTAAATTTGCTGAAGCTTTAAAAAACTTACCTAAATTTGACTCCGAGAGTTTAGCCAATTCAAAATACTACAAAGGAGGATTTGAACCAAAAATGACAAAAAGAGAAGCAGCATTGATTTTAGGAGTTAGCCCATCAGCTAGCAAAGCAAAGGTACAATTATTTTTTGAGTTGTTCAAATTGATTTTAATATTGCATACTTCTTGCAACATGAATTCTTTTACAGATTCGCGAAGCGCATCGAAGAATAATGTTATTAAATCACCCAGATAAAGGTGGTTCACCTTTAATAGCAGCTAAAATTAATGAGGCAAAAGATTTACTTGAAAGTGGGAAATCGTGATTAGTTTATAGATAAATTATTGTTATTTTTATTGGAAAGTGATAGTTCCAAAACAATTTAGTACTTTAGGTTACATAAAACAAGTGTATTAAATGTGCCTGTTTATAAAGGCATATTTTAATAGACTTGGTGTGCAATTTTATAATACGTTAATAGCTAATAATCAATAATGGTCATATAGAAATCCTCAATACTATCATATTAGGGCCTGCTCTGTTTTTATATGCTTTTACTCAAATCATGTATTAATTTACTTAGCTAAACTTGCTGATAATCAGATCAATAATAATCTGTGACGTTTACTTGCCATAGACTTAGTAATGTGTCTAAAAACCTCAGTTGTTGTTTTTTTAACCTCAATGTTTTGAGGACATTAGTGACAAGTTTTCAAGACATTTCTAGCTACAAAAATACTATTTTTGGAAATATAGCTATGTGCTTATATTTATTCTAACTTCTTTAGTCGAGTGGGCCTTTTCAACTTTAAACAGGAGATTGAACTTTTTTAAAATGAATTTGGTTCTATATTAAATGCGAGAATATCTACAATCTTTTGGAAATCTACAAGAAATTAATTTTGATATTCTCTTAAAGAGAAAGTTAAAAAAATTAGAATCACATTAGACATTGTATGTAGGAGGAGGAGGTAAGGTATCTACTTAACAAAATACTCACTCTGACTGATTGACAAGCAATGGACAGTCTATACCAGATTATATGGGAGCACTAAAAATGGATATTTGAAAATCCTTCTAACCTACAGCAGTGATAAGCAAATAATAAGAGTAAATTTTGTCTATAATGCAAAGGAAATTTTACTTTTCTTAAATTATGTTAAGAAAATACATAATAAAGGATTTATTTATACATCTATGAAATAAGATTAAGGGGAAAGGCCAATGGTTTTCAAATTTGGACACAAAATGTTATGTATGTTAACTTTTTCACCGCCACAGTCGGCTATACCCGACAAATCATTTTGTACGTTCAAACGCCAATGTCGGGTAATGCCGACACAAACATTATGCAAAAATGCAATATAAATTAATGCAATATTTTTCGCCGTTTTTTTATCGCCTATAGCTTGTCAACCAATGTTTATTTATTATATTGGTTACACTTTTTCCATTCGTCATTTATATGAAGTAAAAAATTAGATAATGTAACGATAATCCCAAACTGATCACAAAGTCGGTAGCGCCATTGTCGTGTCATGCCGACAGCTAGTAGTGATGTAGAACATGCATGTAAGATTTTATTTAAATATTTCATCGCTTCTATGATTTTTAGAAATAATTGCCAAATTATTAACAATTCTGAAAGGTCTGACAAATATTTAATAAAAACAACAAACTTTTATTAGAAATAATACATAAAATCGAGACAGCAGCTAGACAAATAAAATTATCGACAATAGCAAAATTGCTATTTTACCCCGCACTAAATGCAATCGTCTTATCAGCACAGTGCAGTGCACTGCAAGCCGTCGACGGTATTACACGACAAATTGTGACGTCAGATACACGCTAGTGAAGTGACTTATGTGGAAAAAAAATAATAACAGTGATATGGACACAGACGAACTTTTAAAAATATACTAGCTGTTGTCCGCGACTACGTCCGCGCGGACTTCGTTTACTCCGCACAGCTCCTCCCCGTGCGTAGGTGATAGCGTGATAATATGTAGCCTATATGTTGACCCGACCTGTTAGTAATATTCTTGCAAAAATTGGGTCGGGTCAACATATAGGCTAAATATTATCACGCTATCACCTACGGCGGAGGAGCTCTGCGGAGTAAAAAAAGTCCGTGCGGACGAAGTCGCGGGCAACAGCTAGTATAGATATAAATTGGTTTTCATTAGTACACCTCGGCAATTACGTGGCGTGTCTCTGGTAATTAAAAGATCAATGTCTTAAACACCTAGGTATTCTATCAGTTATAGTTTTGGATAAGAATAAATTAAATAGGTGTCTCAGTTTATTTATTCTCCGTTCTGTTCTCAATTTGCAAATATATATTTTTCTAAATATTCCTGCTCAGCCCTTTTCTTATATGGTCAGGCAGAGTCGAAAAGGAATATTAATTGAGCTTGACGGTGGTCGTGGTGACGCTGACGGCATTATTAGTGGCGACGGAGGAGTCACCATTTTTTGCTGCGATATTTTCCGAAAATCAAAACGCATTGCTAAATATAATATACAAGAAATTGGTATAAAAGAAATTGGTATATAAATTACTTTTACGAAATAAGTACCTATTTTTAACCGACTTAAAAAAAGGAGGAGGTTCTCAATTCGGCCGGTATATTTTTTTTATGTATGTACACCGATTTCGCCGAGGTTTCTGAGCTGATTTACGTGATTCTTTTTTTGTTTGATGATTTAGGTAGGTCCAGCAGTTTTTATTTTATGAGCATTTTTTTATTTATTTTACCTATGTCGATTTCTTAAATCAAATTTCGCAAATAAATTTGATCCACTTCCCGGTTACCGATTGAGCTGAAATTTTGGGTTATGATGATTTTATAAAGTTACGCTCAGTCATTGAAAGAAGTCTTTGTGACGTCTGATGCGCTGCCTCTAGTCAGTTCTCACGTGGCTGAGCAGACTCGGTTGCTGCACGGTTTTGTATCACTTCTAATCTATGAACTCTCTGCTCGGCGGACTCCTTAGCTAAACGCTGCTTAATGAGACCAATTCTGTGAGCCTTCTGCTCGGCAGATTCGTTCGATAGACGCTCATTAATGAGACCAAGTCTATTAGCTCTCTGCTCAAAAGACTCATTCGCAAGGTGCTCTTGGATCTTGCCGAGTCTAGAATTATACTGTTCAAAAGTTTCTTGATGTTAGTGTGATTTCATATATGCTTTCATGGCCAACAAACGTTTTTCAGGATCTTTAAGTCTCACAAGAACGTGAGATTGTGTTTCGAAGAGCATTTTTACGGAGAGATTTTATATTTGTTAAGGCGCGCAGTATCTGTTGTAGTCTACCTATAAATAGTTGACAATACAACAATACACTAAAAAGTATTAAATAAAAATAACTACATTAGACTTCAAAACAAAAAGTAAAGAATAATAAAGATTTAATATTAATTAAATACTACCTATTATTTATATGTGCTATTTACTACATATTAATAGGTTTGAAGTCGGTGCCAAGCCTTAAACAAATAATAATATTTTAATCACTTAAATAAATACGAGAAAATTAATACAATGAAATGCCTACTTTAAAGTTTAAGATGCGTAAATAAAACCTAATAAAGAGCAATTAAATGTTAATATTATAAGCAGATTCAATCAATACGAAGAATAATGAAAAAAATAATTACGAAAATGTATTCAACAGAATTCCTAAACTAAATGGTCATGTGAATTAATGTAAAATTATCAATTAAGCTAAAACGCATCTAAATTTTTAATTTAAAATTTACACCATATAATGGTAGAATATGTTGGAAGCTTAATTAATTTTAAACTACTCGTAACACCAATATTCTTGCAAATAAATATTTTCTTTCTTTCAAAAATTTTATATATTCAAGACGTCCGTCAACGACGTCTGCCCGCGCGTGCGTGCCGGATTGGCTTGGCACCGACTTCAAACCTATTAGTAAATAGCGCATATAAATAATAGGTAGTATTTAATTAATATTAAATCTTTATTGTTTTTTAATTTTTTTGTTTTAAAGTCAACATAGTTAATTTTATTTTGAATATCCTACCCCACCATCAGCAAATAGGTGTATATGAAATTAAGTTAATGGGTATATAGGTAGGAACTATTCTAATAGTTTATTAAAATGTTTTAATATGTTAACTATAAGGAGTAGTTCAATAAATAAATAAATATCGATAAAGTACGAAATTTACTTTTCCAGCATTAATATTAGGTAAATTCTGTGGTTTCGGAACGCCAATGTCGGCTTATCCCGACAACGCGTGACGTCATAAGGGAACTAGAGTTGCGCCACTGCTATTATAAAATTTTCAATTGAGTACGAACTCTGGTAATATTTGGTTCTAATTTTTAAGCTATTTCATTTAAAATTTTGTTAATTCGACTACTTTTTGTAAATTGTTTTAAAATAAAACAAGCCTATGTGAAAAATAAAGTTATTAATATTATATTTATATTTACATTGTATGTTCATGGTCACATCTCTATTTTTTCACAGTGTTGTTTATAATAAATCATGGTGGCACGGTTTTTTGTTTCGGACTGTGGCTGTGAAAAGGTTAAAGCCTTTTTGTTATAGTTAGGATTCCTTACTGGAAGATTTCAACAGGACATTATCATTGTGCCTTGTGTTCTATCTTTAATCACTTGTACCTTTTCAACATTACTTGAGAATCAAAAGGAAAAGTTAGGATTCCTTACTGGAAGATTTCAACAGGACATTGTCACTGTGCCATGTGGTCTTTCTTTAATCACTTGTACCTTTTTAATATTAGTTGAGTCTGTCAATAGGAAATCCCATTGGGCACAGTCAGTCATGTAATATACAACACTTTGTACACAAATCATACTTTTTCAGTAGACATAAATTCTTAATTTAAATGTTGGATTCTTTTATCTGTGTTGGAATTGTTACATTGTAATCAGAGTATTTTTTGTTATGTCTTATAGTTAATAGGTATGTTTAAATAAAAATCAATGTAACATCACACTTATATTTCTTTTGAATTATCCTCAAACTTGCAATTACAATTGTTTATTGGTGTAATATAATAAACATTTCAATATATCTTTTCATGTAGTACATAATAAGCTTTCAAAGCACACACAGCCATAGTAGTTTACATTATTATTTTAAATATATAATATTAAATCTGATTCAAATTAAAAAACTTTTCAAGACAATCAGTATATTTAGTTGGATCTGCATACATCTGTTAGACTTATATGGATCATCCTTAAAAAACATGACATGTATTTGACTTGATTTTTTTATATCATAAGATAGCAAACAAGCAGATGGGTCTCTTGATGGAAAGAGTCAACCATCGCCTATAGACACCAAAGATGTTAATGGTGCGTTGCTATCTTGTAGTGAAGTCTAATGCAACATGCGTAAGTTTAACGGCTACCTTACCCTCCAAACCGGAACACGACAGTGACTAGCACTGACGCTATTGTGGCAGGAATAGGTAAGGCGGTGGTATCTTACCTGGTCGAAAAGATGCAGAACTCTACCACCTAGTAGTCACGACGGTAGTGACACGCAAAGTCACTTGGTCGCCTTTTACAACATGCCTGGCAGAACGGCAGTTGGCCTATTCTTCAAAGGAGCCCGGGGAAAAAATTGATTGATTTGAAAATATATTTCTAAATTGTTTATAATGTAATGGATTTGGTGGCACTAACGCTGGTTTAGGCACCTTTTGAAGAATGGAACACCTACTTTTTTGCCAGATTGTTCATAAAAGGTGAACAATTGGTCAAAATCTTCACACCTATGTGATAAATAAATCCCATTATCTATGTAGCGTATTGGTGACAACTGATTTTAGGGATGGGGTAATTATAATGTAATAAATGTGTTTCCTTTTTTATTTACATAATAAAATAAATAATTTCAATAATATATTATTGACATTGATTTTAATTATGAACTTTTTGTCAGTGACATCAGTAAAGTTGAAATATCATTTTCTTGCCTCAAATGGATATTTTCCAGTAGGAGACAAAGTTTTACTTCCGTTATAATAGCCTTATCCCATAAAGAAAACAGAGATTTATTTAATTATAATTACCTACATCATCCCTAAAATCAGTTGCCACCAATATGCTACATGGGGTTTAGTGATAAAGTTTGTGTTTTATACCATCTTATTTATTCTTGCCACTAGTGTCAGGTAAGGCCGCAGGTAAATTACTGAATGTAGCATTACAACCCCGCCCCATGATTATAACATATTTTATGTCTATAGATAATGGTTGTTACTTTTCTTTCAGAACTATTGCTTGGTGGTTATTCTAGTGTATAAAAAATGCCTATGATTTTATATCAAGATACTGACCATACACACAAGTATCTCACACACTTTTTATGTGTAAAAGACGCATCTACTGCACCCATAATTAAATTAGCTGATATTTATTAAATGACATAATGATGTGATTGGTCAATTTATCGTTAAATAGGTCAGAAATCCAGCCCAGTGCAAGTTTTTCAGATATATTTGAAAATTACAAATAGTCCTTACAAAAGACATGGGGGACTAAACCTTTGAAAATTTGGTGATTACCTTGATAAAGTAAAATTAAGCCCCCCCCCCCCCCACTGAGTCTACAATGGAGAGGGTTTATATAGTGTATGTAGTTATAATAAGCGGTAAAAAAATTGTACACATTTGTTGTGAAAACATTAATTTGTTGGTTTTTTTTTTTTGAAAAGAGGTAAGTATAATCGTAAAAAAAATGTATTCCTATTTAAATACGCTATAATTGAAGTGTAGTATGTATAATTCCTAGTAATACATTAAAGAAACCCCAAATTTCTGTTATAAATTTTTCAATAAATTGAAGATAAAGTAAAGATAATTAAATAAAAATAAAAAAAAGATAATTTAAAACACAAAAATGATATTTTGCACCAATGTTATAGATGTAATAAAACTATATAAGTTGTATGACAGCTTATTGTTTGCTACATTGCAAAAAAATATCTTCACGCCTGTATGCCCCAAGGGAGGGAGGGGTATAACCAGTACACCTACGATTAGCTGAAGATACTTTATTTATTTATCAAGTTTATCAACGTTTGCATACAATTATAAAACAATTAACAGCTTGAGTAACAATTATAGGTAAACACCTGATGTGTTACCATACTTAGTCCCACAATGCAAATAATCCTAATGTATATAAAATAATCACAAGTCAACATTTATATTTTTAGGCAATAGAATGAGGTTTGCTACTTGGATGTAAATCTATAGTTCATTATAAATTGGAAAGACGGTACCACAGTGAATAAAGTAGAAGTAATAATTTAAAAAACAATTTTTACTACCCTTAATTGTACAATTTTTTGTAAACCTTAATAATTGCTCTACTTGATTTTAAAACATGATAAGTATTTAATTCCTTAAACCTTTTTTTATTAATCGGCATGATAAAATAGCATAACATAGCATACTATCTATGCGTAAAATATTTTTTAGTAATATTTGCGTTAATTTCCAAGGTCCACTGCTGAAACCATCATAACAACTAAGACTTTTGTAGTCGAGTTGAGCTTTGCCAGGTCAGGTAACGCTTCGCCAACTAAGCTGCGTGTCGCTGATTTAATGTGGCGAAATTCTCCTTTGCTTTTGATCGCTTCCGTTGATTGCACTAATCGCTTTGTACACTTATGTGTATACCACTATTGACCTTGCTTGGCATAAGTGATACTAAACTAAAATCTTGCTTCATTCGATAGGTATCTTATAGGCATGGAACATTTCATAAATAGCATGCGACAAATCACATGATACGCTTATCACAAATAGCATATTAATATGCTACGTCTCTTCGTTTGGTTTGTGAAATGTCGCACTCAATGAAAATGTACTGTTCGTCAGAGTGCTAAGTGCGAGTTTTTCTTTTCGCATTCGATCGTGAGCGCGTTTCGAGTTTACTAGGAATTTGTATGTGATTTGTACAGCGCCACCTAGTGGTAAACTGGTTCTCACGTTTACCACTAGGTGGCGCTGTACAAATCACATACAAATTCCTAGTAAACTCGAAACGTGCTCACGATCGAATGCGAAAAGAAAAGCTCACACTTAGCACTCTGGTCAGTGCCGTCAGTGATATTCGAGCAAGGCGTTTGAACGGCGACGTGTTATGATTTGTGCGATTTGTTGCGACTTATATAGAACGTAATTATTTATCGTAATTTAATAAGTATTATATTTATATTATTCTTTAGTGAGTAGGTACGTGTATAGTGTTAGGGTAAATAAGACCAAAATAAATACAATGAGTGGGTTTTAAATTCTAATCAAAAGAGATCTAAAGTAGCTTTTTTGGTCTAAATTGAATATTAAACTTATATCATGATAACTTTTATATAAGATATACATATTAAATTTTTTATTGTCTGTCCCAAGCCTTTAAAAGTATGAGCCTATTCGGCTCAGATCATGAGGGTCCCGGGCTCGATGTTATTGAGGTTTTTTTGAAACCTGAAATTTATGAACCTGAAAATCATTGCCATTGAAATTTCGCATGCGAAATCATTGTGATTTGTTTTCTTAATTTCATCGAATGAAAATGATTTTAAAGTAGCAATCATTTCCATGCCTAGTATCTTAATCCCCTAATTAGCCACTCATTATGACATAATACATACACATTACACAGATACTTATGTATTGCTTTACATCAGTTGCTTAAATCTTATTAAGCAAATCTACAATAAATTACAAACTACTTAAAGTACTTTAAAAATTCTTTCACTTATTATGGAAAGCTACGTTATTCCGGAATATTTTTTTAGCCGACTAAGGAAGTTCTAGGGTCACGCGGCATGCAACGGCTAGTTATTATACATTAAATAAAAAAATATTTTGTAATTTAAAACATTCACCTACTAGTTATATTTAAAAAATCTAAATTTACCAGTAACCAGTAATACTAAAATTAGTATACAAATATTCTAAAAATAAATAATTATAACAATAATAAAATTAAATAACAGTGCCATAAATTATGTGCATAAATAAACCAAATTCCTAATCTTGAGATTTATAAAATGTGTAAGAAGAAGATACACATTTTCCAAGTATAGCACCCATATCCATTTTTACGATGCTTTTATAGACCAAGTCCTATTAACGCGTAGCAAGGTTGTACGATTTAAACAAATATTGTAGTTAATAAAACAAAAAACTTGTTGGTATCTCAAAAAGTGAAGCAAAATAGTAAAATTATGTCTATATCAGATAGCTTTTACCACGGCATTGTAGTGCATACTTATAACCTTTATGTACTCTCTGATGCATAGAACTCCTCTTTTTTCCTATGCTCATGGCTCTCAATATGTCTCTGTAGTACTTATATCCCGTTACCCAATATCTAGATTTGCTCTCTGTTGAGCTGTATATAGTAATCGATGCTTGTAAACATTCGTTATTGCGTAACTTTTTTTCAACGATGTATGTACGATCAAATCAATGAAATCAATGATGATCAAAAGAAAGGTACGAGATAAATCAGAATCACGATGGACATTACTGGAGTAGGTATCAAGTTCTAAAAAACTTAAATCCTTTTTATGTCCCAATTGGGCTAAAAATTAATACAGTATGCATATACAAACTTAATATTTATAGTTGTAGGATAATATTCCATACATACATATATAGTATATACATATAACTTTTATGTACTACAGAAGTAATAACATACAGAAGTATTAACATAATTTGTATATCGCATTACAAATACATAATACTTCTAGAGGTGCATTAATTATTGGAGACTTTTTATTTATTAGATCAATTAAATACCGGAGTTATGTATTTGATTGGAAAGAGAAGTATTAAAGATTTATGCGACTTATCATAATGGGGTTGGAAAACTATATTTTTGAACTGAAAACATGAATGACATCCACTGTACATCTTAGTCAAATGCGTGCATTAGACTATGAGCTTTTTTTCTAAGATTAACCCAAATAGCTATATACTGCACACCCTTCCTTGCTAATCGTAAAAATTATATTTCACGTATGTATACTTGAGATGCATTAGAAAAAATGACAAAATAAAACCATAGCAAAAAAATAAATAGCAACGCACCATTAACATCTTTGGTGTCTATAGGCGATGGTTGACTCTTTCCATCAGGAGACCCATCTGCTTGTTTGCTATCTTATATATATATATATATATATATATATATATATATATATATATATATATATATATATATATATATATATATATATATATATATATATATATATATATATATATATATATATATATATATATATAATATATTGCTGTAGCAAAAATATTTTTTATTTTCCTCAAGTTCATTGTACTGTGCCTATAGTCTGTTCAAAATAGTTTTATTATTAGTTATATCACAATCCTACCAAAATGACCTAATGATATTAAAAGTTACAAATCAGGAACGTGTTTAATTGAGCTGTTTCTTTTTTAATTTTATACCAGTCTTTAAATTACATATTAAACATAAATATTTGTAGAAGAGATGAAATAAGATCACCGACATATGTGAAAAGTTCATCAAGGTAAATAGTCATTAATAATGAAACAGTCACCAAACGAGTAGAGAATGGCTATGTTTCTCTTGCTTACTTAGTCAACTCGAACCGACTTTACACGAATGAGCGTTACATAGCCGAGCGTGACGGTCTCATACAATACCCACAAAATAAAGTGCTCACCGTGCCTAAGGAACGGTTCACTTTAAAAAGCATGATTATAAAATTGAGAATTGGAAATATTGTCTTTGGGAAGATCTAATATGTTTCATAATAAAAATACCTACATGTTTACTTAATTTTTGATGATGTTGCGGATAATGTAGTAACCAACGTTTTTTACGAATAAAACTAAATGCATTGTACACGAATAAAAATGTTTTATAAGAGAATATAGAGATCCCTTTCGGTTTTGCAAAGGCGTTATTTACTGCAGCGTAAACCAAAAGATCAAAATCTTGTTCAAAGCTTCTCAAAAACCAAGTTTGTTAAAAATTACAGTAGGTAATTAAAGTCGCCTAAATATGAAGGTCTTAAACGCAATATTTTGAGCAAAAAAATATTGTTTTAGCTCATAATCGATTAAAACAAAAATTCAAAACCGATTGAATAAAAAACGTGAAAAAGTTTAGTTATTAATAAATCCCGAGAGAATTAACTGATTTTGATCCGATTTAGGGTGCTTGATACAGTTTTGTATTTTTTTAAGAAAAGAAGAAAAATTAATTCTAATTTTGTGATTGGTAAAATACTATGATAACATATTTTCCTCAAATTGATTACATAATTTTGAGTCTTGACGATTACATAGTTTTGTACAGTCACCTGTATACATTTTACAAATTCTATATGTCAGCTGCGCGGTGGGAAAAACATCATAAGCGAATGAAAATACTACCCGATGTCAATGGAGTTTTAGCAAGCTCATACTATAAACAATCAATCCTCATTTAATATAAAAGATTGGTGTAACCGACTCAATATTTTATATGCAATAACTTTATACAATAATAAATTAAAAAAATAATAATAATTGGTTGTCGGTTTACGGACGATAATTTTACATGATAATGTCATAAGAATACAAGATCGTGCCCCACTATTGCTTGTTCCGCGCTCTCGCTTGCACGTTCAGCTCAGGCGGAAAGTGACATTGATTCATGCTGTTCGTGCGTGCAGCCGGCGTTCATCATTTCATAAGACGTTATCACGTCTTATAAATCGTAAAATAAAAATATTATATTTTCATTTTTGTCACTCCAATAATTTATTATGCGTAGTTACTTTTAACTAACTAAAAGGCGGTTTTGTGTTGTGTAAAAAGGCAATAGTTTTTGGTTCTTAACAAATGAGATCTCTATTGTCATACATATTACAATTTGTTCATCGTGGCTCCTTTCGTTGTTGCTCGCGCCGTTGCTTGGCAAATCGATCCCTCAACTTAATTATTGTTGCGTTGGATAGAGTTCCTGGCACCTTGAAGATTGACTAAAAACAAAAAAATAAATAAATTCCCAGATAGTACACCACAACGCTCTTTTAATTAAAAAAAATATTAAATTACATTAAGTTAGATACTGAAGCATTTAAGAAAAAATTGCCTCGTCACGTTAAGTATGTTGAGATTATCTTGGCACATCTTGGATATCCGAACATACAGTAATCCGGACGCCCACGAAACATTTTTAAAATTAGGTTTATTTTATACATTATTTAGAATTTTTTTTAAAGTAATAAATGTGTTTATAATAAAAGGGTCATAATAATACAATGGATACAGTTTAAGTCCAGAAAAATGCTTGACCTTAACATGTTGAGAATAGAACATTACCTTAACGCTCCGTTTATGCCGGCCATATAAGCATATTAAAAGCTGAAAATCGGTTTATGTTCGCCATATTGATATTAGCGTGACGTCACGTACAAAGTATTTTGTAGTCTCGGCCTCTGTTGATCTAACCACATAGCTTCATATATAATTAACATTCTATGCAATATAAGACTAATTAAACAAAACGTAATTTTTTTCCGTTCAATATACAGTGTGTAAAGAAAACCCTGTCGATAATTAAAGGTGTTGTTTGGTAACATAACACGGTTACATATGAGTAATTATTTTAGGGATATTAATTAATTAGTTTTCCCAACAAAAAAGTAATCTTAAATGGTATTTTGATACATTAAGTACGACAATACCTACAAATAAGTAAATTCTATTATCTAAGAATGCCGCGCAAGTCGCATGCCACCGAAGGTCACGCGGCGCGTTTTAAATTCCTTTACAAAAAGCCGAAAAACGAAGATCGTGCCTTTACGCGTTGTTTGTGTGAAAGCTGGCCAAAAGCGAAAAAATGAAACAAGCAGCGACAAAGTGTTGTCATTTTAAAAATATTTGCTTAACTCTAGGGAAATATAAGTAAAAATACGAATATTAAAAAGGCGATATCTTTTATATTTTTTGAAATAAAGTCATTTTGATATTTTTTTAGGAATGCCTTTAACCTCCAGCCGCCTCCAGCAGTTTTCTTTACAAACTATATATGAGAGACAACCATGCAGAATTTTTGGTTGTCATCACTTTGAACCACCCACCTTTACGCTCTACTGTCAACTCAGAGCTGGGGACAATTGAAAACCAGCGTTTCTTCTTTTAGCCAAAAAATAAGCGTATTTTTTGTCATTTATTAAATACTAGCTGTTGCCTGCGACTTCGTCCGCGCGGACTTCGTTTACTTCGCACTGCTCCTCCCCTGTAGGTGATAGCGTGATAATATGTAGCCTATATGTTAACCCGACCTATTAGTAATATTCATGCAAAATTTGAAGTAAATCCATGCAGTACTTTTTGAGTTTACCCCGGACATACATACAGACAAACAGATAAACAAACAGACAAAAATTCTAAAAACTATATTTTTGGCTTCAGTATCGATTGTAGATCACGCCCCAAGTATTCTTTTAAAAAAATATTCAATGTACAGTTTTGACCTTCCTACGATTTTATTATATGTATAGATAGATATTTAGTTGTCAGTTTGCATAGTGTATAGTATAATGTCAAACTGGAAGGGACGTGAGTGGACTACGCTTGGTTGAGTTATATTCACAAGCACATCTCACTTTGAGTTCCCAATCAGGTTGGCAATAGTTTAGTTTAGTGTTAATTCTGTGTTACATATATTTGAGAAATAATATTTAAGATTTTTTTGCAATAAATTATTCTTATTCTTAATGGGGTTGATATGCAGGCAGCATAGCTATTTTCAACCGACAAAAAATGGAGTTTAACAGTTCGTCCTGTATGTATGTAATATTAATAAACTAGCGACGTGCCCGCGGTTTCACCCGCGTAGTTTTTGCTCCCGTGGGAATATCGAAAAGGTTTATATACTAAAGCCTTCCTCAAGAATCAATCTATCTATTAAAAAAAGCGCATCAAAATCCGTTGCATAGTTTTAAAGATTTCAGCATACATAGGGACATAGGGACAGACAGAGAAAGCGACTTTGTTTTATACTATGTAGCGATATTGCTGGACAAATTACAGTAATTGATCTAAACCCAAAGTAAGCAAATTGTTTGCTCGTGTTATGGGTGTTAGTTGACGATAGATACTAATAAATAGAAATACAAACATCTATTCTCATCACACAAATGTTTATTCCCTGTCCGGGAATCGAACCCGAGCTCCCTCGATTCGTAGTTAGGTTCGTTAACCACTCGACTAACGGGGCGGTACAATATTGTTGGAATTGTATAATGTTTGAGTATGTGTAATACCTGCATAAACTCGTGACAGTGAAGTGCGCTTGCATTCTTAACAATCGCCTTGAAACACTCGGCCAAAGACGTGAAATCATTACAAGCCAATATTGAGTCCCGATTGTTCTTGATCAATGTCAAACACACTCTAAATAATATTTTCGACCCTTCGTAGAAAAGGCAATCCCATATCCTTAGCACAGTTTCTATGGGAAGCACCTCGGCAAATAGGCAAACAAACCATTTAGTTGTTATAACAGCCCATGGAAGACCTAAAATAATATTATAAATGAACAATAGTTTTAGATTACTTATATATTATTATTCGCCGCGTTTGTCCGGGCCCCGTTGAAGAATAGACCACATGTCATTTTGCTACATAACGTCAAAGGCAAACGATTGGCTAAACATGTCATTACTAATAGTGGTTAATATAACGAATAGCATTAAATTATAGCGCGCTATGTATACGCAACTTATAGCGTACGCTATTTAGATTCGCAACGCAACGCCACGCTATATATCTGACGGCTAGCGTAGGCCGTAGTTATAACATTATAACCTACGAAGTGACGAACTACGCGATCTAACGAGTAACGTACTTGACCGTAGATGCTAGAAGTTATAGTTTATAGCGTTATAGCGCTCAGTCATCGCTTGCTGTATGACGTTGTGATGAGTCGCGCGCTATCTCTCGCGAGTCGACTCAAGCGATCAGTGTTCCAGTTACACGTTATAATATAGTCTATAACGTAGCGCGTTAGAAAAATATAGTTTATCGTCTATAACGTAGCGTTCTAGAAAAATATAGTTTATAGTCTATAACGCGCTATAACAAAATTGTTTATTTGAACAATACTAGTCATTACCATAGTGACTAGTAGAGAGAGCTCAATCATGAAGCTGCATTATATCTCGAGGCAACACTGCTGTCATCTTCCGAGGTCTTACCCTCTCTTTCTAACACAGCCTTTTTATAGAAAAGAGATGGCGAGACCTCATAGAATGAGATCATAGTATACTGGAGACTAACAGTAGTCAATCTATATACATATTATATTCGAGCAACGCACACATACACACCTTTCACAGACGCGATTACTCGGTATGGTTCGGTACAGTTTGTACCGCATCAGTCGGAGATATCGCGTCCGTGAGTCGTGAGAGGTATCTATGTGTGCTATGCTCGAATAATACTTGACTTCTAGTAGTCTCTAAATATTCTGTGATGAGATGTAACGTAGGTATTTGTTTCAAGTGATTAATACGAGTGCTAGCTCCACCTTTACCCAATACTTCATGAGTTCAATAACGTCTCGCCCTGGTTCGGTACTAACGTATTCTGGTTTGAAGTATTTTTTATATCGTGGAATAGAAAACAAGCACATGATTCTCGGATCACGTTTTATGAGATAATAATATTATACCTATGATATATTTCGAACGTACCTATGCCTATATATGTGACTTTCTCCGTGTTGGTTTGGGCTCCTTTGAAGATTAGGCCAACTGCTGTTCTGCCAGGGAGGTGGCTACAAGGTGGTAGAGTTCTGCATTGTCTCGCTCGGATCTGGTACCACCACCTTACCTATTTCTGCCGCAATAGCGTCAGTGCTTGTCACTGCCGTGTTCCGGTTTGGAGGGTAAGGTAGCCGGTAAACTTATGCATGTGGAATTAGTCCTTGCTACAAGATAGCAACGCAACATTAACATCTTTGGTGTCTATAGGTGATGGTTGACTCTTTCCAGCAGGAGACCCATGTGCTTGTTTGCTATCTTATGATATAAAAAAAACAGACAATGTGAGTGCTAACTGGGACCAACGTGGTAGGGTTCTATACCTACATCTCAACCGTGTTTAGTTCCACGACTTTACTTAATCCTGCCACAATAGCATCAGTGATTGTTGATTCTGGTTTTGACGGCAAGATATCCGGTAAACTTATGATTGTGACATTCTCGCATAGCGCCATTTGAATAACGCAATGTTAACATCTTTAGTGTCTATAGGCGATGTTATCTTTTTCCATCAGAATAATCATTAGCTTGTTTGCTATCCTATGAAATAAAAAAGACGGTAATTTGTCTAAGTTTAATGGTGACGCTAGCCTTTATTTTGCAATAGGAAGCGATAAGCTTTGTCATCATGATGGCAGGTACAGATAAACGGTGGTTCCAAATCCGGGTGTGACAGTACAAAATTTTACGATCCATGTAGTAGTCACGATGTTAATGTCAAATTTGAGCTGCCCCTTCTTTTTTTACAAATTGTCGGGAAAATTGTAGACAGTTGGTCTATACTTCATAAGACGTAGAGAACTAGTGTACTGACAGTTCGTAAGAAACTTAGACATGATTTTTCTTGCTCTCTTTTTCCAAAGAGTAAAACACTGGGAGAGCAAGCTTAGTTTTGCGCTTGGTGCATAAGTTCGAAATAATTGAAATTTCTTAGAGGGTTTTCGAGAAACTAATTACGTACGCACGCACGCACGCACGCAAGCATTCACGCATACATACACCACAAACACACGCTCACCACGTGTGCTTGAATTACTATAGGTCATATTATTTAACATTTCAACATACCTAAATTAATCACATGTTGATGTACATCAGGTGCTTTTGATTTGACAAGTTCAGATAATACTTCAATGTCGACTATAAGGCCATCCATAGTTTTTGTGTAGTAATCAGGTAATATTTTTTCCACCAAAACTTTTAACAACCAAAATGATGTTTCTTCACTTTTCGTTGACAATAACAATAAGCCTGAAATATTGAATGTAGAAAAATATAAATAGATTAACCGGGATCCAACTATTAGACTAGCGAAGAACTTTTTCGCTGTGATGTACCTATTGATGTTAAAATTAATTAATCAGTTTAGTCCTTTTTTTGTATTTATACATATTCCCGTATATTATTTGCATGAACTTGTGCTTGTATGTGATAAACTCTAATGTACGCTTACTTGCTTTGTAATAATGTTTCTACAACACCTGTCCTTGTACAGGTTTTGCTGGAAGAGATCTCTTAAAGAGATAAGCACGCCTATGTATAATATTTTATCCATTTATTGTTAGATGATATTTTGTTTTTGTACATAAAGAGTTAAATAAATAAATAAAATATTATTTACGAAAGTAAAATAAAACGTTTAAGGCTTTATAAGAATGTGTAATATTGTACGCTTTTTGCAATAAAGGACGATTATTTTGATAATAAGAAATAGATCTTGTCTGTGGATACTAACATGGCGCAGTCACCTTTTGATTGGTATATTGAATGTTTTCACACCAGGGTTTGAAGTGAATAAAGGAAATTTTAAAAAAAGTGTTGAAATTATCAAGATTGATTGATTATTATTATTAAATATATCAAAGATTGATTATTATTGCGATAATTATCATGAAAACTATCAGATAATTATCAAACAGATAAAGGCAAAGCAATTTTTTAACTGGTTTTACACATCATTATTTACGTTAGAAATAAGTAGTTTAGTAAATAAATAAATTATACAGTTTACAATCAAGGTAGTCTTTTATCAATTTTTTGTTCATAATTTCGTAACTACAACTTGCAAACCAAAATACAGGAAGTTAAACAATTACATACTACTTAGTTAATTAAATAATTAGTGGAATATCCTCCTCATCAACCACTACTGCGTTAATTGGATAAGAATTGTGTGTATCTCAAGAGCCGAAGTCGTTAAAGTGGCAAATATTTTCGATTATACTTTATCAACCTATATTTATCTTGATAATTATCACGTCGAATGCTGGTTCACACTATTTCGATTGTAATGATTAGTGCAATCAAGTGATGCAAAAGCCTTTCCAGTTTCCAGGCAGAGCCGGCATGAAGGCCGAAGAAGTGGCTTCGTGAACTACAGCTACTTATACGGCCTGAAGCTATCTTACCATCAAGGTTGTTGGGTTTATAGAGACAGAGGAGAAGAAAAACCTCACCAGCACAAAGGTGTATCAAAAGCAGATGATGTTGATGTTTAGTTTATTTGATTTACCCATAACCTTACAAACAAAATGTGTCGAACAAATAAAATGGCGTAATTTTACTTAAGGCAATTAATATTAATCATTGCACTCACCAGCAATATAATTTAATCCTTGACAATAGCCAACCACTCTATTATTATGGGCATATGCTATAAGGATATTGAATAGGTGGGCTTGATGGTTAGCTTCTTTGGAAAAATAAATGTTGTCTGGAAATGTACGCGGTAGATCCGTTTTGACTATGTCTACAAGTTCTTTATCAAATGGGCTATCTAAAATCTTTTGGTACAAATCGGCAGACTGTTCTTTCATTTGTTCAGCTTGAGATATTGCCATCCACACGGAGGGGCGATGTTCACCTACAAAATATATATACAATAATTACAGGTATATAACTTTTGTAATCCGTGCAAAAGTTAGATGTTGATAACTGTCTATTTTTATATGATTTTGTGGTTCCAGTTTGGTTTACCTTTTATAACTTGACATTAAAATTGCCAAATAAAATTAACATTATTGTAAATCAAATATTAAACCAGTTGAAACAGACAACAGTAGTGACGCATTTGGATAATGTTCTCCTTTTACAAACTGCTTGGCAGGGTGGCAGATCTTTAGGCAGGGTGGCAGATCAGGGTAATCTTTAGGGAAGTCTAGACAAACATGGTGAAATGCATAACTTATTATTAATTAAAATATATTATGAAAAAAAAATCTATATTAATATTATAAATGTGAGTTTGGATGTTTGGCTGGATAGATGGATATTTGTGATGGTGTTATTGAATGCCAATATTACTGAACGGATTTGGATGAAATTTGGCACACAGGTAGATGATAACCTGGAACAGCACATAGGCTACTTTTCTTACGGAATAAGCTATTCCCGCGGGATTCACCAAAAACTTTTGAAATGAAGCAGTCTGTACGCCGCAGTTCGAATTATAAATGCGAAATTTTGGATGTTTGTTACTCAATCACGCAAAAACTACACAACAGATTTGGATGAAATTTAGGACACAGGCAGGTTATGACTTGGAATAGTACATATTAAGATACTTTTTATATCGGAAAATGAGACATTCCCGGGGGATTCAATATAAACATTTAGTATGCAGTGGGCTGCACGCTGCAGCCAGTTATACTAACATTTTGCTTTATAAATTATGCTTCAGATATAAACTATTACATAAAATTTGTTGTTAATATAAGTACTTTATAAAATTGCTATGTAACAATAGATAAGATTGGCTATATTTAAAGCAGTCTGGTATTGATTTCTTTAAATGATAAGATTATAAATACATATTCATCATTTTAATACATGCTAAAACTGTTTAATAATGTACGAACAAATGTTTCATAGACTCAGCTATATAAAGTAAATGTGGAAAAGAATGTTAAATATAAAAATTATATTTAAAGTTCTTTTTCATAGATTGTTTTTTTTTTTAATTAAATTCTTCAGTAGTATTTTTTTTTCAACTGAAGTCCCAAAGAGAAGGAGATTCAGATGTTTCTATATGTTTTATTTTACATGCCTGGACATAACTTGGTCATATATGGGTCCAATTACATAGAGGATACGGCCAAGGATCAAAATGTTTTTTTCTTTATAAAACACTTATATTACGATTTTTGTACTGTTTATGAACCTATCATGTAAGGGGCAAGTCAATTTATATATATTTTGTTACTTTTTAGAAGACCAGGGTAAATACATCAGGCAGAAGAACAGTGTCTTTCACCAAGTATAATAATTTGACTTAACAAAATAATGATTAAAGTTAATTATCAACACTTATTCGTGCAATGTTGAATGTTGTGTTGAATTCACAGCTATAATCGGACTATCATTTTCATCAGACATTCATATTATTTATTCAACACTATATATTATGATAGAAATTTGCTACATTTGAGTATGTTTATGTAAACATCATATGAGGCAAAGTATCTCCCCTGGTCATTGAGTAGGTATTTCCCTTAGCAGTATTTTTGCTAGGGGAAATACGCCAGGGGAGAGACGTTTTCACGACAAAATCAATTATGTTAATTGGAATAAGATTTTTGTAGCTTAATTATATATTACACTTTAACTGTTGCAGTATTAATAATTAGGAAAGTAAATGCTGATAAATTCATGACTTACCAGGGGAGAGACACAATGATCTTAGGAGAATGTCACACCGCATGGCTACGTAACAACAATTAAAAAATGGCAAGATTCGAACAGTTCGCGTGGTTAATATTGCTAACTTCACATCGATGTACCTTACAGCGTAATTCGGCATGCGGCCATCTTATAATAACTTTTGTAGAAACGGAACGAATTTTGTCAGGGTAGATTCGCAAAAAAGCGGGACATAAATTAAGTTCGAAAATTATTGAAAATAAACAACTATTATTGTTTTTTTAATAATATTGTAACATATTTAGTATACTAAACATACATCAATTTAGCAACTGATACAAATAAGGTAGGTACATACTATATGCAAGTTGAACTAAAAGTGACAAGAAGTCAGGCCAGGCGACAGATATTTTTAAGCTTCAACTTAAAATTTCAGAAGCAGGTGCTTTAATTAGGCATTTCATTGAGATGTTAATCTTCCCTGTTAGACCTTCTGCTGACCTCTTATGCGGACAATTACCAAGTTTCCGTAGATGCTCCTACGCACTGCCTCATTCGGAGCGAATTGCTGGTAATGCGACTATTAGTCTAGTCAACAAGTGCCTTTTTGGTCAACTTTTTTCAGCAGTCTCCGAAAATTATGATTGAGGTGTCATTCGATTTGGAATGGCATCTAGATAGTTTTCGAAAAACAATGAAGTTCCGCAAATAAAAATTACAAAAGTTATTAACAATTAACTAAAAAAAAAGTTTAGTTTTTTGCAAATATCTCATAAACTAATAAATATTTTTCAAATTTGAAAAAAGATTCAGAAAGAGGAGGAAATTTCCTAAAAAAGTTCCGACTCCCGGAATTGTAGGACTAATATTTATAATTTTCCCAGAGGGTTGAAAATACGCCCGAAAACGGGTACTCCGGCTTGCGCAAGCCACGCCTCCTTCGGACCTTTAATGAATAAATATTATTTAAACTTAATAAATATGAAAATTAAAATTTGAAAAAATTCTGCTGCCTACAGGACAGATCAATAAACAATAATCAGTGGTCAAAAAATTTTTATCGCGATTTTTCAATAAGTTATCCATTAATTAATTAACAATTTTTTGTAGCACGAACATTAACATTGCAAGTGCGATAATTGTTAAACTATTAATCTAGGAATTTTTTTTCTTTCGTGGAGCTATTTTTCAAAGGTCTTAGAATAGATTCCCGTTGGAAAAATTAAAAAATTGTAAATTTTCATTTTGTAATTAACAATTTACTAAGGTGAAAAATTATAAAGCTTTATTAAACATTGAAAAATTTTTTTTTTCATAATATTATTATTGATCCGTTTTCTTATGATCAGAAGCTACTTAAAAATGATTTTTTATAATTTAAAAGCATTAAAGCAAAAAAAAAAAAATTTCCAGAGTATTTTTCATTAACAATTGCTATAAATATAATAAATAAATTAGTATCAACTAAACTTTTCAGCTGAATTTATTCTTTAACTAATAAAGAATAAATAAGTCTTGGGTGTTTTCATCATATCTCCATTAGTTTATAAATTATAATAATTTTAAGGATGAAAAACCAGGCAAGAATGACGAAATTACAGACAACGAATATTTAAAAATTAAAAAAAAAAATAGTAAAGAAAATTAAAAAGAAAAAAATAAATCATGTCAGTTTTTGTGACATTAAGTAAAATAAAAAAAAAAAATAAAAGGTAAAAATTTATTTGTTTATAACAAATTGTTTATTACGAAAACTATCTAGATGCCATTCCGAATCGAATGACACCTCAATCATAATTTTCGGAGACTGCTGAAAAAAGTTGACCAAAAAGGCACTTGTTGACTAGACTATATCGCGGCCTCGTTTCTCAGGCTGTCGCCGCGTTTCGCACTACAGGTCAGCAGATTGGAACGGATTGCGAGCCTTCTTTGCATAACTTCTGTAAACCAGAATCAACAGCGGCAACCGTCCTGATAACCTCTGAGTTGCGAGCTCAGGGTGCCCTGGGGAAAAGCTAAGCTGTCTTGGATCCCGCAACGAAATTAATCAGAAGTATATAGGAGGAGTAGGAAAATACATCCTGTTTCCCTCCCTTTTTAGCAGGAGACAGCAAAATGTTAAAAGCATAAAAATGCTACGAAATGAGACTTTTACAATCAAGTTAAGCCTGATTGCTATTGCACCATGGAAGTTTGGAAATTAGGGACCTACCAGAATGGCCTACTTAATTTTGCTTCCAGTAGTAAGTGTGACAAAATCGTTTGAAGGCACGGAAGTTCCCCCGTGTACCCACAAGATCGGAGTAATAAATTACACCGGATATACATTGGATACTATCAAGCATTTGACGACATTCGTTTTGCCAAAGATTACACTCCCAAAGAATGTGATGTGCAGTTTGTTCATATTTACAGTTTAATGTAGAGCACTCGCAAAAGGGAGAAGGAACTAATTTAAACGAGAATAATTTAGCTTTAAAATTACCGTGGCTAGTGAGAAACTCTGCAACACAATGATCTATTTCTATCCAAGTTTTACTTAAGCGATCCCGGATGCACGGGAAAAAGTTATATAAATGCCGTCCTTTACTTGAACAAGACCAACGCGACTGCCATTCATCAATTAATTCATTAGTAACGTCGATTACGCGATTAAAAAGGCGACGTATTTTTGTTTGGGCTTGCGAGTTGATAAATTCTGGGTTAGTAAAATTCCTAGAACTGTAATACATTGAAGCCCGACGCTGAATTTCTAAATCTAATGGTAAGACGCCTGATAAAACGGGTAAAGCTTCGGAGCTTACAGTGCGATATGCTTTGCATAGAAATATTAGTGCTAGACGCTGATTTTGAAGTAGTTTGCGCCGGATCGCACCACTCGTAACTTTATCAGCCCACGCTGAACAAGCATAACAGATACAACCTAAATACGTGGCGTTATAAATTATCTTTAAAGTGTTAACGTTAAACCCCATGTCGAGGTAGATATGCCCGCAAAGGATAAGAAATTCCGTTTAGCCTTTTCACTGATATAGTTAATATGATTTATAAAAGTATAATTTTTTTCTATGACCAAACCTAAATATGTTATCGATTCTTTTCTCTTTATTGTGCTATTATTTATTTTTATACTGGGAGATGATAGGAGCGAACCTTTTAATATTAAGTAAAACGTTTTATGGGGTGCAAAGCTTAAACGATTTCTCAAGCCCCAGTTGATGATCAAATTAAGACTAGTGTGAGCCAGCGACTCTATCTGTGCTCGTGTGTTAGCTTGTATCATTAAAGCAACGTCGTCTGCATAACCTATAAGCGAGCATCCTTCCGGCAAGGCTAATGAGAATAAATCGTCAAATCCTAAGTTCCATAGATATGGTGAAAGTACTGATCCCTGAGGGCAGCCTAGAGTAAGGCGTTTAGACACTGCATAATGCCCTAGCTGCAATTTCGTATGACCGTTTTCTAGATACGATTTAATTAGCTTATATATATTTGAATAACACCCCCTTGTTTCAACAGCATGATAGTTAAATCTCCCATCGGAATGAGTATTATCACGCTTGCGGACTTTGCAAAATAATTCACACACACACATATCTTCACGCCACATCCCGTATGGGGAAAGCAAAGACAAGGTCGATAAACTTTTTGGTTCACCACAATTCACTGGTTTCCCTGTTAGCAACTAGCAAGATGAATGGTGATCCTCGTTGTTGTTTTTTTTTAAACCTAATAACAGAGTAACGCCATCCGAACATCTGAAACATGGTGCCTGGTGCTGCCACACCATTACCAGACCTGAGCTACCAAAAATATCTCATTTGCAACAGTGTAAACATGGGATATCACCAACATGAAGATTAGTATTTCTACTCGGGTCAAAAGACAAAATCATACGAAGATTATCAGAATAGATAGGGATCTATTCTGATAATCTTTGTCACTCAGAAAATACTCTGAACTGATTTTGCTGTGTTGATGTTCCATTTCAGATACCTATTATATTTATTACTTAAGATGAAATATAACCACCAAAAAAAATTGTAACCATAAAATGCCTTACCCAGAGAATGTATAATAAGCACAAAAAATTAAATCTGTACCAAAAATATGATACCTTAAATTATATCTATTTAGCTATTTAAGTCATGTCTGCGCTTCAAAATGTATTCAATACCCAAAATTAGTAAACAATCACTAAATAATAAGCAAATTTTTGTGTTATTACTACCCAAATATATTACTAGTTTTGCTTTAAAATGTACCACCTGTCTGTTTAAAACGTTGTTTTCATATTTTTTGAAGACTGATTCTTCATTATGATTTTAAAATAATTATAATTACACAAAGAGGAGTATTAAAGTTTTTGAAGATTGACTCTTCATTAAGATTTTAAAATCACAAGAAAAGATTTTCTTATTAAGTTTTAAGTTTATTTTTAAATAACATGTTGACTGTTGTATTTCTAAATAATTTGAAAAAGATTTAATAAATACCTTTAGAGGACATTTTCGGTACCACAAGTTAAAGTTTAGAAATTCATTTATAATTTTTGAGAAAACAATTATTTATCTACATTTGTTTACTTTTGTAGGATAATAATATGTTATATACTTGGATAAACTTTCAAATTATAATGCAGTAATATTTTTGGTGATTGTTTACTACATCTAGGTTGTTCAGTGATCATTTTAGAGATACTTGCTATATGTAGGTTAGCAGGCTATAAATTTATTGGTTACAATTTCATACTAAAATGGGGATTAAATTCTGGTAATTACTATTTTTAGCAGTTTAGATTTTTTTGGCATTTTATTTAATTATATCTAGGGATTGCTTAAACATAACCCTATCACTATTATGCTTAGCTATTATGTTAACATTTTATGTAACTGGCACTTGCTAAATGCCGGTTGGCAAGAGTGCATTCCATAATGTATTTCAAACTCGGAGTAAAATCATTTGTATTGCAGAAAATGGTTCACTATAATATTCCTAAAGTAGTCATAAAATCAAATAAATAAAAAACTTTTTTATTTTAAAGTAAGAAAACACAAGTCATCGTTAAGCAAGACTTTATTCACTAAAAAGCAACTTCATGTATCTATGAAAGAAAAACTTAATTTGTTTTCAAAATAAATTCATTCTTCAATATTCTGATTTGGAATTCATCATTTATCTCTTATTCGTTTTAAAATACAATAATCATTCATGTATTAATTCAATGTAATGGTAGATTTTAGCAAGCAACACTTAGAATAGTGTCATTGTGATACTATTGCAATCCAATTATAATGCTATTACGAATATGGTTAAGTTTTAGCAGAATACCAAAATCGTCACAATAATAATCGCATAGTAAATGCCTGTCAATATAATCATAATCGTGTGACATTTTACTTAAATAGCAGACTTGACCCCCAGGAGTCACATTTCATATGTATCATAAATATAAATAATTTTAATTAACATCATTTGAAAATCACAATTATTTTAATATTCCAACATTGTGAGACGTATTAAGTGCAACAAGGATAAGATGTTTTGTCCTGCAAAGCCCGACTAATGCCGATGACTAAACTTGGAAATGATAATACACAGTAAGAGAACAACAAATAAACATAGACGATCTTTTTTCTCACAAACATATTAAATAAGCTATCCCTTTTTATAACAAATGTGTTGAAGTTTAAGTACAATTTTTATTAGACTCGTTATATTAGACATGTTTGTAAAAGTAAGGCCCGTCCATTTATTTTATTTTGCTCAAATATACCAACAACCCAGAAGCTCAAATTCTTTCAATACTTTATGCAATATATTTCTATATCACTAAACTTATCACTTGTCTATATGGGATGCAACATGACAACCAATTAAATATATGGTCATCCAGTATCCTGCCAAACAACTATACATTTGAACTACAATATCAACATTTGTATACATATTAAGGAGAAAAGATTTTTTTCTAAAAGTTAATACTGCTCTATGAGTTTAAAAATTATTTTACCTATAGAAAGCTTACATAAACATTATCTTTATATATTAAAAAAAATTATTTCACATGGCGATTTTTGCGGCTCTATAATCGACTTGTATATCAAAAATCAAATAAAAAAAAAAACATTTACAATTATCTAATTTTAACTCTATACGAATAGAGGGGCAATAACTTACTTGGTATTCCTTTTCGTACATATCTTTTTACCGTATTAGTTCTTTTTAAAGACTTTCCTTCACCTAAAAGAGTAGACCACTTTTGTGCTCTTGAAGCAAGAACTTTTAAATACACAGACATAAAATCTTCATAGCTTTCATAGTCGAAATCTTCATGTCTCTCAAAACCATATTCATCGACGGCACTGTAATGGATATTTATTTTTAAAACAATAATACTTAACTTAATAATCTTAGTTAATGTTTATTTATACTTCACCTGAAATTAGAACGTGCCATTTTAATTTTAACACTGTTTAAAGTGCACTCTGTTAATGTTACACCATTAGTAGTATCTAATTGGTCTGTGCATTACTACTAGATTTAAATTTAAATGCTGCAAATAGCTACATTATTTAAATTCATTTAAAATACACTACGTAAACACAAGAGTAAAAATAACACTACAAAAAATAAACATTTATTGCTGAATAGGTATGTAAATTGTAGGTACAAAACGCCCCTGCTCACTAGTCTTGGGTAGTTCGCGAGCGACCTAGGTGGGAAGAGCGCTCTTTTAGGTGAACTATGCGAACTAGTTCATTGAAAATCCCGCTCTTAGTTCTTTTTATATTTCTGTTAGCGTCTACTTTACTAGACAGTGGCACTATGTGACCAACCGAGTTATTTACTTTTACTGTGCGCGCCTTGATATTTCGATAATCGATATCGATACTAAACAACTTCAAATCCCCATGGTTAAAATTTTATCAAATCATATGAAATCATAACAATCGTCAACTGAAGTATTGCTGGCTAATTGTCAAACAGAATACTAATACTATTTATGTCTTATTTTACGGTAAGTTTAATTAAAATTAAAAAAATGCTCTTCTATTCCCATTTATTGTTACAAATAATTGATTATTATTATTATATATCACATTAATTATGACTAATTATTAGTATAAATCATTTTATTTTTTCGTTTTTATTTCTATAAAAGATTTTATGTGCCATAACAAAAAAGTCAACTTTAATTGTAAAAATTCATACTTTTTAAGTATTCTAATATAATTACACATTATACTAGGAACTAGCCTAGCTGTTGACTAATCATTAATATAAATTATTTTATTTTTCATTATTTAAATAAAAAATCTCATATTATATAAATGGACGTGTAAAATTTTCATGCAGTACTTTGTATTTTTTAAATAACAATAAACAAAACTTAAATAATCATAACTATATTTTTTCTTTATTTATTGTTCTTAATAAATTATTTCAAAAAAAGAACTAATGAAATAATAGAACGAACTAGTTCATCCTTGGATTTTGAACTAAATTGAGCGCTCTCTGTAGTGACCGGTTAGGCCCAAGCCTACTGCTCACTTCTAGCCCCTTGACAAATGTCATTCCCAGTGTTGGCAGATCTTTGAAAAAATATTATTGTAATCAGGGTCCAAACCAAGGAACTTATACACTATAACTGGAATTGTTACGAAGCAATATTTGAAAAATAAAAATGTACTTTATTTCATTATACATAAAGTTGACATTTGTTTCTTACATAACAGAGGGGAAAAACGTTCTGAGCAAGACAACGACAAGAGTGGATGTTGTCCCTTTCGTGCAATTGCCAGTGTAAATAAAACTATCTAGATAGTAGATTTTTACATATTCAGGAATCGTTAAATCATTTTTATTCATACACGTCGATAGATACATTAGCATAAAATGTATTGTAATTAACATAGTGAGTTCTTAAATGTGCTTATTTTAATTATTACGTAATTACTTATGCAATGTAAAAACTGTTTCTCAAATTAGTAGAATTACTTAGTAGTAATTTGCAAACTACGCATGGCCACACTTATATGTGGCGATTGGCGCTTTATTTAGTAGAAAGAGACACACTCCACTCATGTCGTGGTACTCTTCGGAACGATTTTGAAGCGCGTGTAAGCATTCCGGGTAGAATATAACTTCCTTGGCTTCTATAGATATATTTCTATGATGTGTTCACTGTTCGCTGTCACCGTCAGTGTCAAAAGTCAATCTCAAATGTCATAAGTAGAGTAGGTCCTTGTTGCCAACTGTTGGAACTTGGGATAAAAATATTTACATTTTGCTCTACGTTGTTTACATATTAATTAATCCTTTTTAAGAAATAAAATTCTCACTTAAAATTAAGAAATATTGTTGAACACGCATTTTATAATGGGTCCTCCACCCGTAGTTACAGGAATATCTCCTAAAGAAGGCCCACCAGGCACTAGAGTAACAATTCGTGGGGAGTTTTTAGGAACAAGTGCTACAGATTTAATTGGTATATTTTTTCTGTTTTATTGAATTGTTTCATATAAAAATAGTTTCATATAAAAGTAGCATAATTTTTTAAATTAAGGTGTTAAAATCTGCGGGTGCGACTGTTTATTATCAGCGGAATGGAAAAGTAAGAATAAAATAGTAGCTCGATCAGGTCCTTGCAAGGGTCGTGGCGATATAATTGTTACTACTAAGTCCGGAGGAGAAGGCACATCGACAGTACAATTTAGAGGTAGGCAAATATTTATTGACACAATAAGCCTCCAAAGGACTTTCAGAGATATAAACACAGTTATTGTTTTTCAGGTTATCATGAATCAATAGGTCCAGTAAAGGAAAGTGCAGTATGGGTAGAAGAAGCTGCACCACCATCTTTGCCATGGGGAAGACGACCAATGTCACCGACAGCCTATACCCCACCTGACCCACTAGGACTATCCACAGAAGGAGATGATAGTAAATTTCCTGAAGAGGAACTCCATGAACTATTTCCTGAAGGGTATCTTACTAATATATGTATTAAATTACAATTAATTTATTAAGAAAATATGAATGAAAAGAATATTTTATTTAAATGAAAATTGATCTTAATAATAAATATTAAATTTGTAATTGTATGTAGGCTTTAAATATTATAACTAAATATTGAATTAATATAAATATACAATTGATTGTACTGTATCTTATAGAGGTTAGTAGTGTTATGTTGTGTTAGTATGTTTTTTTTAGTATTATCAGGGAAGCACTTGACCACAATCTCGCCTGATGTTAAGCTAAGATATGGTCTAAGATGGAATGCGCCTCCCTGGAAGGTACCTGTTTACTCTTCTCTTGAAGATCCCCAGGTTGTACTTGTCAGCAAACACAGACTCAGGAAGCATGTTCCAGTATAATATATATTATAATCAATTGGTAATCTTGCCATCAGGTAAACCTCCAACTACTTTACCCCATCTTTAATTTAAAAAAAGCACTATATACAGGTTGACTGATAAAATACTGTACATATCTGATACGAAATGTTTAAAAAAGTAGGTACTAATTAGGTAATCAGAAATCAGAAGTACTTTATTCAATAAAACTTTTTACAAGTAATTTTGACACATAAAAATTATTAATTAAAAATTGGATAATTAGGTAAAAATGTTGACCTAATTATCCAATCAAAATATTTAATGAGGAAGATCACAAATATACATCAAAGTTCATTGTTTACGAACAGCTATTCTCGCCAAGTTATGTGTGGGTCTAAACACGCTCCCATTGCCCTAGTGGGAGGCAATGTTGTTTGATAAAAAGTGAAAAAACACATTTTTTGATGTGGGAATCAAACCCGGAACTTCATATGGTCTACACTGACACCGGACCACTAGACTACAAAGGAAATAATATGTATATGTACTGTAATAATTAATGTGAGAATACAGAAAAAAAATATCTTTCAGGTCTGGAAAACTAACTGATGAGAATTTTGAACCATTATGGTATCTTTTGGAGCATCATAGCAATACATCTTTTGATGATTTGAAAGCTGGAATGGTGTTTTTACAAAGAAAAGTTAGTTAGTATTTTTCATTTTTGTTACATTGGATAACACACAAGCAGATTGTTCTGACAAGTAGAGATAACCATCGCCTATAAAAACAACAGACCACGTGAATACTAATAGACACGTCATTGGGAAGGAGACGTGTCGCCGCGCATATGAGCAAACGCTCCTATTACTGTTAAAAGTGTCATCCATTTGTAGATACATTATATAAAAAATAAAAAAATAGGAATATACCAGGATGCACTGTTTTATCTTATCGAATGAGATGATAAGGTTTAAAAATTACCCTTAGAGTGATTTTATTTCATCGGTAAGTAGTATAACTCTGTATTTCTGTGTGTGAATGTAAGCTACGCTAACAATCTAAGAAATTGCCTTGAAAAGCGTATCCATTTAATTCATGATAAAAACCAATAATTTTAATGGTGCATTGTAATCTGTGTGCAGGGGTAAGGCTTAAGCTTACTAGCTATTTTAATGTCTATATCACTGGAAATTGGCAAGACCCGACGTTATTGTGGCAAGGAACATGTAAGGTTGTAGTACCATCTACCAAACCCTCCTGAGACGTTTAATAACAAGTTTTCTCAAACTAATATCTCAATGTATCCCTGTTGGATTTCGAGCAATGGCGAAGCCTTAATATAAGTTGTAGATAGAACTCCTACATAAACTAAGCAGCAATTGTAATTTACATTATGTCCTGTACCCCCTACAATTGTCTGGCGTACCCCACTTTGAGAAACCCTTTAGAATATTAGCCTAGCCTATTTTTAGAATATTAGCTCTTTCATAACATTAAAGTTTGACTGTTTAAAAAAGTTTAAACTTTGATTTTAAAAAGAGTCTGGATGAACACAGAAAAATAGACAAACCAGACAGTCTTCTTAGTGTATGTATTGTATTTATTTCTTAAAATCGATATCATCTTGTTGTTATTCATGAACCAAACATATTAAAGACCTAAGTAACTGAGATAAGCAGGCTGAGACTGAGGAATAAATAAAGTTAATTACAAAAGTTGTTACATGTAATCTATTAATGATACTAGTATATTATTATATTTCATAATTGATGAAACCATGCAGCTTGCTAATACTTAGAGTAACATACCATTTATGTAATCTTTCATAGAAACATTCATTTAATATTTCAGCCCGTAAAGGCTTGAGCTTTGAGAAAGAGTAGCCTATATTTGACCCAGGTTTTCACCTATCTCCATAATTTCGCCAAATTTCATCAAAATTGGTTTAGCTGCAAATGTGTAACATAAGTCTGACATTTATAGTGGGGTAGCTAGGTAACCAAAGGCCCTGGGGCAAAAACTACAGCCGCAACTTCTCTATGGCCCCAACTAAACTATTTAAGATTGTTTATACCGAATTAGACATACTCCAGATTTGTTGTAATCCTGATTCCTCGTGCTCCAGATTTGTCGTAATACAGTATACTCCATAATAAAATAAAAAAACAAAACTAAATTGTAACATAAATGAAAAAATTAAGACTATTTTATGAAAATAAAAGAAAATTTTTACCTGTTACTGTTCAAAAATACAGTCCTGTGATACAGACAGTAGAGGCACGTTATTAGGTTCCCATTGAACACCTTTTGGGTACAGAATCCTAATTTTTTTCAAATGTTTAAACCAATAACACCACTTTCTTAACCGATTATACATTTTAAGAATGGAAAAAAATCTTTAAAATTTTATCAATACAAGCTAAAATATGATTATGTAATTACATTTAATACTTTAAAGTTGCAAAGCTACTTTATCACAAGTTCTTTATTGTGCATAGCAGTGCACATCCTGGTTCAGAGTCAAAGGGGTCCTCTGAGCTTGGGGGCCAACTGCCGTTCTGCCAGGCAGGTCGTAAAAGGCGACCGATTGGCTTTGCGAGTCAATACTATCGTGGCTATTAGGTGGTAGAGTTCTGCATTGTCTCACCCAGGTCTGGGATCACCATCTTACATATTCCTGCCGAAATAGCGTCGGTGCTTGTCACTGTCATGTTCCGTTTTGGAGGGTAAGGTAACTTATGCATGTGGCATTAGACCTCGCCACAAGATAGCAACGCACCATTAACATCTTTGGTGTCTATAGGCGATGGTTGACTCTTTCCATCAGGAGACCCATCTGCTTGTTTGCTCTCTTATGATATATATAAAAAAAAAAAAAGATTATTGACAGAATTCATTTAGTAGAAAAAAATCAAACATTAAGTCTAGTGTAATAAAAAAGGAAAATACCTGACTTACTGACTGACATATCAATGCCTAGCCTAAAACCTTGGACCTAGAAGGCTGAATGTTTTAAAGGGGTATAAAAAAGGTCTAAAATTTTTAAAGGGGGTATAAAAATCCTTTCTTATTCCTTATTTACACCATTAGAACACGAATGGTGTAAATAAGGAATAAGAAAGGATTTTTGAAATTCATCCCCTAAGATGGTGAAAGAGGGGGTGAAATGTTGTATTTTTTATTTCTTCTTGATAACATGTAATTTATTCGTGGGTAAACCTGCATGGGTCAGTTAATTAATAAAACATTACAATATTAGGTAATAAGGGTTAATTACTACTACAATTCATATTTTATCAGGTTGAAGGGCAAAAGGAGGGTCAGTTAAGTTTTCTTAAAGCAAATACAGGTGCAGTTATGGATCAACTAGATCGTCTTGTTTTGATAAAAAATATGTTCGAAGAAGACCAAAGAAAAAGTGGAAAAGAACCATTGCCAAGTTTACAAGCAGCAATAGAGGGTTAGTTTAATTATTATATTGTTAAGTTTAATTATTATATATAATATTTCTCTGTGTTGGGTCTGGGCTCCTTTGAAGAATAGGCTACTGCCGTTCTGCCAGGCAGCTCGTAAAAGGCGACCGAATGGCTATACGCGTCACTACCATCGTGGCTGCTAGGTAGTAGAGCTCTGCATCGGCTCGACCGGGTCTGGTACCACCGCCTTACCTATTCCTGTAGCGTCAGTGCTACAGTTACTGTCGTGTTCCGGTTTGGAGGGTAAGGTAGCCGGTAAACTTATGCATGTGGCATTAGACCTCGCCACAAGATAGCAACGCACCATTAACATCTTTGGTGTCTATAGGCGATGGTTGACTCTTTCCACCAGGAGACCCATCTGCTTGTTTGCTATCTTATGATATAAAAAAAATTATTATCTATACAGTTATTTGTAGACGTAATATGTAATCCTTTATAAATATTAAATATACTACTAAAGTGATACAGTATTTGAGTAACTGAACGATAGAAACTACGACGAGGAATAACCCCTATATTACGTAAAGAATTATTAAATTTAAAAAAATGATTAAATTTCTTGACATATATAAATACAATTTCATTTTTATTTATAACATGTACGTATATTATACATATATTTAATTAGAGGATTTATCTGTATTATTAAAAAATAAATTCATGCTGATATTCTTTGAAAGTTTTCACAAAATATATTTTTCAGAGTCCATATCTCTTGCTGACTCATTATTCTCGGAAATATTGTCTCGCAAAGAGAATGCAGATAAAACTCGGGAGGCTCTATCTTTACTCACAAGGCACAAATTCTTGTTTCAACTACCTGCGTCTATAGATAGAAATATTCGAAGGAAAGAATATGACCTTGTTGTTAATGATTACACAAGAGTAAAAAATTTATTTGGAACTACTGATGTGAAGGTAAGAATTTATATGAGTAAGAAATAGAGAACTTATTGTGGTGAATGTTATCTTGTTCCTCTGTCAACGTTTCACCAATTTAATTAAGATATTTTGGTGGTCTGGTATCTGCATCTCTCCACTTACCCAATATGTATATATGTCTGAACCAACAGAGTGAACATTATGGTGCATTAGTTTTTATGTTGAATATTAAGTTTGAATAAACAAATTTGTACAACCTTAATAATGGTGTGTTATCACCCACTTGATATATTTCAGTTTGAAAACGTGTGATTCGGAAACGCATTTATTTTTGTAATGTACATTTGATCTAGAAGAAGTGCTTGTTGTCATAATTACCATATATATTCTAAACTCTTAATAATACATTTTGTATCTCCCCAAGCCCTTCGTACTTTTGCGATACAATACATATGCTATTATGTATTGGATCCTGATGGCTTCACTATAAGAATGGGTCCTTGATGGGCTACTTGGGGAAATCACCACTACCCATAAACATTTGCAACCTACCAATTTCTTCTTTGGGTTTTGAATTTTCATAATGTAATGTCTGAATAAATAAATTTAACAATATTGGCTTCTTGTATTGTTTTACGTTCTGGCCACTGCCACCTGCAAGATATAATGCAATCAACAAAAAAGGGGAAATATGACGAATTCACATTCTTTATTTTGAATACAGAGAATACTAATGTTTTGACAGCTTTTCTGAGCACTTCCCTAATAAATTGTTCAAATCAGTCGCGTGATGTTAAATGCCTTCTCTGGTTTTGCCAATCGCGTCGCTTTCTGCTGTGGCCACCTCGACGCTTGATAGTAGATTTGTTATATTCGTTCATTTTCGCGCCGCATGTCGCGCCGCAATTCGCGTCGCCGGTATCTGTGGTATACTTTGTAAAATTTCTTACATTTGTTTTTGTCGCTTGCCAACTGCAATCGCGTCGCAATTCGCGACTCATGCAGCTCTGGCTAACCCTTTGGTGACATGTTCTATATTCGTTATGTTTATTAAGTTTTGAATATTTTCAGCTTTTTCAAAAAATTCTTGATGAAATTGATAAAAAAATCGATGACTTGAAACAAAGTTTATATAAAAGAATGGTGACTATGCCTTGCAATGTTCAAGAACAAACAAAATATATACGGTAAGAATATTTTAAGGTACCTACGACAATTACATAAAAAACAGGAAAAATTATAAATGTTAGGCTCCCTGTTTTTAAGAAGTTGCTAAAGGATTTTTCTGTGATTTTATATATATATATATACATATATATATATATATATATATATATATATATATATATATATATATATATATATATATATATATATATATATATAACTTTTGTTTTACATAATTAATAAAGAACTAATTAAGGTCATTTAATTTGCAATATTTACATATGACGTGTCTCTTACTACTACTCAAATATGGAAAGGTAATTTAAGGCGATAACATACGCCAAACTACGAAATATACTTCTCTTTGAAAGCCTACTTCTCCTAAACCGTTAATCCAATAATTTAAAAAAAAATATACATTGAACGTAAAATATAATTAACTTTAAATTTTAAGTTCGTTTTTTCCAAATTTCATTGTTATTTTTGACGAAAAAAAATCGAATATCTCTCTTATTTTTACGCAAGAATTTTCTTATAACTTCTAAACTACTGAAACGATTTTGGTGATTTTTTCACTTTGTTACAGACAATTTATTGCTTTATAAAATTTAAGTTCAACATTTTACAAAATCATTATAGTGTGCCATTAAATCAATAAAAACCTTATTATTTCATTCGCGGACAGCGCTCGCTCCGAAAGTCAGTCTCCCGATAGCGTTCGTACGAGGAGGCTGTGTCGCACGTCAGCGTATACCGCTCTCCACGTTAGAGTCAAAGAGTAATAATACAGATAGTGCGTTTGCCACAGTAATAAGGTTGTGCTGTTTAAAAATTGGACATTTCGTTTACGCTTGAACGTTTTTTATAGTAGATAATAAGTTTGGAGCGGGAAGTCTGATTTTTTACAGAGGTTGTTCTTATGATGTAATTTAATCCCTTAAAGAGGTAAAAAGGGCGTTAATGATTGTTTTAAAAAAAAATGTATATTACTTAAAATTTAGTATTAATGCTTTTTAATACGATTAAATAAATACGCATTTTTGAATTTCATCCCATAAAGGGGTAAAAGTAGAGTTAATTTTTGTATGAAAAATGAATTGTTTGTCGTAGAAATTACTAAAAATTTAGTATTTATGCTTTTTAATACAATTAAAGAAATTCATATTTTAGTTTTTTTTTTAATTTCATCCATTAAAAGGGTAAGTGTATAAGTTTGTATTAAAATAAAAAGTTTATATTATCTAAACTCTCATAAAATGTAGTACCTGCTTATTCAATTCAATCCAAATTAAAGAAACATGCGCGTAATGAAGTTCGGAGTTCCATCCCTTAAAGGAGTAAAAATGGGTGTTACAATTCATATGAAAAATTAAACGCTTATGGTCATAATAACTTGAAATTTGGTACTTATGTTCTTCAACACAATTTAAAAATTATATATTTAGGGATTTCATACATTTATTCCTTAAAAGGGTAAAAAAAGCGTTTTTGATTGTATTATAAAAATAGATTGTTTATTGTAGAATATTGTAGAAATTATTTAAAACTTAGTATTTATGTTTTTTAACACAATTAAATGAATACGAGTTTAGTGTTTTTTAAATTTCATCCCTTAAAAGGATCAAAAATATGGTTAAGTTTGTGTAACAAATAAAATTTGTTTCATCAAAATGTTTTCAAATTTATTAGTTATGCTCTTCACTTCAATTACATAAATGTGCATGTAAGGAAACTTTGAGTTTTATCTCCTAAAGAGGTAAAAGAGGGTATTAAGGGGCTGAAAGCACTCGCACTATTGCACTCGGTTCTCTTTGCATACCTCGTAAAGGGACTGGCGTGAATATATATCGTCGTTGTTGTTGTTTTAGCAATAACCAGGACCGACTGCTTTATGTGCTCATCCGAGGCATGGAAGTGGTAACACACCAACCGCCAGACTCCAAGCTGCTACTGAGATTTTTGAATTTTCGAAAAATACCTTAAACCAAACTAGGTTATCCCCTTGACTACGAGGCAGTTATTATAATCATTAGTTATTTTTTTCGACCTTGGTTTTTTGCAACACATCAACCCGGTTTTGGAACTACCGCGTTACATATTCCTGCCGCAATAGCGTCGGTGTTTTTAACTGTCGTGATTCGGTTTTGAGGGCAAGGTAAGCATATGCATGTAACATTCTAACCCTGCTACAAGAATAGCAATGCACCATTAACATTGTTAGTGTCTATAGGCGATGTTTATATGTTTCTATCAAGAAAACTGTTTACTTGTTTGCTATCATAAGAAATGAAATAAATATAAATTAAATATATTATACATACAAATAGTCTAAATTAATCAACCTGTTTAAAACTTTCCTTTTAATTTAATTGAAAGCATACAGATATGGTTTCAATTAAATTAAATCTCTACTTTTTCTTATGAGATTTCTAAACAAAAACTTAAATTTTTAAAGGTTATTTAAGAGATCACTTTTTACAAAATCACATTTTAAAGGTTTTGTTAAAATTGTTAATTGTATGTATTAAAATAAAGTGCTACACGAGATGTATTGTATATTATAAGATAATAGGATACGTAACAGTCATGATTGTGTAAAATTGTCATATAATAATTCTTTTGTCGATTTTCGATATTTACTGTTTTCTCTTTCGATATTTATCGTTTTTATAAAATGAATCGATAAATGACCGATTATCGGTTATGGGTTTTGAGTTTGCTAACATTAATTTGATTCATGATGATAAAAGTTCATATAGGTAAACAAAAATGTTAAAACGTATCTGCACCCACTGTATATACTCTTTGACTTTTGGAGATATCGGCGTGCGAAATAGTATTTACGCTGCGCCTGTCACTAACTCAAGGTCGTTCGCAGGTGTAATCGCCTTAATTAATAAATACATATTGCTGGACAAATTACAGGATCTAGCCTTAAATTAAGCAAATTATTATTATAGTGATATATGTATACTGATACTAGTAAATATACAAACATAATATGTAAATACTAAAATATTATATTTAATAGACACTCAAACCTAGAAATATAACCGTTTATATGTTCATCACGCAAATGCTTGATCCTTTTTAAAATCAAACCCGAATTCGACTTCGATTGACTTAATCAGTATTGTTAGACACTCGACCGGCGAGGCAGTCAAAACAAATTAGCCTTACTTTTTTCTTAAAATTAAGGATTCCAACAAAGTGACATCTAATTATACAAGCTAGCTGGTAAAATATTGTAAAGGTGTTCAGTATTCGATTCTGATGTCAAATATATATTAAAATAGGTACTTTTCCAATAAAAATGTTTATCACGGACACCCGCGCACGGCGCATAGAAGTCCGAGAGAGTACATCGTACAGTGACCAAAATTTTGAATATTATTACACTAATTTAGTTGAGGTTTATTACGTGGTTAAGCAATATTTTCTTCTTTATTTTTATTGTTCACTAACGACCGTAAACTGTCGTGTTTTTCAATACGTAAAAAAATATGTGGTGTCGCGGGACACCAGGTAGGAACGAACTTCCTTCGGCTAAACGGCACTACTCGCTTGTGTACGCGACTGTCGCGCCTGCGCACGTCTCATTTAACGCTTTTATTTCACGCATTTTTCTTACGGTTTTACTATCACATTTTTTTCAGTTCGGTCGCGCAGCAAATTCCCTATCCCCTTCAAGCCTGCCGTAAGGAACTTCGTTCCAATATTTTCTCAATGAGCCTGTATAAATTGTGTAGATATTTTTACCGTGTTGATCCAAATCTCTTTTGAAGAAAAGACCATCTCTTTTCGTGTGAGACCGTGTTCTGATCAAGTACGAAATTCTAAAAATGTCGACTTGTCAAAAGTGCCCGTAAAGTTTTATTTGAATAAAGCATTTTTTGAGTGAGTTTGAGCTTGCAGTTCGTAAAGGCAAACGTTTGGTTAAAAAATGTTCCTGTAGACATCAATGCATCATTAGCTTTTTTGATGTTTATATGTGATGGTTATTTCTTGCTACCAGGAAAGCGAACAGCTTATTTGCTGTTCTTTGAATTAAAATCGCCTCTGTAGTCTAGTGGTCCAGTGTTGGTGTTGACCACATGGGGTCCCGGGTTCGATTCCCGGGTCGGGCAGTTCGAAATGTGTTTTTTTCGTTTTCTGATAAAAACAATGTTGCCCAGGGATTGGGTAAGTGTCCTGTTGGTGTTTGGCTTACCACCTACCACATTGTGGGACTAAGTAGTATTTTCGGCTAATCGTGGGTGCAATTGTTGTACCTCTGCTTACCTTTTCGGGGGCGTGGGGGGAGGGAAATAAATATACATGTTAGAATAATTAAATTTGATTAATTCTCATTTTAATTATTAGAATTAGCTTTAAGAGAATCCTTGTAAAGATAAATTTGTATTTTGTGCATTCATATATTAAGAAAGGGAAGATACGTTACGCTCTGACATCGCAATCATTAAACTTAGGCTCAACATACTACTTTCGTCGCGTCACTTTTGTATTATACTATCTCACTCTCACAAACATGGCGAACCAAACAATAATTTAATCTTATTTTCAAATAAATTGTTTTAGCGGTACTTACGAATGGACAGTAATCCCGTGTGTCTTATTTTTTTTCTTGAGTGATTATAACACTAGCTGAATATACGAGAAGGCATTTTGATGCGCGTTTAATGGCAAAAACAATCAGAAAGTAGAAGCGTACGATATGACGTTCCGCGCGTGTTTGATTGTCGCTAAGTCCACTGGGCCTAGTTATGTAGGACCGGGCGCTGTGACTAGGTAACATATCCTCCCTTTTCTAAGTTGTCAATGATTTTGTGCATATTTTTCAATTCTCTTAATGTACTGTACTCTCTATCTACATAGCACACACATACATACACTATTCTATGTATCTAGTGTAAACGAAAGTTTAAAACCCATGAATGTATTGGAACGAAGTTCCTTATCGCGCGTTGTGAAAGGGGGCTAGACGGAAAAAATTCTTACGAAAAGTTGTCACGACACTTTTTGCTATAGTAAGCTATTGTAAGATGTGCGGCGTGCGCATGTTTCTCTCTCTCTCTCTCTTATAGAAAGCAAGCCAGATAATTTCATTTCTATTTCGCATTGAACAATGTGCTGTCGCGACGATTATTTTTGTTGAGTGTATACAGGTTTTTTTGTAAATTAATCGAAAGGAACTTCGTTCCATCCGGGTGTCCCTTGACACCTGTCAAGTTTTTGTTTTTTATGTGTATACCTTTGATTTATTGTAGGCTATTAATAAGTCTAAATTGGGAAGGAGATGCTGCGTGGGATGCTATCATAGCTCGGAAAGATTATCTCATGAACCTTATGAATAAAGTCAAAGACCACTTTAAACAAAAGGAAGAACAAGAGTTTGCTGATAAAGGTAATTAAATAGTATTGACATTTACATAACGACTTAAAACTTAGATAGTAGAATACAAGTACTATTACAAATATATAAAAAGAGAAAAATATTGCGAACTATGTTTCAACAAGACTTTTGGCTTGAGCGTAGCCAGTGTCTCCTACTCTCTGACGGTTACTACCACAATTCTTTAAAGTCTAAATATAACCTAATGAATTTTATCTGTAATTTGCCAGGAATTTTGCGAGGATTTAATCAAAGAATTTCACGTATGAGAGTTTTTATCGATAACACAAGCTTTAAACCAAAAGTCATGTTGAGATGACTTTATTCAAGTCGTGTACATTTCAACTTAGGCTATAGTCCAAATTTTATCAAAATCGGGTCCGTTTTTGAGATATGGGTATCTACGCATTTCTGGAGGAGATATGCATAATATAGGTACTTAGGAGAAGTGACCGTTTAATTTTTTTTTAAATTCTTTTATTACCTTACCTTAGTAGCACTGGAAGGAATTTGCATTTGGCTTTTAGTTCTGATTTTTCATAGGGGCCAATATAAATCATGTTAATAACGTTTCTTCAATCAGTCAATCAATCAATCAAATCTTTATTGCAGAAAATAGGGTTAGTTACATGTGCTCTTATATTATGTTAGTAGTTCCTCCTATTTTGCCGTATGAACAGCATGCAATGAAATTTTTTGTTTGTGGCAAAATTAACATTTTTAATATTGCTAAGATATTATAGAAAAATAATTATTGTTAACAAAATTAAAATATAAAATTAGCATGTCATGAAAAATAATTATTATCAACAAAATTAATAGATTAATAATATCATTGTAATGTCATATTGTATCAGTCAGAAGAATTAAGAAAAAAAAAATTAGTAATCTTGAGAGAAAAAAATATTATGTCTTAAAATAAAGGAATATCAATTTGTAAAATGCTTATAATTAAAAGATTATAAAGAATATAGGAATAAAAATATAAAAAAAAACATATAAGGGTGATTCCGTTCTAACTGTGATATAATGTCAGTACCGTGTCATGTCCATTTCTAGAATTTATTTATAAATTGTTAGTTTTTTTTTGTCGTAAACATTAGAATTTATGAGGTAATTAGTTTAAATCATTTATTACGACAAAAAACTAACAATTTATAAATAAATTCTAGAAATGGACATGACACGGTATTGACATTTAAGTGATATATTGTAAGTTTTCTGTAAGTGGCAAGTTATATTATATGAAAATAATGTTGAAATATGTTTATAATTTTCCAATAAGCACAAAAATTTCATAAATTAATTATTAATTAATGACCTGTGAGAACAAACAATACAGGACATTGAATATCACAGTTAGAACGGAATCACCCATAAACGTGCATCATGTTCTTCTTCTATGGCCTAATTTTGGCATCAGCAACAGTTCTTTAACACTATAATTTTTTTTATCCTTTAGCCACTTCAGTAAACCTTTTTTGAATTTCTTAAGGGGTAGTGACTTAAAAGTATCTGGCACAGCATTATAAACCTGTATACACATGGAATAATATTGTTTGTGATACAATGCTATCCTTGGTGCCAGGTTAAAAACCAGCTTGTTTGAATTTCGTGTATTCCGAGGATACACATCACGTGCCCCAGAAAATAGCTTATAATTTGTCTTAACAAAACAGGCCAATTCATATATGTACATGCATGGAAGTGGTAGAATGCTTAATTTCTTAAAAAGTGGTTTGCATGAGACGATCGGTGGCTTTGCACATATAGCTCTAATACACTTTTTCTGTGCAATAAACGCCTTGTTAATGTCTGTTGAGTTTCCCCATAATAACAGGCCATATCTGAGCACTGAGGCCACGTATCCATGATATGCTTGTAGCACAGTAGTAAGACCTGTTGTTTGCCTCAGCCGCCTTAACACATACACAAATCTATTTAATTTTGTACAAACACTTTCGACTTGTGCTTTCCAGTTTAATTTATCGTCAATGTGGATACCTAAAAATTTAGTTTGATGCACTCTCTGTATTTTTTTATTGTCATGTAAAATGTTCAATTTATTTTGATTGCCATAAAATATAAGATTCGTTTTTTCCAAATTTACTTTTAAATTATTATAAGTGAGCCATTCTATTGCTTTTTGAATTGTAATATTAATTTCGTCATTTATATTATAATTATTATTGGTGATTATTATTGAAATGTCATCGGCAAACAGTGTGCATGTATTATTAGTAATGTCTGGGAAATCATTAATGTACAGGAGGAATAGAAGCGGTCCAAGTATACTGCCTTGGGGGACACCCGAATTATTTATTTTACGTTTCGATTTATGAAATTTTATATAACCATATTTATTAACTGACATAATTTTGACATATTGTGCTCTATTATACAAGTAAGATTTTAATCACGCATGTTCTTTCAACTTCAAAATCATTCAATCAATATGAATCATGGTAATAATGATCTTACCATTCTTTAAAACATTTTCAAAATTTTAAAATATATCTTAAGCAAAGGTTAATATTTGTCATTTGAGATTATTCTGATTAATGCTATCCTGATGCCACAGAGGACTACCCCTTCGGTGACACGGGTTTCACTTTTACTTTCCAAATTTGTTGTCTTCTTATACGTATTCATATAAATTCACAGTTATTGTCTTTACTGTATTATGTACAACATTTTATTTAATCTTCCTTATCTATGCGAAAAATTAATGTAGTGACTCATTGTCACATCCCGCCTGAGCTGAGTTTTGTACTAATTTTGTTATTATACATATTTACTTTTTGTTGTTTCTGTGCAATAAATGGTTAATCGATTCGTTGCGGCGCATATTTTCCAAAACTTTTAGTAGTGGCGGCGTAGAAATATTTTATGATGCGGCTGCCGTGTCAATCGCCATATAAGTTGATGACATGATTATCATGTCACCCGCAATTTTAAAAGGTTCTACCCTGGACAAAAGTTCAGGGTAGAATCTTTTAAAATGCAATTTGAGGGAGATATAATAGATTTAAAAATGACACGACTGCCGTGTGACATCTGCAACGAATCGGTTAAAATAAATGTAGGTCGTCGTCGTGGGGGTAGCAGTTCGTCGAGTGACGGGGAGGGTGGGTGGGGCGCGGTGCGCATGTCGTGGTGCGGCGCGGCGTGCGGCGCGCTGGCGGCGGAGTTGGGCGCGCTGTGGCCGCTGGCGCGCCGCTACTACAGCGCCGAGCTGGCCGGCCGCCCCGCCGACCCCGAGCGACACGCGCACTTCAAGGTGGGACCCTGCCACGCCACGTCTACACGGGCCGATCAATAAATACCCTCGCACTGATGGGGGAATACGCTTGATAATTAATTATGATACAGAGATAACAAAAACCTAAAATATTTATTTTTCCCCGTGTTGGTCCCGAGGTCCCTTGAAGAGTAGGCCAACTGCCATTCTATCAGGCAGGTCGTAAAAGGCGACCGATTGGCTATGCGAATCACTACCATCGTGGCTACTAGATGGGGTTGAGTTCTGCATTGGCTCGACTGGGTCTAGTACTACCTATTCCTGCCGCAATAGCGTTAGTGCTAGTCACTGTCGTGTTCCGGTTTGGAGTGTAAGGTAGCCGGTAAACTAATTCATGTGGCTTTAGAACTCGCCACAAGATAACAACACACCATTAACATCTTTGGTATCTATAGGCGATGGTTGATTCTATCCATCAGAAAGACCATTTGCTTGTTTGCTATCTAATGATACAAAAAAAATAAGGATTAATTATATTTTTAGGATATAATTTCGGCAAAAAAAGGGCATTAAGTCACGTGACATCAAACGCAAATCTACGTCAAAAGTGCTACGTCACACCGTGGTGAAACGCCTTTAACATTTTCATAGAAACCAACGGAGTATGTGATGTGTGTATGACTACGGCGTGATTTCATTTACACGGCATGATAGTCCAGAGGGTTTTCGTGGTAATTTTAATTTAAATTTTAAAACGCGAAATTTTTATTACAAACTAGCTGACCCGGCAAACGTTGTTCTGCCTTTTTAACTACTCTTATTTTTTTTCTGTATTTTCTCACCTTGTAAACCTTCTTATCTTCTTATCTTCTCACCTTGTAAAGCGAGACTAACGAACAGAATTGATTTATATATTTATAGATGTTAATATAAACATTAAAAGTATTTTTATGGTGGTGGAAGGTTTAAAAGGTGAGAAAATATGGAAAAAAATAAGAGTAGTTGAAAAGGCAGAACAACGTTTGCCGAGTCAGCTAGTACCTGATAAAATAAAGTATTAAACAATTTTTCAAATTTAGCCAACTAGCTTACTGTTTAGCGTAATAAGTGACACGGGGAGATCTAAGAAAACGTGGCGATTGCCGTTATATAAATACTTTGACTTCGATTTTTTTCTTGATTCCGTTTGTGGTGTAACATCTTGTCTCTCGCTTTCCTGCAATTTATGGTAGTGATTTCATGAAATGCAACGGAAGTGTATAACAGGAAGTCGGGGATGCGCTTGTTATGGATGCGCTTGTTATTTAAATTAGCAAGATGTCAGGTATTGCACATCATTGCGACTACTGTAAGGCTCGCTCGGTTTTTTAAAATCTTAATTCTCTTTAATATTAGAAACTTATACGTATTGTATAGGAGGGGGGAGGGGGGGGGGGTGGATATTGGAGGTCCAGCTTTCATGACGTAATATATATAAGGGGGTCGCATAAAGTGTAAATTGATGTGAAGTCCCCGGTTTTAGAAATATGAAATTTCAAGTGACGTATTTTATGAAAGGCCTCCTAGTACTGAATTTACTCTGCCAAAAATGACACTGATTTTTATGATGCAGTTCAATGTGGAGGCAGTTGGCTATTTAATTTTTAATAAAAAATGATGTGGTGTCGCGGGACACCAGGTAGGAACGAACTTCCTTCGGCTAAACGGCACTACTCGCTTGTGTATGCGACTGTCGCGCCTGCGCACGTCTCATTTAACGGTTTTATTCCACGCATTTTTTCTTACGGTTTTACTATCACATTTTTTTCAGTTCGGTCGCGCAGCAAAATCCCTATCCCCTTCAAGCCTGCCGTAAGAAACTTCGTTCCAAAAATATAAAAAATAATAATATATACACCATTTCCGCTAGGACAAGTTTCTAAAGTTTGAAATCATGATTTTAAGACTTATCATTATTGTGAGATGAATTCGTTAATATTATATTTATATTGTTGCGAATAATCTAGAAAAGTGAAGAGTGAGAACACTGGAAAAATTTAGAAATAAAAAAGAGATGGGTGCTTCTATCGATAAACAATAGCTACCGTTACTCAAACAGCTATGCCATGATTGACCTTCCCGCATAACTTATGCGGGAAGCATAAGAGTGAAAATAGCATGTAATACGACTTGTTTACACCTAAGTTATTTACGATGCATTTTCGGAACTTTCGAGAACATGGTCGAATTTTACCGTAAATAAAAAAAAATAAAATAAGGACGTGTTTGTGAATAGCGAGTCAGTTTTTTTCAAAGCGATTCGGAAACGATAGTTTAGCGTTCAGTGTTATATTACAGTGATAAGTGATACGGAAAGTGTTTCAGTTTAGTGATTTAGTTTAGTCAGTTAGTTCTAGTATAATATATTGACGGTGTTATTGTGTTCGTCAGTGCGTATTGTATATTTGTGTTGTAAATACTCGGTTTTAATATAAGTAATTTTTTATTGCACAATACGAACTCTAAACTCGTAGCAATATGTATATGTAACAAATTTTGAAAAATATATATTAATATTAATCAGATTTGAATATGTGTTCTTAAAGACAAAAACTTTTAATTTAATTAAAATGTATTATTTTTATATTTAATAACGTTATTCAGAAAAAAGCCTAATTGATCTATCTAATTTCGAGTGAAGCGCAGGGTACACAAAGGAGGCTTGTTAACCGGTTAATTTTCAAACCTAAATCAATGCAAGTGCATAAGAACCGTTTTGTAAAGGTTTGATTTTACCTTAATCTTAAAAATACTGGTCTCTTTATATAGTAAAATTGTAAAGATTTTAAATCAATAAATGGATTTATATATTTTTTTAAAATCTTTTGTGCGCCGCTCCCAATTTTTGTCCGCACTGTGCGTGACGTACAATTTCACGGTTTTGCCTTAAACCGGTTTATAAAGCGCTCTCGTCTCAGATTCGCTCTGGGTGAAATCTTTTATATAAAATGGTAAATACCTCGATTAACCGGTTTTTTAAATCGGTTTAAAGTCCCGACACAAAAGTTTCTTTTTTATTTATATGAATGTACTATTTATAAACTAGCGATCGCCTGTGGCTGAAATTCGACCATAGACTAAACAATAAAAATTATTTTAATTTTGACACTTGACTTTCGCCGTAAAGAAAATAGCATTTGTTATGTGTGTTTAATATCATATATGTCACATGAATGTAGTGTTGTATTAATTCAATGTATTTCTAAAGCATAATATTTAAAAAATGTTATGATTCTGCAGTCCTCCGAAATATTCGTCTTAGAACGTCTCCAAAATTTATGCATCAGATATGTATTTGGTTTACGAAAATTTGACCATATTTCTAGCTTTAGGAGCCAACTTGGTTGGCTTTCTATTCGCCTTCGTAGGAATTTACGGTTATTGTCATTTTTATATAATATTTTATTTTATCCTTCTTGTCCTTCTTATCTACGCGAAAAATTTGAATTTCTTCACCCAAATAGACCGTCCTTGTCGTCCTTGTGTAAGTGCTCTCTTGCGAGTTCCGGTACATAAGACGACCTATTTCTCCTCTTCTTTTACTATTCGGTCCGTAAGGCTCTGGAATTCTTTGCCTCATTCTATTAGAATAAGTGAATCTCAAGATACCTTTAAGAGTCGCCTGAAACAGCACTACTTATCCATTTCATAGTTTGTAGACATAGTAAGTAGTCATAAGAGTTGTATTAGTTTAGTAGTTAAGTTTCGTTGTATTTTGTTTACTTTGTTCTATAGTTTTGTACACGTGTTTTTCTACCTTATGTTTTTTTTTCTCTCTTATTTTGGGCTTGCTGGAAGAAATTTCTTTAGAGATAAGCTTGCCTTTTGTACTAATTTTGTCTTTAGTTTTACTTTTATTATTTGTGTACAATAAATGGTTAAATAAAAAAAATAAATAAATAAACTTTAACCACAGAATACTTAGAGACTAATAGAAGTCAATGTTACATACAAGTAATATTCGAGCATAGCACATATAGACACCTCTCATGGACGCGATATCTCGGACCGTTGCAGAACAAACTGTACCGAACCATTCCGAGATATCGCGTCCGTGAGAGGTGTCTATGTGTGCGTTGCACGAATATCACATTATATGTAGATTGATAACTGTTAGTCTCCAGTATACTGTGCTTTAACTGTGCCATATTTCATACTCCATCGTTCGCAAAATTGTCTTAAAAAGGGGTCCAAAGTTTTTCCTTTCCGTATTATAGATGTATATATATTATAGATGTATATAGATAGGTAACGCTAGCAGTCCGGTTCCAGGAGATGATAATATCGGCGGTGGAGTTGTTCTCGGCGCACATGCGCTTGTGCCTGCTGTCGGGCGGCGCGGCGCCGGCGGCGGCGGAGGCGCTGCGCGCGCGGCTGCTCGCCAACCTGCACTACCTGCGGGAGGCCTACGACTCCTTGCTCAAGCTCGACCTGCCATCACAGGTTCATACCTGTATTGTTTTCGCAAATATGATCCCCAGCTTACCCCGTGTTGGTCCCGACCCTATTTGAGAAATAGGCCATTTGCCATTCTGTTAGGCAGTTCCTAATTTTGCGAGTCACTACCATCGTGTCTACTAGGTGGTAAAGTTCTGCATGGTCTTGCCCGGGTGTGGTACCACTGCCTTACGTATTCCTGCCATTGGGGGTCCGGGTCTTTACAGGTAGCAGTGATAACCGCCAGGCTACTTTAGTATGGCGGTCCATGTTATCCAAGTCATTCTAAAACTGATTAAATATCCTCTGATATTTAATCAGTTTGACGAGGAAAAATTAAAAAGAGGAAGTGTAATACGTATTCCTGCCGTAATAGCGTCAGGGCTTGTCACTATCATATTCCGATTGAGAGGGTGAGGTAGCCGATAAACTTATGCATGTGGCATTAGACCTCGCCACAAGATAGCAGGGCACCATTAACATCTTTGGTGTCTATAGACGATGGTTTCTTTTTCTATCAGGAGACACATCTGCTTGTTTGCTATCTTATGATAAAAAAATGCAAGTAATTGCTTATATGTGTCACTAATATCGTGACTACTAGGCGATAAAGTTCTGCAACATCTCGCCCAGGCTATGGTACTTCCACTTTCCCTATTTCTACTACAATAGCCTCAATGCTTGTTATCGTGTTGCGGTATGAAGGGATCTTGCCACACAGATAGTCACGCACCATTAACGTCTTTGAGTGCCAAAGGCTCTATTCATAAGGAGAACCACCTGCTTGTTTGCTATCTTATTAACTATATAATTTCTCTAAAATTTCCCGAGTATTTTAAACTAGACAACAATTTGTCCACTTAGTAGGTAGTCCTTTTTGTCGTAGTCGCGTCTGTATATACTTAACATTCTTTGTTTAACGATTTGTGTGGCCATAGTAATATCCGCAATTTCGCAAAAAAAGGTTAATTATTTTGATTGGCGAAAAATTTTCTATTTATATCCGTAAAATAATAGCACATAATATATGATTGCATTATATGACTTAACAATGCCTTTACGGATTCGGACAGGGGTTTTTTGAACAAATTGTTAAAATGAATCACAATGTTTCTTGGTCATGCCGTAACGTGAAACCAACTTGACCGATTTAACTAATCTTTTTTTCTAATACTTTATAGAAAGTTGTTACGGAATAAAGACTTACAAATATTGTGCAAAAAAATTGGAAAATTTCCGAAAACTGATTATTCGTTTTTTGACAGTTCGTGCGCCGTTCGTTAATTGTTTAAATTATTTATTCCAGTTAGAATGGAATATTCATTGCCAAGCCATGATAACCTGTGTCAAGTCAGATAGCGTTAGGTAATCGGGACCATCAGTTTTACATCCTATCCCAAGCAGCGTTTGTTACAACATTATCATTAGATTTCGGACGGCTACTGAGGTTTTTAAATAAAGAAATCATAATTACACTTAAGCCCATTATCCACTGCTAAAAGCGTTAAGCACTAGACAGACGAGGGTCTCACTTAAAATACAACAAACTTAACTAGTGTAGTCTAGTGCTTAACGCTTTTAGCAGTGGATAATGGGCTTAAGTGTAATTATGATTTCTCTATTAAAAAAAAACTCAGTAATTTTTTAAATAGAGAAATCATAATTACACTTAAGCCCATTATCCACTGCTAAAAGCGTTAAGCACTAGACAGACACTTAAAATATAACAAACTTCTTTAAAATAACACGGATTGTTTTTGTTTTTCAGCCTCTGAGTATCGTAGAAAAGGTGATATTTGATTATCGTGTACACGGGATGACGGTGTTCATGCAACGGGCTCACAAACGTGTCAAGGGGCTGGCTGACAAGGAGACGTGGAAGATAAAAGAGTACACGGACTATGGGGCTATCACGGAACTTGTAAGTTGTTTAAACTTAATTTGTACTTATCTTTAGGTTTAATATTATATGTCTGAATGGTAAAACAATGTTTTTGTATATTATTAGATAGCAAACAAGCAGATGGCTATCCTGATGAAAAGAGAAACTTGTACAGATTTAAAATGGTAATGTGTGTTGTTATAGGTGTGGCGGGATAATTTTTAGGGAATTTAATAGCTAATGTAATACAATCATTAAGTCTGCGTATTTTAATCCTATAAAAAAGTCAATTTTAAAACTAAAACAAACTAAGAAAACGAGTTCTTAATTTAAGTACTTAATTTTTTTATTAAATTATGGCTTAAGAAACCATCACTGTAGGCAATCGTTTATCTTCCAACTGCCTGTTAGAATAGCAGATGGTCTATTTTTCAAAGGAGGCCTGTGCTAAACGGGGAGACAATGTGTTTGCAGCCGCAGCTGCTGGAATCGTCCATGACGGAGGCGCTGTGGTGCATCCACAAGTGCGTGTGGGCGGGCGGGCGGCGCGAGGCGGCGCTGCTGGCCGACGCGCCGCTAGCCGCGCTGCAGCGCCTCACGCAGCAGGCGCTGCTCGCCTACGTCGCCGTGCTGCAGGGCCTCGCCATGGACCACGATGACCAGGTAACACATACCTAGGAACGGTCCTCTAGTGCTGCAGAACCTTGCCATGGACCACGATGACCAGGTAACACATCCCTATGTTCGAGATAGGTGAGTTGGAGTGGTAGGTGGCTTACCTGCAGCGAACAGCGGACGCTGCCTGGTGTCTGTCATGGTAGTATGTAGGTCAGCCTCGTGGCGAACGCTATGGCACAGGCACGTCACCGACGCCAGGAGCGAATGAACCCTTTTTCCCAGGTCGGAAATACTGGAAACCTTGTTTTTACTAGGGCTGGTGGTCTTCTCCGAAATTGTTTAGATGAAAATGGCAATCAATGGCACTACGTGGTAATGTTATATCCTTAGCCACATCGATCGCTATGCAATACTAGATTTTGTTATTGATTATTATATTATTCTGTCAGGCCGTTTTATTAATGTTTTGGAGTTGTATCGTCGTTACTCAATGTGGTGAAATGTGTTGCAGCCCGAGTTCATCAACACGAGCCTGTCCGTGGCGCTGGAGCAGCGAGCGGAGGTGAGCGCAGGCGGCGGTGTGCGGGGCGCGCGCTCGTGGCAGGCGCGACTGCTGCTGACGGCCGCCAACGCGCACTACACCCGCGTGCGCACACTGCAGCGCATCGCCGACGCCTTCCTCAGGTACACGCGCCGCTGCTGACGGCCGCCAACGCGCACTACACCCGCGTGCGCACGTCACCGACGGCTCTCTACGGGCTGCTTTGATGAGCATAGATGATCTAGTTTTCAAAAAGTTAAAAAAGCATTTTTTTATAGCTTTAGAATTGGATTTCGTATGCAGATATGGAGATATATTGAACTACCTACGTGTAATTTTATGCAGTAGTTTATTGTAGACTTTTTTCAAGTGATACTAAAAACATAATGAGTATATGTGCCTTTGTACACAACATAGTGCTCGAGTTAACGAATATTATTTATTTCAAATAAACGAATATTTTATCTTTATAACATTTGTATAGCTAGCTTTTACATCTACAATAAATGTATTTCAATAAAATAAAAATAGTTGCAAACAAATCTTTTTTACAGCTTCGAATTCCCAAAACCAGAGTTGGCACTACAAACGACAAAAGAAGCACTGAGCAACCTCGAATCAAGTATAGCAGAGACTTACTTAGAGCACAAAGGTGATCCACTCGTGGGGACCATTGAGCCCAGCATGTACATGGGACAGCAGAAGTTTGAACCTGATTCGGTGATAGAGGACGCCCGGCCGTATATTTACGAAATTATTAATAATTTGATAGCTGTACACGCTGAGGTATGTAGTATTTTTTACAGTATTATTCTTTTTGTAAAACGATTTTTTATTTAACTTGCAATGGTCAAATGTAACAGATTTTTCAAATCTTGCAAACTATTTTTCAACTACGTTCTGATATCCGATTGAACTGAATTTTGCATAATTATGCAAGGTCGGTGTCAATGCAGTATTATGGTTCAATCTAGCTTTCGTTTAATAAGTACTTTCTTTATTCACAATAACTAGAATCTGAAGATGGAGCCGAAAGACTGTTATTAAAACTCATATACAAGGTTGCTTAACTATATGTTGAATTGAAAGTGCGTTTTAATTGTTATTGTAAAATTGTTGCAAGATCATATAAAAATATTCGTTTAAAAAATGTCCCACTAAAGTCATGAATTGGATGCACTGAGTTGTATAAACGGGCCGCCGGGCGGTGTGTGCGGGGTGCGTGGGATACCGCTCGAGCCGCGCTCGACATTTTTGCGTAATTGAAATTATATCCATGCGTTGTTTTCTGTGTGGGATAAAAATTTAATTTTGATTTTTTTTTATTATAGGTATAAATCGAACATATTACCGATTCTGAACAACCCCTGAAAATTTGGCCGGACCTTTAAAAATAACCCCGTATAAAAAGTGCTAAGATAGTCGAGCTTGGGGTCTATTGTTTTGTTGTTATAAGTACTTTTATTAATCATGATGACGAGGTTCTAAAGATGGAGCCGACACAGTGCCATTATATTTCAGAGATAGAAAGTGCTAAAGATAATCAAGTTTAGGGTCGTTTTATTTTGTTGTTATAAGGACATTCTGTTAATCAAGATGAGCGGGGTCTAAAGATGGAACCTATAAAGTGCCGTTGAAACTACTAAATGCAAAGTGCATTCCTAAACTAAACAAGATAAATTTATCAAATGAGTGTTTTGTTTTGTTTTGTTTGTTTGTTTTGGCAAACACTTTGTTCCTAGATGATTTCCAAGGTTCGATAATAATAGAACTGGAGGGTGGCTATAGGAAATCCGGAGCTAAACAAAGTAAACCAATCGATGTAGGCTAATTTGGTTTGTTTGATTAACATTTTAATGCTGGATAATTTCTAGGATCTGATGATGGAACTGGCAGGAAGGCTATGGTAACTGCTAAACTAAACAATATAAACAGATAGTTTGGATAATTCAAAACTCGATAGGTTTATATATACGTTTTAAAAAATTTAAAGAACACGAGACATGTGTTTCGTGATTTGTCTGACAGGAAGTCGGATATCACAGATATGTTCTTTGTTATGAGTCCGGTGCAACTCCCGGTGGTGTTATGGTCATAGCACATCAACTCGGAAAGTAATCATCATTGCATTATTTTACCGTTGCCGTCAACCAGACGACAATCCGCTGACGCCGCACTTACGGCTAGGCGACGCCGCGCTTGAATCAGACAATAGTCACACAGATACAGAGAGACGTAAGCGCGGAGATGACTAGCAGGCGCAACCGTAGAGACGATAAGTGGTAAGTGTGCTTGGTCCGAAGTGAGGCGATGACGTTACATTTCCGATTAATGCGCGGTGCATTAGGGAGTTTCATATAAAGAATACTGAACGGCTCGAGTTGATACGGTGATGATCCTTTTTGAAGCTGATACGTGTGCTATGACCCTTATCCAGTGAGTCCTGCAGGTGGACAGCATCTTGGGTCCGGGCGGTGGGCGGTACGTACGCGACATCTGCGAGACCGTATGCGAGGAGGTGGCACGCCTCAGCGCCGACGCCGACGCCGCGCCCGCCGCCTTCCGCACGCGCCTCGAGCTCGCGCTGCTGCGACACGCCGCCGGCCCGCACCTCACCAGGAAGGCCGAGTCAGTACTGACACGTACCGCACACTACCACACATTACACACCACACACTACACATGAGCTCGCGCTGCTGCGACACGCCGCCGGCCCGCACCTCACCAGGAAGGCCGAGTCAGTACTGACACGTACCGCACACTACCACACATTACACACCACACACTACACATGAGCTCGCGCTGCTGCGACACGCCGCCGGCCCGCACCTCACCAGGAAGGCCGAGTCAGTACTGACACGTACCGCACACTACCACACATTACACACCACACACTACACATGAGCTCGCGCTGCTGCGACACGCCGCCGGCCCGCACCTCACCAGGAAGGCCGAGTCAGTACTGACACGTACCGCACACTACCACACATTACACACCACACACTACACATGAGCTCGCGCTGCTGCGACACGCCGCCGGCCCGCACCTCACCAGGAAGGCCGAGTCAGTACTGACACGTACCGCACACTACCACACATTACACACCACACACTACACATGAGCTCGCGCTGCTGCGACACGCCGCCGGCCTGCACCTCACCAGGAAGGCCGAGTCAGTACTGACACGCACCGCACACTACCACACATTACACACCACACACTACACATGAGCTCGCGCTGCTGCGACACGCCGCCGGCCCGCACCTCACCAGGAAGGCCGAGTCAGTACTGACACGTACCGCACACTACCACACATTACACACCAAACACTACACATGAGCTCGCGCTGCTGCGACACGCCGCCGGCCCGCACCTCACCAGGAAGGCCGAGTCAGTACTGACACGTACCGCACACTACCACACATTACACACCACACACTACACATGAGCTCGCGCTGCTGCGACACGCCGCCGGCCTGCACCTCACCAGGAAGGCCGAGTCAGTACTGACACGCACCGCACAGTACCACACATTACACACCATACACTACACATGAGCTCGCGCTGCTGCGACACGCCGCCGGCCCGCACCTCACCAGGAAGGCCGAGTCAGTACTGACACGTACCGCACACTACCACACATTACACACCACACACTACACATGAGCTCGCGCTGCTGCGACACGCCGCCGGCCTGCACCTCACCAGGAAGGCCGAGTCAGTACTGACACGCACCGCACACTACCACACATTACACACCATACACTACACATGAGCTCGCGCTGCTGCGACACGCCGCCGGCCCGCACCTCACCAGGAAGGCCGAGTCAGTACTGACACGTACCGCACACTACCACACATTACACACCACACACTACACATGAGCTCGCGCTGCTGCGACACGCCGCCGGCCTGCACCTCACCAGGAAGGCCGAGTCAGTACTGACACGCACCGCACACTACCACACATTACACACCATACACTACACATGAGCTCGCGCTGCTGCGACACGCCGCCGGCCCGCACCTCACCAGGAAGGCCGAGTCAGTACTGACACGCACCGCACACTACCACACATTACACACCACACACTACACATGAGCTCGCGCTGCTGCGACACGCCGCCGGCCCGCACCTCACCAGGAAGGCCGAGTCAGTACTGACACGCACCGCACACTACCACACATTACACACCACACACTACACATGAGCTCGCGCTGCTGCGACACGCCGCCGGCCCGCACCTCACCAGGAAGGCCGAGTCAGTACTGACACGCACCGCACACTACCACACATTACACCCCACACACTACACATGAGCTCGCACTGCTGCGACACGCCGCCGGCCCGCACTTCACCAGGAAGGCCGAGTCAGTACTGACACGCACCGCACACTACCACACATTACACACCACACACTACACATGAGCTCGCGCTGCTGCGACACGCCGCCGGCCTGCACCTCACCAGGAAGGCCGAGTCAGTACTGACACGCACCGCACACTACCACACATTACACACTACACACTACACATGAGCTCGCGCTGCTGCGACACGCCGCCGGCCTGCACCTCACCAGGAAGGCCGAGTCAGTACTGACACGCACCGCACACTACCACACATTACACACCACACACTACACATGAGCTCGCGCTGCTGCGACACGCCGCCGGCCTGCACCTCACCAGGAAGGCCGAGTCAGTACTGACACGCACCGCACACTACCACACATTACACACCACACACTACACATGAGCTTGCGCTGCTGCGACACGCCGCCGGCCCGCACCTCACCAGGAAGGCCGAGTCAGTACTGACCAAGGAACTTATATACGAGAACTGGAATTATTACGAAGCAATATTTAAAAAATAAAAATGTACTTTATTTCGTTTTCCATAAAGTTGACATTTGTTTCTTACTTAACAAAGGGGAAAATTTTCTGAGCGAGACAACGATAACGGTGGATGTTGTCCCTTTCTTATAATTACCAGTGCAAATAAACTATCGGATGGTAGATTTTTACATATTCGGTAACCGTTATATCCTTTTTATTCATACACGTTGATAGATACATTAGCATAAAATGTATTGTAATTAATACATTGAGTTCGAAAATGTGCTTATTTTAATTATTACGTAATTATTTATGCAGTGCAAAAACTGTTTTCTCAAATTAGTAGAATTAGCTGAATTAGTAGTAATTTGCAAACTACGCAAGGGCACACTTATATGTATATGACGGCGTCCGCGTCGTCAAATGCAAGAATATTGTAAAGTGTAAACAACAAATGCACGGCCTAGGCCGGCAAGCGCATCGTTCGATATCCCTACTACTCAACTTGTTTTGCTACCTGTATAAAAGGTTCTGAGCGCCCGCCGATAAGGCAGTCTAGGCTCTGGCGTGGCTCGGTACACTTGTTGTATCTTGCTAGTAGCTTATCCTTGACTCTTGGATAATTAATTTGTGCAAACAAGTTAATTATTATTGTCAACTATAAATTAGTCGCAGTACAATTTATAATGGACTATCTACTATCTATTGCTTAAATTATGACTTATTTGTAATAAGGAATAATTAAGTTACTTGGAATTGTTAAACGAGAACTAGTCATTAAATAATGGAAAGCTTTAATAGTGATCTTATGTTATTTTTGATATTTGATACAAGTTGAACAAAAATATAAAGAGTTGTTATATCACCACATCCTCATTTTATTTATCGTATCTGACCCAGTTCCTACATATATGTCGCAGTGAAATTGTCAATAGACGTTAGATTATAATCTACCTAGGGATTTATAATTTGGTTAGGTTAGTAGTTAAATTATAATAACTAGCTGTTTTCCTTGATATCTACAAGGCCTTTGACAGGGTCTGGCATGATAGTCTTATTGGCAAGCTTCCATCGTATGGTCTGCCTACTGGTCTCTGCGCCTGGATCTTAGATTTTCTGAGTGGCCGGTCTATTAGAGTAGTCATCGACGGCTGCTCATCCGAGCAAATGGTTATAAATGCCGGAGTCCCTCAGGGATCAGTTCTCTTCGCAACTATATTCCTGCTACACATTAACAATCTGCTGAAGCCCGGTATCTATGGATACGCAGATGATAGCACTGTTGTGGAGAGTTACATATCCAGTGCGCGGGCCAGTACGGCACAGATCCGGTCTCTCAGAGAGGCAATGTTCGATCGTATAAACCTGTCCTTACAGGCAGTCTCCGATTGGGGCGATGCTAATCTGCGGCCCTACCATGAACTCTTATAGCAGGGCAATTTTAGCCGATAATTAAACTGTCCTGCTATTTCGTACCATGAAAGCGTTATCTAACAGGCCAGTCAGTGACCACGTGACCTATGCCGGCGAGCGATCGTTTTACTATTCAAACCAACTTCTGCCCTGCGTTAGCGTACCATGAAGTGTTTTTGTCAGACCGAAATCGATATTTGAACTGCTAAAGTGTCATAATATTGCCGGTCACTTGCAGGTGGTAAAAAGTAACTTTTATTGGATTGCTTTGTCTTAAATATACTGTAAACGTAGGTATTTTTTATTATTACTGCTATTCCTAGCCCTAGTCCTATTAGGAATTTATACTGTATATTTTTTAACATTAACTGTGTTTTAGAAAAATATTGATATTGGTATAAAATACAGTACCTAATTCATTACTTCTAAATAAAGTTATTTTATTTATTATTTAATATTTACTTACTTTTAAAGCATTTTTTATTTATTTTTAATTTTATAAAAAAAAGTATCTTCACGCCCGTATCCCCAAAGAGGTAGGCAGAGGTACAACAAGTGTACTCACGATTAGCCAAAGCCTATCACCCGGGCACTTTTTCCAATCCCGGGCAACATTGCTTTTGTCAGAAAACTGAAAAACACATTTTGTTGAATTGTCCGACCCGAGACCTCATGTGATCAACTCCGACACCGGACCACTAGACCACAGAGGAGATACACATAAATTTAGATGTGTGATGAAAATTAACGTTTTGAGTGTGCACTTTTATTGAATCCCGTTGCAATATCTTTATGAGTACTTAAAATATCTCATAAAACTTCCAATTGTTCATTGAATATATTGATATCATACGATCGTTTTGCTTTCGACATCAATCACGTTCATGAAATCAATGTGTTAAAATTACAATTACACAGATTTAAAATAGTCGCAAACTATTCCAAAACTCTAATCTCAAAAAAATCAAGACGTACTCAAGAAATTTAAAAAACCGCGCTCACAACATAAATGTCTTTATTAAACAGTTCAAGGTCATGTGTAATATTCCCAGAGTTGCGTTCTTTAATGGATGCCGCTTAACAAATATTACGTGGTTTACTTTATGTTCCATATATTTTACGTAGACTTTAAATAACTTAAAACTTGATCTCTTTTGCCAATTTGTATTCTTAAATTCAAGTTTTCTTATTAAAATGCATTAATAATAATAACTTTATACTAAAATTTAAAAATCGGCAAGTTATGTGTTTCTCAACGTTAATTTGATATGTCCTGCCAGAGATAATGTGACCGGCCAGAAGACGACGCATTGCAGGTCAACAAAAATTAGTTCATGGTACGATAATAAAACCTGACAGGTTAATACTCATAGTTGAACTGCCTGGAACTTGACAAGTATTATAAGAGTTCATGGTAGGCCCTCTGGTCAAGTTTAATGCAACTAAGACCCAGGCGTGTCTATTCTCCGCTAAACGGAGTCCGCTCCATCTATCTCCGTCTTTCCAGGGTTTGGCCGTGCCGATAACTGACCACCTCGAGAACCTTGTTATCACGTTAACGCCTACTCTCAACTTTGGTTCGTACATCGAATCTAAAGCCCAAGTTGCCTCAAAAAAGCTTGGTATTCTGGGGAAGGTGAGACAGTATTTCAGTCCGGGACAGATGCTCAACCTTTATAAAGCACAAGTCCGTTCGTGCATGGAATACTGCTCTCACCTCTGGGATGGATCCGCTAAATACCAGCTGGAGACACTTGAGGCGATAGAGAGGCGTGCCAAAAGGCTTATATACGACGATGATCTGATAGGCAAAAACTCCAGAGCCTCGCTCATCGCCGCAGAGTGGCTAGTTTATCGATTTTTTATCGAATACACTTTGGTGAGTGCGCTGCGGAATTGCACGACTTAACTCCGCCATCCCCGTTTTTCTACCGATCGTCGAGGCGCACAGATTCTAGGCATCGTTATATGGTGGACGTTCCACGTACCCGGTCAAAGCGGTTCGACTCAACACTCTTCATTCGAACCGCTAAGGACTGGAACATGCTTCCTGAGTCTGTGTTCCCGGACGAGTACAATCTGGGGATCTTCAAGAGAAGAGTGAACAGGTAGGCCTCATGTTAGCTTACCATCAGGCGAGATCGAGGTCAAGCGCTTACCTATCCATAATAAAAAAAATCATATAGGTAGATTATAATCTAACGGTATTGACAATTTCATTGCGACATATATATGGCACTTTGCTTAGTAGAAAGAGACACACTCCGCCAAAGTCGTTGTACTCTTCGGAACGATTTTGAAGCGCACGTGAACATTCCAGATAGTATGTGACTTCCTTAGTACTTAGACACGCACCGCACACTACCATACATTACACACCACACACTACACATGAGCTCATGTATGGTGTGTGGTGTTTGGCTTTATTTTATAAAAGTATTTGCTTATATTTTATGAAAGTCTCTGCTTTTATTTTAGGAACTATCTTGTTGAAACGTTGGCTAGCATTCCTCCGCTTAAAACAGAAGAAGAAAAGAAGTAAGTATATTATATTCATTTACTGTTTTTATTAATTATTATACAGTGATCATTAGTTTTGGAACGAAGTTCCTTATCTAACGTTGTCGTTTGCGGGATAAGGGTCTACCCCTTGGCTTTAAAGAAAAATGTTGACACGACTTGGATTGAACCAGTGATATCTTGCCTCTGAGGCCAGGCTACTTTCTTTTAACTGAGCTAAATGACGATGTCGAAATTCTCCCTGCTATCTACCTGCATCAATGCTAAAACACATACCTATATAGAAACACGAAATTATTGATCAATATTGTTATACTAGCTGCACCATGCAGCCCGTTGCATTATAAAAGTTTTTGGTAAATCCCACGGAAATCTCTAAAAACCATGGGATTAGACCCACCACCAACCCATGGTCCTACCAACCGGATCTCAGTTATACGGGCCTAAGCGGGAGATGTACTGAGTCTGCTCTGAGGCTCTCTTCTCTGTGCAATTCTTGACTCTACAAGTTATTTAACCTCTATCCCCTAAAGATGCTTCTCCCCTGAAGGGGCGGTCTACCAGCCTTCCCAACTTCCCAACGGACAGCACATATACAGCTACTTGTTCACCATAGTTCATAGATCCAGTTGATGCATTTTGTCACGCTTTCAGAGGACTTCGCACGGGAACAAACCCACCACCTCCCATGGCCCTGCCTACCATTTCATGGTTTAACGCGCCGAATCTTAAGGAGGTTGCGTGACGTCTAAGCTCGTCACGCAACTCTTCTCTTCCTACAAGTTTTTTTATTTCTCAACCTTTGTCCCTAATGTGAAATGTCACCTCTCCCCTGAAGGGCGGAGAGAGAGAGGCCGAGTCTTCTTATCCTGTGCCATCGGTGTGCGTAATCCCTGAACACTTTGAAGTTCCCCGCTGCACCTACCAGGTCCGAGAAGTATATATACCGGACCAGCCCTCAGTCTTTCTAGCTTCCCGATCATGTCATTTCTTATGTCAACGTACAGTGGGCACTCCCATGAAACGTGATCGCGATATTCGTCTACGCTAGTGCCGCAGAAGCATAGCCCCGTGTCGGATAACCCCAAGTCCCTCAAGCGTCCCCTAAAGCACCCGTGCATGAGACGGCTCAGCTCATGATTAGATGAGCTGAGCCGTCTCATGATCAGGTTCAATCTACTTGTTTTTCAGTCTACTAGAAGGTAGAGAGATACTACTGAGTAGTATCTCTCTACCTTCCGGAAAGAATTTATAAAGATCCCTACCTTGACCAGAGGACCCTCCTATCTTGCCATTTGGCCAAGATTTCTTTTTTTATCCTGCTTTTCCGCCTTACTTTTTCTTCACGCCTTCGCTGCGGTCAGCGGTCGCAGTCTCTTTCCCCACAAGTTCAACATGCAGATCCGCAGGTAGCACACCAGCCAACACAGGCAATGCCGTAGTGCTCGCGGACCTGTACGCCTTCGTTAGGAGAATTAACGAAGAACGCTGAGCACGCAACAAGGCACTGTGGACTGGGTATATTGATGCCCGGTGATACCAAACAGACGCCGCATACGTAAGCGTACGCGATCTCACGTGTATCATCACGCGATCTCCTATGTCGATCGCGTGCTGATAGAACGCACGGGAACAATTTATTTTTCTGGGACAAAAGTATCCAATATGCTATTGCAAGTCATCATCTACCTGTGTGCCAAATTTCATCCAAGTCAGTCAGCCGCTTTTGTGCGACTGAGTAACAAACATACAAACTTGCATATTTATAATATGTATGGGATTTGAATTTATTTTGCAACGGTGAACTAATTCAACTAGTTAATATCTTTTTAACATTTTTTCAGACGAATGGATATGTTAATTGAAGGTTTTAAGAAACGAATGGAATTGCAGCTTATGAGTCTCCATTGTAACGTTGAAGTTCTATAAATACTCTATGTTGTCTGTAAACATTGTAAATTAATCTAATCTATCTATTATTTATAAAGAAGAAAACATAATTGAATAAGATTATTTTTATTTTATAAAATATTAAATATTGTGTATATACTAAGTATATTAAAATATGTTTAATTATTTTGTTTTGTGTGTTTCCCCGTAACTCTGTAACGATAAATAATATTGAATTAAACTAAAATAAAACTAAATTAATGAAATTAGTATAAATTTAGTTTTATTACGTAAAACTGAGCTTTGATAACATTTTGTATTGGCTGTAAAAAATATGCAGTAACATTTAAAAATCTTAGTTTAAGATTTTAAATATATTTTATTATACTAGTGGCCCGCTATGATGGCCGGTTTGATGTTTGTCGGGCTCATGAAGTTTCACGTAAATTGAAATAAAAACAAAAGTTTTTTTTATGTTACTTATCCTTCAATTTTAATAAAATTTAGTAATTTTTGTATTATATCATAAAATAGCAAACAATCAGATGCCTCTCCCGATGGAAAGAGACAACCATCGCCTACCAAATATGTTAATGGTGTGTTGACATTCGTGTGGCGAGTTTGGAATGCCGCGCGCGCGTGTACACTTAGTACCGGCTACCTTACCCTATAAACCGGAATACGGCAATGAAAAGCATTGACACTATTGCGGCAGAATTAGGTAAGGCGGTGGTACTACACTCGGGCGAGGCGTTGCAGACCTCTACCATCTAGTAGTCGCGATGGTAGTGACATGTATAGCCAATCGGTTGCCTATTACGACCTGCCCAGCAGAACGGCAGTTGCGCCATACTTCAAAGGGGACCCAGATATACAAAGGGGAAAAGTGGCACTAAACCCGGTCTGGACGTTGCAGAACTTTGGTAACGGACTTCACTGTTTTTTTTTTTATATCATAAGATAGCAAACAAGCAGATGGGTCTCCTGATGGAAAGTCAACCATCGCCTATAGACACCAAAGATGTTAATGGTGCGTTGCTATCTTGTGGCGAGGTCTAATGCCACATGCATAAGTTTACCGGCTACCTTACTCTCCAAACCGGAACACGACAGCGACAAGCACTGACGCTATTGCGGCAGGAATAGGTAAGGCGGTGGTACCTGACCCGGGCGAGACAATGCAGAACTCTACCACCTAGTAGCCACGATGGTAGTGACTCGCATAGCCAATCGGTCGCCTTTTACGACCTGCCTGGTAGAACGGCAGTTGGTCTATTCTTCAAAGGAGCCCGGAACCAACACGGGGGGTTATTATTGTTTATTGAAATGGACTTACTTCAGCAGCTTGTTTATGCAAAACGTTAGCCATAGTTGGTCCTGTTTGCGCTACCATCTTACGGAAATAGCCCTTCTTGTTCTGTAGCAATATGTACGGATGATCGAATTCTACCAAACGTCCCGCGTCCAACACCAAGATCTGTTTAAATTGACGTAGAATTAGTAGACTTCCAACTTTGTTGAAACTTAATGTCAGGCCTATACGATAAGGATTCGTCGCGAATTGTGTCTGCATATATTATACACATTGAATGTATGGGTGTTTTTGTTCTGTAAACTGGTTGTTGTGTGATGTGTCAGTTTGTTTGTAACGTCAAAGGACGTCACACAAAAATATATATATTTTGGACCGATAGCCCACGCGCATCAATCGATCATATGATCTTCTACGCAAGCTCCCCCCTTTATCAGGGCTTACAAGGCCTGGCCAGGCCAGGGCTTACAACCCGGGGCCGAAAAACAGCTTTAACTGATTAAAATTTATTTTTTCTAAGCACTTCATATTTTTAACTCTATTCTTTATAGGGTTTCATGGTGTAGGTATCAGATTTTTAAGTCAGAGTCCGCACATGCTAAGCGGAAAAATGAAGCTCTTGGTTGCAAGATTCTGATGGTTTATTGATTTCTTGTGACAGATCTTCTTTTGGTCGAAATATTATGCATTAATAGGCAGATATGAAGTCATAGTAAATTATAAAGGACAAAATGAGGAGCTGTTAAACATTACATTTGAACTAAGCTGTGTAATAGTTTGATAGTGTTGAGCATGTTGATGACGCGGAACTGTGAGGCCAGTGGTCGCTGCAAAAATGTATCTCTCTCAGTATGTGTGACGGCATCTCTATTCAGTGACCAGCCTGTTTAGGATAAACAACGTGTGATTTGGCGCGCGCGAAAGAAGAAAGATTTGACGAATAACAATATCTCGCTTCTAACACGATAAAACGTTTGTCTTGGCATACATATTAGAATAAGCGAGATATTCTTATTAGTCAAATTTGTTACTTTTTCACACGCAACATTCCATATCCTATTGCTTCGGGTTTCTTAAGCGGGCTTGTTAATGACAGTGCCACTTGGAAACATGGAACTTGTGCACGAGAGAGTCACTAAAGAAAAATGAGTGTGATGGTGTCTATAATGAGAAGTGTGTGTGATGGTGTCATCATTGGGAAGTGTGTGTGTTCGTGTCACCGACGAGAAATGTGTATGATGGTGTCACAAATGAGAAGTGTGTATGCAATGGTGAGATGTGTGTGTGATGGTGTGACTTATGAGAAGTGTGCGTTATGATGTCATCAATAAGAAGTTTGTCACTAATGCGAAATGTTTATGATGGTGTCACTAATGAGATGTGTGTATGTGTGTGTGTGTGATGGTGTAACTTATGTGAAGTATGCGTGAAAATGTCATCAATGAGAAGTGTGTCACTAATGCGAAATGTTTATAATAGTGTTACTAATGAGAAGTGTGTGCGACGGTGGCACTAATGGGAAGTGTATGATGGTGTCACTAATGAGAAGTGTGTATGTGATGGTGCCTCTAATGAGATGTGTGTGTGATGTTGTAACTTATGAGAAGTGTGCGCGATGATGTCATCAATGAGAAGTTTGTCACTAATGCGAAACGTTTATGATGGTGTCACTAATGAGATGCCTGTGTGATTGCATAACTTACGAGAAGTGTGCGCGATTATGTCATCAATGAGAAATGTGTCACTAATGCGAAATGTTTATGATAGTGTCACTAATGAAAAGTGTGTGCAACGGTTTCAGTAATGGGAAGTATGTGTGATTGTGTCACTAATGAGAAGTGTGTGTGTGTGTGTGTGTGTGTGTATGTGCCATATTCTATGGCTAGTGACCTTATCGCAATGTATGACGGTGTTGAGGCGGTGCGCGACAGTGAGCACGGTGGCGGCGCGGAACTGCGTGGCCAGCGCGCGCTGCACGAGCGCGTCGGTGCGCGCGTCCACGTTGGCCGTCGCCTCGTCCAGCACCAGCACGCGCTCGTTGCGAGCTATGGCCCGTGCCAGGCACACTAGCTGACGCTGTCCCACGCTGAAGTTTGACCCACAGTCCGATACTTCCCTTTGTAATGCATCTACAATTAGATGATAATTAGTTTGCCACTCAAATGGCTGTATAGTACCTGTACCTGCTCAAGTAAGGTTACATTTTCTTAGTTAAGAATACATCATGAGCATCGCAATAGTGTTGGTGCTTGGTTACTTTGTGTACGAGTTTGAGAGAATAAAGTAGCTTGGCAAACTTATGCATATGACGTTAGGTATGTGATTTTTAGGAGATGGTTATCTCTTTCCAACCGGAGAGACATCTATAATCTTTTTGACCGGTTTCTAGTAAAACAGAGAATAAATTATGTTCAACACACGTATTTTTTACAATATTCTTATAATTAATTTCATTATACATACAACATACTTTTTTCATTGTTAGTTAAATTTAAGAACATGTAATGACACTACATAATTAAAACCACAGATCGTACAAATATTAATAGACACGGTGTTGGGCAGGGAACGTGTGGCCGCTCATTTGAGCAAATGCTTGTAAGTGTCAAACGCTTGCAGGTAAGTATATCTCTGTATTTTGGGTGTAAATGTAAACTACACTGATAACCAAGGGCAGTTTGCTTTGAAAAGCATATCCAGCTTAATCTCAAATAGATAAGATTGGTTTTAACCAATCGGTGTAGACACCGATTAGTTTTTGAAACTATGATGGTTCTTGGTCTTATATGGATAGGATGAAAGATCTCATCAGGGTGATTAGGCAAAAAGTCGCGGTCGTGAATTCACCCTGAGTTAGGATCTGAGATTGGACGTGAGTTTAGGCGTTTTAATTATCTAATAGTAAGTTATATCTCACGAAAGATTTAATAATTAATTTTATTACTTAAAATCTTCACGCCAGATCCCTTACGGGGTATGCAGAGAAAACCGAGTGCCAACAACACGATTAAATTAAAAATTAATTTTAATTACTTAAAATCTATTTTTTGTGTTAATCATCGCATTCGTCCAGCTTTAACTACTAAGTATACCTATAATATACAGTTTTTTATTTTCGACAATCAGGATCAACGGTTTTACGTGCTTTTTGGGCACAGGAACCTTATTACTAACTAGTATTTTTTACTTAAAAAGGTGAAAACTGCCAAAGTACATTATAGTGACTAAATATACCTAAGGCTCCTTGTATAGACACAATAATTGAAGAAATTGTGAGTCTGTTGCAATTTCGCAGCCACAGTTCGCAGTATTTACCAATATTTACTATGTATAATTATAGCCTCGTTATGCTGTTATGTATAGGTACATTTTTTGGTTACATCTAAATATTAAATAGTTTGTTGTTAACAAGTACGATGACTAATTAATTTTTTATGCTTAAAAGCTCAATTCATCGATCATTCTATTAAAAAAAATTGATGATACCTGAATCGTCAGCTTCAGTAAGGAGCTCAACGTTAAATAATGCATCAAGTAATACTGCATCTGGATGCTGGTTAAAAGGATCGAGATTCTTCCTCAGCGTTCCACTGAATAAAACTGGTTCCTGTAATCATCTATACATATAATCCAAATCTATACATATAATAAAATCGTAGGATAGTCAAAACTGTACATTGAATATATTTTTTTAAAAGAATACTTGGGGCCTTGGGGCCTACAATCGATATCGAAGCCAAAAATATAGATTTTAGAATTTTTGTCTGTTTGTCTGTTTTTCTGTATGTATGTCCGGGATAAACTCAAAAAGTACTGCATGGATTTACTTCCGATTTTGCATGAATATTACTAACAGGTCGGGTCAACATATGGGCTACATATTATCACGCTATCACCTACGGGGGAGGAGCTATGCGGAGTAAACGAAGTCCGCGCGGACGAAGTCGCGGGCAACAGCTTAATATTATAGGCTTGAGAGGAAGGTTGGGATTAGGTTAAACAAATGCCTCGTATTTTACGGGTTACCCCGTTTTGAGATTACGACAATTTAAGAACACGTAAATAGCAAAATTGAATACGGGGTAAATAATATTATATCCCGTATTTTTACAAAATTTGTAAATGTAGGTTTGTTTATTGTATTCTGCGGGGCGGGTGGAATTAATATTGATACTATTAGAGAGGAGCTTCAAGTTAAATGTAATTTTAATTTAACGCGATTTTTAAACATTTGCTTCTAAAAATTCATCTTGTTGAAATCCATAATTTCATATTTTGTGTTAGGCAGGGAACGTGTGACCGCTTATATGAATGTGAGGCTAAAAACAGCCTCAGAAGCTCACAAGATATGAAATTATAGCATTACAAGCGACCTGCCTGCGGTTTCACCCACGTAGCTTTTATTCCCGTGGGAATATCGGAAATGTTTATATATTAAAACCTTCCTCAAGAACCAATTTATCTATTAAATAAACCGCATCAAAATCCGTTGCGTAGTTTTAAAGATTTAAGTATACATAGTGATATAGGGACAGACAGGAAGTGATTTTTTTTTACTATGTAATGATATGAAATTACAGCCTCAGAAACTAATTACAGCTAAGAAGAAGATATGAAATTATAGGTTTCAGTAAAATTATGCGCCTTTCACATTCATTTTATTAAATAACTAATTAACCTGCGCAGCTACCCGCGAGAATGTCCGCTATGCATAGACTAATATTGTAAGTAGGTATATATAATGCCGCCATGTGAATGAAATGCTAGATTAATATGTTGTTCTAATGGTTTTTGGTACAAATTTTTATCCTCAATTCCAGAAGATGATTAGGGCGAATTATTATTGTCTTTACGGGTTGGTTTAAAAAAAGGTAAACTTATTTGACCCCGATATCAACTATCTTCATGCCAAATTTCTTTTAAAAATCGTATCAGCAGTTTAGTCGTAAAAGCCTAACAGACACACAGACGGGCTTCCTATTTGTATCTAATATTAATTAGTATGGATAGTATGGATAAGTTAATTACTAAAAATGTTTGACGCTAATATTTAAAATACGTATGCAGTAGCTAATTATTTGTTAATTAGCCAGCTCGTGTGTAAAAGCTAAGCTTGTTCAGATTTTTCTTATTTGATGCGTTTAGTCCACTAAAATAATCTGTAAATTTAGTGAGCAAAGGTTCATAATCAAATGGAAGTGTGGTGACTGGTCACTAATTACCATGCAGCTGCCAAACGAATGCGCGCTTAATGCGTGATGATGGCCGGTTACCAAGATATAGAAATGTATGTGGTGGTGGATATAGAAGTTACCGATCTTACCTGTGGTATTATGGATATTTTTTCTCTTAAATACTTTAAACCGATAGTGGTAATGTCAATACCATCTATGTAGATGCTTCCTTCCAAATACGCCAAACGGAATAACGCTTGTATTATTGAGGATTTCCCAGCTCCTGTCCGCCCAACAACACCTATCTGGAAATAGTACTAATTTTACTTATATAATTACACCACATGTACATTTTGTTACCCCGTTTTGCGCGTGGTCCTTTTCGAAGAATAAATCTATTGCCTTACTGTTATGCATCTTGTAAAAGGCGAGAAAAGCCTAATACGTGTCACTAACATTGTGACTCCTAATTGGGTGGTAGAGTTCTGCAACGTTTCGCCCGAGTGTTGGTAGGTACCACACCTTACCTATTCTTGCGATAATAGCGTCAATGCTGTCGCTGTTGTGTTCCGGTTAGGAGGATAAGGTAGCCGATTAGCTGATGCATTTGGCATTCCATCTTTGCCACACGGATAGCAATGCACCATTTACATCTCTGATTTCAGTAAGCGATGGTTTTCTCTTATATCATCGGCTGAAGAGCCATCAGCTTGTTTGCTGATAGTCTGAATTTTAAAATTTCGTGGTTTCATGTGTTTTTTCTCTTTTAATTTATATTATCTAAATACATATAATAAAATCGTAGGAAAGTCAAAACTGTACATTGAATATTTTTTTAAAAGAATACTTGGGGCGTGATCTACATTCGATATAGAATCCAAAAATATAGTTTTTAGAATTTTTGTCTGTTTGTCTGTATGTATGTCCGGGGTAAACTCAAAAAGTACTGCATGGATTTGCTTCAAATTTAGCATGAATATTACTAACAGGTCGGGTCAACATATAGGCTACATATTATCACGCTATCACCTAAGGGGGAGGAGCTGTGCGGAGTAAACTAAGTCCGCGCGGACGAAGTCATGGGCAACAGCTAGTAGGGGAAGATCGGGTAATGGGAATCAGCGGGCAATGGTAGTCACCAACATATCTCCAAAACTACAACTGCTAGAAATACGTTTACTGCCGTCCCCGCCCCGCTTTGTCCCCCCGCTAGCGGTGCAAGAGCACCGAGCTAGTATTGTGGCGATCTCGGGAATGAGAAGTGTATTTTGTTTTTGCGGCTCGCCGATGTAAATTTTTAAGGACGCAAAATAAGCTGTAGGTATTCTAATTATTGATCTACTAGTATGTGTTTTTTTTACGCCATTACTCGTATATTCAGTATAACGATTTTATACTCAAATCCCATATATTGCTTAAATATATTTTTTGTTTCTTTTTTTTTCTTCATAAAATGCTTGTGGGTAATGAGGATCGGGTGACCCCCATTTCCCGCTAGTGATCACGATATAATTTTAGTATTCTTATTTTAGATGTAGACGTACTTTGTGATGAAGATTTTCTGCCAGCCGAATTGCTCAGATCAGATTGAAATTAATAGCCCAGCGTCAGACCAAGAAAGTTTTTCAGTACCTGGCACATCAATGCAAGTTGCTCCAGCAGCCTCTAGTCTTGATATTATGTCGAAATTAATTAAGTTGCCAGAGAAAACTAATACCCACAATGCTAAACAAAGTCGCCAGAAGCAGCATGCCAAAATTTTAACATCCACGCCATCCACAAAAGAAAACTTGTTAGAAAAAGAAAATAAGAAAAGTAAAGCCCTCTGCCAAGCCAAGAATAAAAGTAAGGGACAAAATATAACTAAGGGAAAGGGTCAAGGAAAGAAGACTAAAGTGTCGAAGAAGGAAACCGAAAGAGTAAAGAGGAAGGTTCTCCAGGAATCAAATTATACTTCTGTTTCAGACGTGGCTACTGATGGTTTATGCCAAGACGATGAGCTAGATGATGCTGACGATGCAGGGAATACGTGCTAAATCTGTAACGAATTCGGCCGAAATAATGAGGTTTGGTACAGGTGTACTTCATGTGGTTTATGAGCTCACGCAGATTGTAGAGGTGGGAGTCGCCCAAGGGTTATATTTGCGATTTGTGTTAGATTTTTGTATGATCCTCATCTCCCACAAGGTGACCACAATTACCCTCACCTCAGTGCAATGGGAGTCAAAATAGATATTTTTTTAACTTTTATATTTCCTAAAGATGATTATTAAAGTGATCATTACTGATTCCAAATGATAGCCAATTAAGTATATTTTATTATGAGGCAGTTGTGATAGAGATTTAGTTTAATTTTATTTATTTATTTCAATTATTGCTTAAGTGATCCCCATTACCCCTTTCTACCCTATAATATAAAATCTGAAAGCCGGGTGACTCCGCAGGCCATCCCTGACACTTCCTGCTAAACTGAGGTATTTTAACCTCGAAGAGGCGAACACTACTTATGCCTAAGCATCATACATTTTGAGTTCGAAGAGTTTAAAAACCTAAAGTTTGTAAAAAAATGTTAGTATTTTAATTTTCAAAAAGATATAATATATATTTTTGAAAAATATCAAAATTGATAATTATTTTGAAAATAGGTATATTTTATAAATTTTATATGTATATATATATATATACATATATATATATATATATATATATATATATATATATATATATATATATGTATATATGTATATATATATGTATATATATATATATATATATATATAATATATATACATAGACAAAAATTGAACATAAACAACCAAAATATCACCTAAACCACAAATAATGTTTACCCGTCGAATCATAACATATCTAGCAACTGTAGATCGGTGTATCTTTTGCCGCACAATTGAATCGTCTTGAACTTGAAATGATTACAAAACTACCTACATTTATTTTTGAAACATGAATTATTTCACATTTTGTTCTAAGCCCTAACTTATATAATTATCTATTAGCAAATCTGAATTATTTGATGACTCGTGTGCTCGTCAAGACAATTTATTGTTACTTTAATTAGATTGTAAGTATTTCTCATATAAGTGAATTGTAAATTCTTATGAGAATAAAGTTTCTTAAACCCAAATTTTCAAAATAATTATCAATTTTGATCTTTTAAATAGCATTCAGTGTAATTATTGCGTTTAATTTGCTTTATCAGCTAAAAAATCGATAGGTTAAAAAATGTTGAAGAAATGTCAAAAAAAAAACTTTTTTAAAAGTTATCGTCATTGATAAATTCCAAAGGAATTAACAGATTTTAATCCGATCTACGCCGTGGATCTATGGTATTTAACCCAGTTTTTTAGGTAGAAGAGCTGACTAAATTTTTAAATAAATCGACATATTAGTCTGAAAACAACGTAATTTTAATATTTGAATATAACATTTGCAAATTTTATTCGATTTTAATTTTTGAAACAACATTCGACGTAGTTTTTGAAGCACTAAAATATTGCGGAAGATTATAAAATGATTTGTTGTAACATTTTGAAATTTCAGGGTTTCATGTGTTCTTTCTTTATAAACACGCATATTATTCAAATAAAACAAAAGACACTCGGTGGTCACATAGTGACGCCAGGTTGCTACTTATAATTAGGTAGGTATACTTATTGCACCGGTTCAAGCAATCACTTTTTTATTTTTTATTATCATTAGAAAAAATAATAAAACGGAAAAAAATGAAATTCAAAAATAAAATCCTGAATCGCAATATCACAATTATACACTATATACAACTTTCAACGCTTCTCAAGTGGACTTCGGTCCCCAGGCAGTACACCCTGCCTGGCTGGGAAGATCTTCCTTTTCCCCTTCCTTGTTTTTGTGTGACATCATCAACCTCCACAGCTATGTCGTCACCTGACAAGAAGTTGGCCCGCGCGCTGGTACAATCACTACGACCCTTCAGCGGTACGGACTAGCGATGCCAAACTTGTGTAATTCGGAAGTACAAGACAGTACCATAAATAGGGGGTGGCACCGGTGCCTAGGGCACGGGGCGTAGACTCTGGGGGGCTCAAGAGTGGCCAGACCAGGCAGGTCTATTATTTTTTCGGTTTGCTCCTTATAAGTTCCCACTGCGCCCCTAGTGCTCGATTCCAGTATGAGTTATAACACATACAGCCATCGTGCCCGCGTGTCTCGCAATGTATTCATTGTTTTATTGTTGTTAATGGATTCGTTTGGGAAAGTTGGTTTGTATTTAGTTTTACTAAAAAATTTGAACTCTACAAGTGTTAATAACATTAAAAATACTATTATAACATTATAAGACTGGACATTTTCTTTTAGTTATAAAAGGTTTTTATTATATGTAGGGAAGAAGTAAAAATAACCAAATTGCAACCATTACAGTCGGTCGGTCACCTTTTGATTTCTTCTTTCAGAAATAAAAATAGGCCTATAGATAGAACTGCTCTAGGGTATCTATTAATGATATCTAAAAAAACAAGGGCGTAGTTACAGAAGCTCGCACAGGCCGCAGAAAAGGCTATTTACATTTTACGGTACTGAAACAAGACATAGGTACCTAATGTTGAAATTTTTGAATAAATTAGTCTGAAAACAACGTAATTTTAATATTTAAATATAACTGTTGTTATTCGATTTTAATTTTTGAAACAGCATTCGACGTAGTTTTTTTAAGTACTAAAATAATAAACGTGTCGAAGATTTTTTTTTGTTTTGTCCCTTCTAAGCACATTTCACAAAATATTTTACTGCATAACCATCGCGAATTGAGGCGGTAACACATGATAAACCTATCTTAAACATGAGAGATAGGTAGTGAATGAAATCATTTGTTTTACCTTTTCTTGTGGAAGAATATTAAATTGCAGATTATGGAGGACCTCGTTTCCATCAGGGCTGTATTTCAAACTGAGGTTATCGAAGTGGATGGCTCCTTCATACGGCCAACCAGGCGGTGGCTTTTGTTCCACGATCTGCAAGGTGTATATATGTAGGTATAAAGTTTTCTTACAAAATGCTCATGACACTACCTATTTAATTTTATACACGGCTTTCACTTGTCCATATAAATACTTCGTAATAATATTTTTTTTTTCTTGAAATAAAAAACAATTCGAGCATACTAATATATTGTTATACCACATAAAAGTTGAAACACCTTTTGCAATATTTTTTAATAAAATTTGGTGGCATTATGTCACGTGACGATACGTTATCGTTTATTATACGTTTAATTTGTAATTAATAACATTGCTTAGCAGGGGAAGTACTGAATTGTACGCGAAAAAATGACACTCATTGAAGACGGGCGTAATACTCGATTTATATAAAACGAATTACAATGAAGTGCCACTCTACACGACCTGTATATTCTGTTTACAGAAAATACTGGTTGTGTAAAAGAAAATAAAAGAAAAGCAAAAGCTGTGAAAACCGAAAACAAAGGAGTAGGAAAGAAGAGCAAGCTATAGAAGGTGAGTCGGGAGACTTCTGCAGGACTCTAATGATACTTCGACGTCAGACGTGAAGACGGATGAGTTATACCAAGATGACGATAATGACGATGTACAAGATGCAGGTAACTAACTCGTGTCTTGTGTGTGATGAGTTTGGGTGAGACAATGAAACATGGTACCGGTGCACTTCTTGTGGGCTCTGGGCTCATGCCGATTGTTCTGGATGTGACTCTGCACACAATTATGTATGTGTGCGATATATGTTGATCACCATTGCCCACATGTTGATCACCATTGCAAGCCGATGTTGGCAATGGTGATCGAACTTATTTTTTTTTTAAATTTTTATTGTACCAAAATTAATAAACCAAAGTGATAAAAGTTGATTTCAATTGATAGTTAAGAAAATGAAGTTTTTAATAAGAACATGGCAATAAATATTTCATTAATAGATTTACTTTTTTTTTCATTCTTGCTTAGGTGGTCCCCATTACCTACATCTCCCCTACTCGATTTAGGTATATGTAAAAAACGAATTACAATGAAGTGCCACTCTACACGACCTATATATTCTGTTTACAGAAAATACTGGTTGTGTATAAATTCTGAAATCGATAAAATTTTCTGTGTCTAAACTATTGATTTTCTTAAGTTAATATGTTAGTGTACGGTCTTGAAAAATATTTCAAAGATCATGAAGATGAGATTTGATACAGAATCAATAGGCTTGTATACACTAAGATTGAATCGAATATATCGTAGTTTTTAGTAATGAATCATGATATGGTGATAACAAACAACTAAATTATTTGTTATAAAAGAAAAAGATTAATAATATGTTTAGAATATAAATTCGAAAAAAGTAATGAATTCACGTGGCAATGAACGCAAATCTGGAAGCGTTACGTCACGCTGTGGTAAAACGTCATCTTTATATTGTCACTTTCTTTAACAGGGTAAGCCCTGTTTCTTGCCCTGTGATGTGATGTAGATATTACCACAGCGTGATATTAGGATGCCATGACATTCCTGAGCACTTTCGTGGTTCTGCATGGTCTCAGCTGGGTCTGATACCACCGCATTACTTATCATGCCGCAATAGCCTCAGAGCTTCTCACTGTCGTGTTCCGGTTTGGAGGGTAAGGTAGCCGGTAAACTTATACATGTGGCATTACTATCCTACCAACCAGAGAGCATTGCAATATTAACATCTTTGGTGGTTTTAAGCGATGGTTACATTTTCTATTAACAGAGCTGATGGAAAGAGATAACTATTTTCCAAAAAAACTATTTTTTATGGAATAGGTAGCAAACCGCCGACAATGAAAAGTTGCAATAATTGGCGCCTTGCAGGTACTGATAAGGCCACTCATGGGGACTTGAAGCACTGCATTTTCGTATAGTCCTACCCCTCCCCTATATCGAAGAACAAACGAAATTTGGCAGTCTTATCGTACTAGAAATTTTTTATTTCGTTTCTTAATTATTTTGATAGCGCCGGCAGGTTTTTCGCATTCAATTTTCCATTTCGTATTCTCCCAATAATGACGTATCTAATTATGTATATACCATCCACCCGGTAGTCGTATGTGACTAGGTTTTGTGTCGTGGACTTCTTACTATGAATGAATCTTGTAACTATATTTTAAAATATATGATTAAGAATTACGTTTGGATACGAGTCCTCTCGTTGCAATTCAGTGTACTCAAGAACTCTTTCGACGCTGGTCATTTGATTTTCCATCTCCGCTGACTGTCGCATCCCCCATTGGAATATTCCCGTCAGGGATATAGACTGCGTTATTACCAGACCCACTTTACTGCTGTCAATATCTGCCACAGGAATGTTTGAAGTTGATTGATATAAATGGCAGCGTCAGAATGCAAGATAAATACGTTTTAGAAAATGCCTTACGCCGAATGTAAAATGTCGTCATTACATAATATTATGTATGACATTTACCACAGACGGTTAACAAATTGCAGCAAGATATTACTAAAGTTACTTATTATGTAAATATGTTGTTTATATAGAACTAGAATCAAATCTGACTTTTTTCTTAAAAATAAGTAGGTTTGTTAGGTTGCCTTTAGGTCCCACACTTAGTAAAAGAGTCCCGCGTAGCAAGGCTCTGTTAACCATCGACGACATCGGAGTTTGTAGTTGACATTGACGTAACTTATGTCATAAAGAATTTGCCTTCGGCAATTTGTGTTGAACGTTTACCTTAATAAAAGGACGCCGCCGTTTTTATAACGACGAAACATACAAATTGCCTGCGACAGATTAAGTAGGTAATCAATTAATTAAGATTTAACTTTGGCCTATCCATACTTCCATACCATAATATTATAAATCTGTCTGCTTGTCCGTCTGTCTCTCTGTTCTGAAATTTGGCATAGCGGTATTTGAAGATCCGGAGTTAAACCTAGGCTAAGCTTTTTTCAAAAGTCAACCCCTAAGGGGCTGAAGTAGAGGATAATATGTAAAACTACATAGACGACGTGATAAGCTACTAGCGGGCGAAGCTATGTAGGTCCGCTAGTGCTTTTACATTTTCTGTTGGTAAATAATGAACACTGGGACTGACTTTCGAGCAAAACGTCGAAACGTCACATTTCTTGATTTCTATTCAGAAGCTCACTGGATATTTGACATCAAGATGGTTAGATTTGCTGTAACGAAGTGTGCTATTCTAATATGCCTGCACTTTTTGAACATTTGTGGTAGTATTACAGAACTCTGTGACATAGGTAGTATTTGATTTTAAAAAAATCTGTGAAATCTCGTATGAAACTGCTGTGATTCAACTGAAACTTAAGATAGTGTAAGGAATGTGCCAACTCATTCAAGGTCTAAAATTAAAAAAAGACACTAGCGGCGCAGTAGTTGTTATAATTGTAAAAGATTGATGAGGATCTATAAATTTTGCCTGAAAAGCGACGCATGTTGATAGATGCTTATCGTATTGTAATAGGTACATTACTAACATCTGAAATATATAAACTGTATCCCGTGGTAAGTGTACGTACACTTCATAATACTAAAATTCAAGAAAAACCTTTTAAGAATAATATTACTCGAATTGACAATTATTACCTACATACATACTTTTTTAAGTCATCCCTTGTGGAAAAAATTTCTCGGATAAAAGTAGGTAAATAACTTACAAAGTGAAAGTAACAGTTTATGAATGTTTATTTTTATTTAAAAAGTCGAAAAAAGTCTTACAAAGTCGGAAAAACTCGGAGTAATTCCAAAATTTCGGACTCTTCCAGAAGAGTTATTCAGTGTTAATAAATCTTGCAACGTTTATGGGTACTAAAAGAAATATATTAAAAGTTATTAATACTACGAAAGTGTAATAAAGGGGAAAAAAATATAACTAATACTTACCCGGTTTTCCGTTTAAGAATTTGAAACTTTCTTCTTTGTTTAAAAAAAGGTTACCGTTACTGTCGATCAATATTATAAACTTTGTTTCTTCAATTTTTGATAATTATTATTAAAATCTATTATATCACAACGTTATTTGTCAATTTTTATTTTATTGTACTTTTATTACATAAATATATTTATAAATTAAGTAAAAATTAAAACAGATGATCTAATTAGCTTTTGACAGGTTGAGTCAGTGTTGCCAGAGAAAAAGTCAATCTTTCGTCCTTAAAGCCTCCTCTACACTACTCGCGAAGTTCCTCGGCGAAGTACTCGGCCGAAGTTGACTGAAGTCCGCGGTGCTACACTACACACTCGTTCAACTTCGCGAGGAGCGCATTCGTGTAGCGTTACCGGTACCCTGCGGACGTTTATTATAATGGACGCTCAAGTAGCAGCTGCCGTAGCAATGTGCTCTCTAGCGTATTATAACTACGTGCATACTTATCTCACGAAGAAGACTAAAAAGAAAAGAAGAAAAAGAAGATGGTGGATGATCGCAATGCATCGGAACAGAACTAGGTAGGTAATATTTATTTAAATAATTAGGATTTCTAATAAGTTAAAGTACATTACATGGCAAGTTAATTAACTGTATTTTTTTTTACAGACGTACTATGGAACAACAATTTCTTGAACTCATAGAAGAACCATCAGGAGAATTTGAAAATTTCCACCGAATGTCATTGGACGATTTTAATTTATTACTTTCTAAAGTCGAACCCTTAATCGCTAAACGAGACACTCATTTAAGAGAAGCTATACCTGCTAAGATTCGATTATCAATCACCTTGAGGTTTTTGGCAAGTGGTGACAGCTATAGATCTATGCACTATTTATTTAAAATTTCAAGCCAGTTGATTTCAAAAATTGTAGTCGAAGTCTGTGAAGCTTTGAACGAGGAACTCAAGGATGAAATAAAGGTAAAATTTTAATATTTATGACATATATTTATTAAAAGTTTAGGTATGTACAATTACAAAAATATCAGTGAGAATAAGAATAAGAATAATTTCATACATTACGAGTCATTATATGCCTGATATATTAAATCACTCTGATGTGTATTATCTTCTGGACAATCAGATTGAGTTTGGGTCTCTGGTATATGCAAAATATATTGAACATCGTTAGATTGATCTGATTGAGGCTGCTTATAGCGTTGATAAACTGATTGACTTTGGGTGTCTGGTGCAATAATTTCATCACTTATAACACGTATCTTTGAAGAGCGTTGATGAGCAGTGATTTCGCTTGGTTGTTGGAAGTATGTCGGTTGACATTCACTGGACTCATTAGATAATGTTATATATGTATCAGGTGGCTCTGAAAACGATGAGTGTGGTCTAGGAGATAATGTTGTAACATTATAATGAACTGCATTATTCGCAGATAAAGGACGCTTTCTAGAAGATAGTGATGTAGTTAACGGACTATAATATGGCGTAGACTTAGGTGTAGAAGTACGAAACGATTCACCTGATGGAGATCTTTCAAAACGTGATTTCCGAAATAGAGCATGTATATCGAACATTATATCGTCCCTTTCATGTTCATGTAACCTCTTCAGTTTTTTGGCAATTAGTTTGCCGAATACGTTGCACTCGTCCTCAACTGCGCTGCTATCCTTTGAAGGATTATTTATCACTTTATTTAAGTTATTGAAGGCTTCTGTCATCTGCCTACTGGCAACTTGCAATTCCGGTGGGTTGTCACGCCGTCGGATGGTGTGTCTATTTTTTGGGGGCTCTGGTTCTTTTGGAGTTGGAGAAGCAATTGGTACATCCTCTGAAGCGTTGGTTGATTCTTCCTGAATCGAATCAGTTCCATGATCCTGAAATAAAAATAGCAAAGGTTTAAATGTATATATCACGACCTATTTAATAATAAATCTTTATTTAATCCAATCCAAATTTGTGAGTGTATATGGGTTCTGTATACTATATGCATTTGAGTGCGCGTATATGCAGGAGTACTGTATGTGTATGTAGGAGTGTGAGTGTATGTCTCTGTATTTTATGAAAAATACATAAGTGCTACAATTAATCGGCTTTTTAATTATTTATATACAATTTGAGTGTCAGCTTTTAATGAAATTGACCGTGTCTTTTTACATATTATTTGATGATAATATTTTTTTTATAATATACTTTTTATTTACAGATGCCGTGCAATGAGCAGCAGTGGTTGGAAGTTGAAAACGGATTCAAGGAGAATTTTCCACATGCCCTTGGCGCAATGGATGGAAAGCATATTGTTATACAATGTCCGGTTAACTCTGGTTCTGAGTACTTTAATTATAAAAAGACGTTTAGTTTAGTACTTTTAGCTTTAGTCGACAGTAACTATAATATTATGTATGCTGACATTGGTAGTCAAGGTAGGATCAGTGATGGAGGTGTACTTAAAAATTCTTCGTTATGGCAAAAAAAACGGGCTTAATCTTCCTAAGCCAAGTCCATTATCCGGAACGGATCATGTCGAAATTCCCTACGTTTTTTTGACAGATGGAGCATTTGCTTTACATAATAATATAATGAAACCATATCCTGGCAACCATGATATCAATTCACCGAAAAGGATTTTCAATATGCGCTTGTCAAAATCTCGAGTAGTAGTTGAGAATGTGTTTGGTATTTTAGCATCCAGGTTTAGAATATTCAGAAAGCCAATTGATTTGGATATTCATAATATCCCAATTATTACAATGACATGTCTCTTATTGCATAACTTTCTCAGAAAAAGTAATAAATCATCCCTTATATATATGCCTCCTGGTACTGTAGATATGTATGATGATAAAGGAGTTTTAATTCAACCCGGGTCTTGGCGGGCAGACTTTGATAATAACTGTGCTTTGAGAGATATTACACAAGTACCACGCAGATCACCATTATTTGCCGTTCAGATAAGGGATTACTTTACAAATTATTTTCAATGTTTATAAATAAACACAACGAATGTAGGGTCATTTCGTCTGTTCGTTACCACATTAACTACATACTTTTTATATTAAAACTAATGCAGAGACATTATTATGTTCTCCTTAAAGCAAGCAACTGCACTAAATGGACGCAAACTGGCGAATCGACCTTACTGTAATCTGTACTTTAGTAATAATAATACAAGTTATTGATAATAAAAAACTTACCGTGGTTATTGTTTGTTTACATTTATACACGGACCCCAAAAAGCTGTTCATGAAATCAAAGGCGAACCAAACTGGACGATAAACATCATCTGCGCCGGCACCACTTTTTAAGGAAGCTTCCATTTTTCTGTAGTAGCCCCTGTATGTCGCAAAAAGTGAATCCTTTTTTTTCTTCAATTCTTCAACTGGTATTTCCAAAACGTCCCGAATACGCACCCAAGCATCATTTACTTTTTTCTTGTCCTTATGACCTTTCCCACTGGGGTCCCAAATAAAAGGCTCTGCTTGAAGTGTTTCAAGGAACAACATAGTTTGCTCCTGTGACCACTGTATGCCGCTCATAATAGAGTCTCACACGCACATCAACGAAAAAATCTATTAAACACACGTGCGTTCACAACGGCGTCTTGACGCGTACTGAAGTCGGCCGAGTAGTGTATAGAGGTACTAAGAGCATGTGTCAGAGGCCTAGTAGCATATCAAAGCAGTCAAGAATAACGACGTTAATAAGTCGGCGATTGCTAAACATCTACAGCTGTAGTCGGGCCGTAATCACTGGATGGAATTTCATAGGCCACGCGTATTTTCGACAGAACGCCATATTACATTCCACGGCTAGTGAAAGAAGCCATTGAAATCAAAAAACATCCAAATTTCAACCGGGAAGACGCACGTAGTACGTCCTTGATAAGTTTTCTTGGCACGTATTGATTTTTGAAAAGCTGTATATTTTGGAAACGATGATCGATTTGATCTTTCAAATGGCATTCAACTCAATTTAAATATTGCTTTAGCTAAAAAATCGGTAGGTTCAAAAATTTCGAAGCAATGTCAAAAAAACATTTTCGTCTATGATAGATCCCAAACAAATTTACCGATTTTTATCCAATTAACGGTACTTGGCGCAGTTTTTAAAGGAGAAACGATGATAAGATTTTGAAGTCAATCGGTATATTAGCCTGAAAGTTATTTCCAAAATATTAAGTAACTTTGCTAAAGAAAACGTAATTTTAATATTTGAAAAGTTGTAACCTTTGAAAATAAGGTTCGGTTTTGATTTTTAAAAGGGCATTCGACGTAATTTTTATAGTATTAAAATATCGTAGAATACCAAAAAATAATTGGTTGAAATATTTCGAAGTTATGTCGAAAAAACGCTTTTTTCAAAATTTTCGTCAACGATTACTTCCAAACGAATAAACTGATTTTGAGGCAATTTATGCATTAGATGTATTTTTTTGAGGGATAGTTTTTGTACTCAATCGGTACATTAATCTGGAAGTTATTAAAAAAAAAATTGTTTCGTCACAATTTGTTTAGGGTATTTTCAAAATTTCTCAAAATCTCTTAGGCCCATTAGGTACAAAATTTCAGGAAGTATAAGTTGAGCGGAATCCAATCGAATGCCACCAACCGCGTTTCAATCGGTCCAGGCGTTCAAAACTTATGAGTTGTTGACACACACACACACTCACACACACACACTCACACACACACATACATACAGACATACTGACGTCATCGCGAAAATAGTCGAAAATGGTTCCTAAGCCCACAAAACGCGGACATATGGTGAAAACTCCATTTTTGAAAATCGGAGCAAAATCAGTAACCTCCCTATCTACATACGTAGTGGGAAGTTAAAAAGTACAAGTGTTTTAATAGATTAATATTGTATTAAACTGGAGTGAATGAAAATGAATTAAACAAAATAAAACTACCACGCCAAAGCTTAAACCTAAAAGTGCGATATTTTTTAGTAAAATGTACCACTAAAGGGCACAGATCGTCGCCTAGTGTAGCTTTGTAGCATTTTTACTCGTTATTTGACCCTCCCGTTGGTCGAGTGGTTAGCGACCCTGACTACGCAATCAACGGGGCTCGGGTTCGATCCCCGACGGGGACAAGCATTTGTGTGATGAGCGTAAATGTTTGTATTTCTGGGTTTAGGTGTTTATTATATATATTCTGGTATTTATATATTATGTATTTCTATGTATTAGTATCGTTGACTAACACCCATAACACAAGCAAATATTTGCTTACTTTGGGGTTAGATCAAGTAAGTGTAGTTTGTCCCGTGAATATTTATTTATTATTATTATTTATTTATTTTTATAATAGATGGCGTTAGCAGTAATAAAATTCTAATACAAAATGTATTTTCTATTTTTTTAATGTTTATGAAATAGCATTTTAATGGTAGATAATATATCTAGACATGAATTTAAACCACCACGTCAAAGCCCAAACCTTAAAGTGGGATACTTTTTCAGGAAAATGTACCACAAAAGTGCATAGAAAGTCGCCTAGTGTAGGGCTCGCTTCGCTCGCCATAATTATACTGGCTGTTGCCCAAGACTTCGTCCGCGCGGACTTCGTTTACTCCGCACAGCACCTCCCCCGTAGGTGACAGCTTGATAATATGTAACCTATATATTGACCCGACCTGTTAGTAATAGTCATGCAAAATTTGAAATAAATCCATGTAGTACTTTTTGAGTTTACCCCGGACATAGGAGTAGTGTAGAGGAGGCTTTAAGGACGAAAGATTGACTTTTTCTCTGGCAACACTGACTCAACCTGTCAAAAGCTAATTAGATCATCTATTTTAATTTTTACTTAATTTATAAATATATTTATGTAATAAAAGTACAATAAAATAAAAATTGGCAAATAACGTTGTGATATAATAGATTTTAATAATAATTATCAAAAATTGAAGAAACAAAGTTTATAATATTGATCGACAGTAACGGTAACCTTTTTTTAAACAAAGAAGAAAGTTTCAAATTCTTAAACGGAAAACCGGGTAAGTATTAGTTATATTTTTTTCCCCTTTATTACACTTTCGTAGTATTAATAACTTTTAATATATTTCTTTTAGTACCCATAAACGTTGCAAGATTTATTAACACTGAATAACTCTTCTGGAAGAGTCCGAAATTTTGGAATTACTCCGAGTTTTTCCGACTTTGTAAGACTTTTTTCGACTTTTTAAATAAAAATAAACATTCATAAACTGTTACTTTCACTTTGTAAGTTATTTACCTACTTTTATCCGAGAAATTTTTCCACAAGGGATTCACGTCGCAATATATCGTCAACATAGATATAATACGTATTTGTATCTCTCATCATGAAGATTATTTGATTTAACCACTCAAAACTTATAAGATGAAAAACGTTTGTTTACAATAACAAAGCAAAATATGCAAAATATTTATTGTCACTTGCTCACAGATTAAATACATGACACTTCTATTTTTGTTTCTTTAGGATGATACAAAGAGTGGCATGTTAATGCAGTCTTCCGTGTTGTAAGTTTCGACTATAGTAACAAATACTTTCCTTTTTGTTGCATTTTATTCTATATTTTGCGTCTCACCTATTCTACATATTTGTTACTTGTTTAGTTGGTCATAAATAAAATAAGGTGTTAACTTAATGGCAGAAAAGAACAAACATTGCTTGATTAAAAAGTAAGAAAAAACGACAAGTTTGATTAGTTTTATGGCTTTCCAAGTACCTATGGTCCTTTTTAAATTTACTTGCTATTAAAAAGTGTCCGTTGAATTCTAATATCACATTATTATACATTAAATTGATAATTTCGGCTTACGCTATTGCATTTTATTTTTGTAGCTTTTTGAGGCCGATCTCATAAAAAAAAAACAAAAACAAAGAAACGGACTAAAATGACTCGTGCAAAAGTGTGCTAAACATAAGCTTCTTTTTACTGCAGGAAATTTTCTTTCCCATTGTAAAATATATTTTAATACAACACATACTCACTTTTGTTTCTCATTGTTCAATCATATTAGGGGTAGTTTTTCTCGCGTATACAGATGGCGCTGATTGACCACGCAGGAAAAAAATTTACTCGAGTAAGTAAAATCTAGTAAAATCTCTAAAAATCTAGTAAAAACAGAATGTAAAATGTTCTTAAACCTACCCATATTTTTTACTACCAGCTCTGAAATCTAATTTCTTGTAGCGTAAAATTATTGACCAGATTACTTACCAGTTCTCATTAAATAGCTGAACGTCACGCAAATTATGAACAGGAGACAGATGACATCGAGGAAGTATCCGAAAGCACGGCTGCAAGCTATGAACAGATACCATGCAGAACTGTGCAAGTCTTGATGGCGATCGAATTCTACTGCTAGGAGCATTTCAGCTCCAAACGAACGAATTGTAGGCAGCCCCAGTACTGTAGCATTCACGTGTCCAAAAACTGGGCTTCGAGCTAAATATAAATAAGTAAATAAATATCTCTGGACAATTTCACACGAATTGATCTAACCCCAATGTACTTAAGCAAATTATATGCTTGTAGTATGGGTGTTAGTCAACGATATTATTACATAGAAATACATATATAAATACTCAAATATATTTAATAAACACCCAAATTCAGAAATACAAACATCTATGCACATCAAATAAATGCATGGCCCTGTCGGGAATCAAACCCTATACTAAAGTGATGTTTGATTTTCCACTTAGTTAAAACTTTAATAGAATGTTAGCTACAGCCTACATTCGCGAATCAGACTGTGGATACCTGCAGTCGAAAGGATTTAAAACAATAGGTGTAATTATATATTAATATTTTAATGCTCCGTTGGTCGAGTGGTTAGTGACCCTGACTCGAATCCTATACTAAAGTGATGACATCACTTTAGTATAGAACCCTATACTAAAGTGATGACATCACTTTAGTATAGGGTTCGCACGTGGCTCGGGTTCGATTCTCGACAGGGACAAACATTTGTGTAATGAGCATAGATGTTTGTATTTCTGGTTTTGGGTGTTTATTATATATTTATCTATATATGTGTTTGTATGTATTAGTATCGTTGACTAACACCCATATCACAAGCAAATAATTTGCTTGCTTTGGGTTTAGATCAGTTCATGTAATTTGTCAAGGAATATTTATTATTATTATTATCGTTTTAAATATTTATTTAAATTGCTGACACTTCAAAAAAACTAAAGTGTTAGGCTAAGCCCAAAGAGTTCTGGATCAAGGGTGAGCAAAAAATTTGTAAGACACCCTCAAATTTCTTATTAAAATATTCACTAATTCGTATTTGTTTTCTAATTTATTACTCACACACATTCACTAACACACATTCATTCGACGATGATAATATTTAATATATATGTAATAAACATTCATTCGAATTTATCACTGGCGGCAGCTAACAGTTCTCAAGAACTGTTGGCTACCGCCAGTAAGACGTTCCACAAAAGGGATTATGTAAATAAAACTGGTGATTATTCAGACTACCTGTTGGTCAGTGGTTACAATTCGGGCTAAATCATAAGATCTCGGATTTCATTCCCGGGTTTGGTAGAGTGTAGAAAATTGTTGTCAGCTGTCCGATGTTTCATAGTATAGTGTGTTAAAATCCCAGTGCTTCACCCATCTCACCAAGGCGGAAAATTGTTAACCAAGAGCGTCATTAGACGTTTAGTTCCCTGCTATTTCCTTGCACCCCGCAAGGGAACTGGACTATAAAACGACGGAAAAACTTGGAGATTTATAAAGAAATCTTGTCATTATTAAAATGCCAGTAACATAACATCAATACTTTTAGTGCTGCAGATGGTCACCGTTGGTGTATCGTAATAAGTTTAACTTAATGTCTTAAGTGAAACTTATTACGATTCTTGTACATTTTTTTTAAATTCAAAGACTTTAACTAACTTATGCCCTCCAGACGTTTGATGGCGCTGGTCGTGCGTATGTAGATTAGGCGAAATATGTAGAATATTATTAAAGCCGTGGCGATTGGTATTAGCAGGGTCACTTCCGTTATCAATATAACCATAATTACACCCACCAGGTTTAGCATTATCTGAAATATTAGCAAACTTGTTTTGAGGAATGAAATTGTCACGAACTTTCTTTTATGTCTTATTATGTCTACCACGCTTATAAAAACCGCAAAGCCTCAATATTTATTAAAATATACATCTTGTATGACAATTAATATATACATATTTCTGATAGTCTTAAAACTTTTCCTTTATATAAATTCCGCAAACAATTATTGGACTTATATTTGACTGGTTGCAGCCCGCTGCATTATAAAAGTTTTTGGTGAATCCCCCGGGATCACCTAATTTTCCAGGATAAAAAGTAGCATACGTGCTATTCTAGGTTATCATCTACCTGTGTGCCAAATTTCATCTAAATCCGTTCAGTAGTTTTGGCGTGATTGAGTAAGAAACATCAATCCATCCAAACATCCTAACTTTCGCATTTATAATATTAATAAAATAGAGATTTACAAGAAAAATCTTAGTTATATATGTGTGAATGAATTTTTTGCTGATAATAAAAGTAATCTAATCAAAAAGTACTAACTAAGTAAATGTAAAAATGATTTAAAAAATGTTTTATTATCTGATTTATAAATTTAATATATTTTTTAATTCTCGCGTAATTTAATGTTTTCTTGTTGACAAAATTACTATCTTTGTAGATATTTATAGATTTTATAACATAATATCAAACTTTTATCATTTTTAATATTTGGACACCATGTTGCTAGAATGTTGTACATTAACTACCTAGTTAACTAAAAAAACTAAAAAAAATATGGGTATTACAAGTTAATGTACCTACATTAACTTGTAATACCCATATTCTTGCAAATAAACGATCCACAACATTATTTGCTGAGTGTGCAGATTTTTATTTATCTGTTTTTTGGGATGTAATATGTCAATGCTGAACACAGGCTATAGGTACCTTTAGGCATTAGGTACACATTTAAACTAGTAACAATATTATTAGTAGTAACCAACACACACATATTTAGATCAATGACCTTGCTGCTCGGCATCTCGTAATATTGGGTGGTAGAGTCCTGGAACATCTCAACGGTACCAGTTAACTAATAGGTACGTAGTAAAGCTCGGTAATGTCTAGCTCGGGTTTGGTACCAACGCCCCGCCTATTCCTGCCGCAATAGTATCGGTGCTTGTCGCTAATGCGTTTCGATTTGAAGGATAAAAAAGCCGTTAAACTTATGCATTAGGCATTCCATTCCTGCGACACGGAGAGTAACACTCCATTGACATCTCCGGTGTTTATAGGCAATGTGTTTCTCTCTCTATCAAGAGAACCTTCAGCTTGTTTGCTATCCTATAGTATAAAAAAACACACACACACACACACATACAGACATACAAACTACAAAAGTATGTACACACATACGAGCTAATACACACACGCACACAAACCCAACACACACATTTCGACTCTATATTGGATTTGATGAATATTATCTTTTAAGTTTTAGTGGTCACTTCCTCCTCCTCTGCCCGTATTCCAACGGTGTTTTAGAGCTTCTTATTAAAAAAGGAGACTTCGAAAGATTTTAGTTCTACCACTGACATACAAGACTGTCATTAATATTTTGAAAGTCCTTAACTCTTATTAAGATGGTTTCTGTGTGAAACTCATGCATGTGGCATTAGACGTCGCCACAAGATAGTAACGCACCATTAGCATCTTTGGTGTCTCCAGGCGATGGTTTACTTTTTCCATCAGAAGACTCATCTGCTTGTTTGCTATTTGTATGATATAAAAAAATCTAATATTTGAAAATATTTGAAGATAGACATAGTGCATTTACTTAAGCCTCTGAAAATTGTAATAATATAATTATAATAATTATAAATATCTTATTTAATTACTGTTTGACTGATTCGTATTTCATCACCTGAAAACAGTCCAGCATGGCTTGTGGTAATAATTCATCAATTGATCCCATATCTTTACTGAACCGATTAAGAATTCTTCCAGACGGGTTTGCATAGAAAAAACTCATAGGGGAATGTGAAATGCATTCAAACATTCGGTCATGTAATCTGTAAATTCAGTTATACGGACAATTAGGACAACAGACTTTCGAAGAATATTTAATGTAAGTTTATTGATATTTTCTGTATTGGTCCAGTCCCCCAATTCACGTAACAAAACGTCAATAAAGTCGAGCGCTTTGGGTTTTTACACACATAAAAACGATACGACGCGGACGTCGTGTTGTGCTACAATGCGGCATAATGTGTAAGAAAATGTGTAAATGTGTAAGAACGCTTCGACTCGATCGACTTTTTGTTGAATTGTTTGTATAAATAAATATAAAAAAATAAATAAAATAAATTGTATAAAATATATTTGTATAAATGGGCCCCAGGCACAAACAAATAATAAAATAAAAAAGAGCTTTCCTGCCAGACATTTCGTCTTGGCTAACATGTAACTAACATCGTGACTACTAGGTGGCAGAGTTGCATAACGTCTTGTTCGGGTTTGGTATCATAACATTATCTATTCCTGTCGCAATGGCGTCGGTGTTTGTAACTGGCGTGTTCTGGTTTGGAGTGTAAGAGCCGGTAAACTTAAGCATGTAGCATATCAACCGGATACATGGGTGGCAACAAGCAGTGGCGTAGCTAGTCGTGGGCGAAGAGGGCCGTTCGCCCACGGCCTCGCTTCTAAAGGGGCGTCGCACTACCTGATTTAAAATCTTTGTTTATTTTTAAATTAAATCAAAGCCTGAAAAATATTGGCCTCACTCTTCTGTATCTGAAATACAAACAAAACAACTCCTCGATCCTAAGTTAACGCGTTATAAAGATACGATAGCTTTTCGCTTATTTCAAACTTAGCACATGTTTTTGGGTAGCTTTTGGAACCGAACGGAAAGGGGCCTCGCCGATGCGAATTTACCCACGTATATATTACTCCACGTTACGCCCTGGCAACAAGGCATAAAACTTTTTTGTGTCTATAGTCAATTGATAGTTTCTTTACATCAAGAAAGTCATTTCTTTATTTGTTATATGATATGTAAAAAATAGAATACTTAAATATTGCTCACTTAAAATTTTATATTATGCACTTTTTTCACATTTTTTATTACATTTTAAGTATACGAGGCAATGTGTCATTTTACTCGTTCGTCGTATTTATCTGACGATGCATTTTCTAATATTATATTAATTTATAAACAAACAATAAACGCAGTGATCAATGAGCGGTCAACGGGTTTTGTTTACCTCCCGTATATCATATGTCATCAGATCATCATTATCATATCTATGCAGTTACCCTGTCATCAAGCATCGCCCTCTACATTTTTTTGATCCTACAACCATCAAGAATCAGTAAATTTTGGAATATCAGAATCACATCATTATCATTTGCATACGTTTAACAAGATATTTGAATAAACTATTTATTAACATGAAGAAAAGCATCCTCACGCCCGTATCCCTGAAGAGGTAGGTAGAGGTACACAACAAGTGCATTCACGATTAGTCGAAAATACTTAAGTCTCATCATGTGGTTGTAGGTGGCTAGCCTAGTGGCAACCGGGCACTTACTTAATCATGGAAAACGTTGTTTTTATTAGAAAACTGAAAAAAAACACATAATATTTGAGTTGTCTGACCCGGTAATCGAACCCTGCTGTCAACACCGACACCAGACCACTAGACCACAGAGGCGACTTGAAGTATAAATAATATAAAATGCGTTCATATTTCAAAATAACCGAAGTATTATTTTTTATACTCGTACATAAGTTATGTTCTGTTAATTGTTTTGAATCTCACAATATTAAATAAACGTCTCTATAAATACAATTATAATGAATGCTGATGAGGCACATACTACTGGAGACTACAGAAGACAAACTTATGCATGTACTTACTTTTTATACCTAAACTCATAAACTTTTATACTAACCTAAACTATGTGTGCGTTGCTTGAACACTACTCGCATGTAGATTGTCTTCTCGTAGTCTCCAGTACTCTGTGGATGAGGTCTTGAAACCTTTGTAATTTTTGCGAAAGATAAACTTACTTGATAGATGATTTCATACATAGTGAGAAAAACATAAATGATCGAATTAAAGCAACGGCAATTGTTGCTATAGTTAAGATGCCGAATACAACGACAAAATCATTTCGTGTTAAGCCTTGCTGAGCCCACACCAAATTATCGATGGTAGAGTCGCCAGTTAAATGGTCTTCTACTTGACTCCTATAAAATCCGGTAAGATTATTTTCAGTAGGAACATTTGATTTAATGCAGTTATAGGCGTAGCCAGCCATGTGCCCAGAGTGGGGCAGTAGTCTAAAATAATATATTATTAGCAACGTGTTATTTTAGACTACTGCCTACTACTACTAAAAAATTAACCGCGGTCTTACCCCGGTCAATTTTTTCATACAGGTACCCTATAGCACTCTGTATCTGTATGTATAATTCGAATTATCTAAAACACTATCTTAATGCTCACCTACCTACAGTCTATACCATAAAATCTTCTATCCAAAACGTGTCTCTAACTTCAGCCGTTTGGGTCTTAACTATCTGTAGATAGTACTTTTTACAGTTGACTGACGATTGACGAGCGTGAACTTTCTTACGGATATTAAGTATTGTACTTCGTACCTACATATTAAGTAATATAATTCATTTTTTTTAGCTTTGAATAGGTACCTTATAGGTCAGAGCCAGGGTGGGGCAAGCGCCCCAAGTGGCTACGCCAATGTGTGCAGCAAAGATTTCTATTTGGCATTATTTTCGTTTTGTATTTTGATTGTGTTCATCCAATTAGTCCGGCCCCCTTTGATTATTAGACCATCTGCCGTTCTACCAGGCAGTTGGTAAAGGCGAACAACTGACTATACAAGTATTTCCATCGTGATTACCAGCTGGCAGGGTTCTGCATTATCTCACCCGGGTCCGGTACCACCGCCTTACCTATTCCTGTCGCAATAGCGATATTGCTTGTCATGGTGGCGATTCAGTTTGAAGGGTAAGTTAGCCAGTGAACTTAGGCATGTGGTATTAACATCTCGCCATATGAATAGTAACGTATCATTAACACCCTTGATATTTATGGTTGTTTCTTTCCATCAGGAGAGCCATTTGCTTATTTGCTACCTTAAGACATAAAAGAACTATAAAACCTGTAGTTATTGGTCTAAAATGACCTGAGGTTCGCGTCGTGTATGATGTATAACTTAGGGTACACTTTAATCATAAGTTGCCCGTTCAACGAAAATCACGTACCTAATATATACTAGCCAAACGTAGTCATTATATTTTGACAAAATATTTTAAGTCATTATATTTTGGCAAAGTCTTATATTTTATTAGGAGTTGTTAGGAAGGAGGCGAGTTAAATTAGATTAGTAACTAGAAAACTAAAAATTGGTACTAAAGCGAAATTGTACTAACACGTATTTATATTAGGTATGTTTAAAGCATTTGCACTGTTTTATAAATAGATACAAGTTAACATGGATTTTTATCAAGTGCCGACGATATTCAGTGTTGAAATATACAAATTGTATTAAATTTACACGATTTTGTTCCCGTGATCCAAAACTATTATTTACTTTAGCTCAGTCAGGTGAAAAGGTAGTTTGATGCCTTCTTTCCCGGCAAGCTGCCGGCGCCCATGCCTACAGTCTGGAACTATTTGCAATTTTTTCATACTTAGGATATAATCGTAACTTACCATCGACTAATCCAGTAATCGCTCATACTGGCGAAGAACTGTGCCAATAAAAACGTTAATAAAACAATGCAGGCGAAAAGACACGAAGCATCTGATAAAACGTATTTTTTGTAGAGCGAGCTTTCCACGCGTCCAATAGTTTGGTATTCTGCCTCTTGAACTTGATCCTATTAATTTATAATTTAACTTTGTTTTAAATTTCCAAACAAAATTATTTGTCAAACACGTCATTCATATTACATCAAGATTTTTCAAATGCCTCTTTATCGTTTCCTAGTTAAAATATTTGCGTAATGTAGTTAACATCTTTGGAATTGGAATAAGTCCGGAACTTACTGCATGCTAGAGCTGAGCTCGTCACATTTACGTGTATATATATATACCCTGTCAATTCGCGAAGAGACGCAAGTGCGGCCCCAGCATTACAAAATATTTTTTTATATAAGAAAATGCAAAACCTCGGGTTGGTCAGATCCTGAAGAATTGAAAGCGATGAGCATTTATAAGCGAAAGATTTCCCAAAATTTTCACTACTATCATGTCTAGGTGGTAGAGTTCTGCGACGTCTCGTCTTAGTATTCTTGCCGCAATAGCGATAACATCTTTGTATTTTCGTTTTTATAACTTGATTCATGTTGTAAACAAATCTTGGTTTTTTTATATCATAGGGTAGCAAATAAACAAATGACTTTCCTGATGGAAAGAGACAACCTCTGTCTATAGAGTATAGACACAAACACACCAAAGATGTTCATTTCTTATATATATTGAGTGGCAATTTCCCATTACAAAGGGCAAAGAGATTATGTCAATGTATAACAAGTGTTGATTCGGGCCCTTTGAAGAACCATTTGGACCATCTGCCACTCTGCCAGGCAGTTCATAAAAGGTGAATGATTGGCTATGCGTGTCATTACCATCGTGGATACTAGGTGGTAGAATTCTGCAACGTTTTGCCTGGGTCTGATACCACCGTCTTAGCTATACCGTCGTAATAACGTCAGTAGGTACTTCCAGTCACTGTTGTGTTTTGGTTTGAAAGGTAAGGTATCAGATAAAATTCTGCATGTAGTATTACCATCCTGCCACTCGGATAGCAACGCACTATTAATATTTTTGTGTCTATAGGCTTTGGTTGAATCTTTCTATCCGGAGAGATATTTAGTCGTTTGCTATGTTAAATATAAAAAAAACTGGATTTCTTGTTTTGCCAATAATATGATTTATTCAAGGTTTCATTTGCTACTAACCGTTTCATTTAGAAATATCGACCAATGTGACCAATGAGACCGTTTTATACTCAGTGTACTGATATTCTGGGGCATTTTACTTATTTTGTGAGTTGTGTCATCCGAGCGGACCTCTTGAGATCGGTCTTGTAGTAACTGCATTATCTCCAAGTCTTTTTTCTATTAAGAAACACAAAACTATGTATATTCAAGATTTTTTTATTGTTGTAGGTAAGCTAGTTTGTAAATGATCGCAAATAGTTGCGATCATAATTTATTATTTTCGTAACGAACGAAGACAATCCTTATAAATATGTAATATATATTTATTATGAGGTCTTCTGAGGAGGAGGAATAAATAAATAAAAATGATATATTCAATCAATTTAAAATAAAATAAAAATATTGATTCTTACTCCGAATTTTATTCAGCAAAAGATTCTTTTGCTGAAAAAATATTAGGAGCGAGAATCAATAAAATGTTTGAAGACTGGAAACTATTTTTTTTGCTATTAGAGTGTGGTAATAGAACAAATTCCAGTCTCAAGCTTTTCCGTCATCATGACACCTGCTCTGGTTCACCGGGCACATACCAATATCTTTTTGTAAGTCAATAGGAGCAGGAGTTTGTATTAAAATAATAATAATAATAAATAAATATCCCTTGACAAATTACACGAATTAATCTGATCCTAAAGTAAGCAAATTATTGCTTGTCATATGGGTTAAGTTATCAATACGTAGAAATACATATATAAATACCGAAATATATGTAATATTAAACCCAGACCCAGAAATACAAACATCTATGCTCACCACAGAAATGTTTGTCTCCGTCGGGAATCGATCCCGAGCCCTGTCGATTGCGTAGTCAGGGCCCCTAACCACTCGACAAAATTGTTTTGTTGTTCACCATAAAGCCTGTTGCTATAATTCTTTATTGTTAATTAGGGTATTTGCCTCTGTGGTCTAGTGATCCAGCGTTGGCGTTGACCACATGAGGCCCCGGGTTCGATTCCCGGGTCGGGCACATTAAAAAAAAAGTGTTTTTCAGTTTTCTGATAAACACAAAGTTGCCCGGGATTGGAAAGTGCCCGGTTGGCGATAGGCTTGCCACCTATCACATTTGTGGGACCAAGTATCTTCGGCTAATCGTGGGTGCACTTGTTGTACCTCTGCCTACCCTTTCGGGGATATGGGCGTGAAGATACTTTTTTTTATTTTTTAATTAGGGTTTGCGGCCGTTTGTTTAGTATCTATCTAAGTCTGAATAACCAACGACGACGAGATCGACGACGTCAGAAAGAAAACCGCGTCTAACATTCGTTTCCTCATATACCGACATCATTCGGTAAACGACAGCGTTCGAGCTGATATGGCAGCGCTGGAGCCACCATAATTAGTTGTCTTCTTGCTGTGTAAAGTTTATGAAGTGATATTTTAAGAAGTAGCTACAATAATCTGGAAAGATCATTGTAAACAGAAAATTGTCAAAGAATTATCAATTGACGTAATAACAAATGAAGCACTAAATTTGAAATATACTCACTCGGACATACAAAAAAATTTAATTTCTTTTCACATTTTTGAAAAATTAAGAATATTTTGGAAACTAAATCATAGCATTAAGAAAAAATATTTAAGTGATAATAATTTTATGAAAACTGTAATAAAAATATATAATGAGACAGTATGAAGCAGAAACTAAAAAAAGTTAAGTACTTTGAAATTTTTAAAGTTTCCTTCAGAAATTATTTTTCTTTTTAAGACTGTAATAAATACAGGGTTATTTTTTTATCACCTGCCAAATTTAAATAGGTGGTTCAGACCATGAAAGTAAACAATTTTCCCAAAGAAACACGGGCCGACAAGTGAAAAAAAATCAGACCTTCCATACGAAATCGACCACATGATCTAACAGTTTTCTATGGGAGGGTCGAATTTTTTTTTCGCTTTTCGACCCATGTTTCTTTGGGAAAAATGTTTACTTTCATAGTCTGAATCACCTATTTAAATTTGGCAGGTGATAAAAAAATAACCCTATATAAATACCTATCGCATGAACACTATAAAACTTTTTAAATCTTCAAAGTTTCCTTCAGCAAGTACTTTTCCTATTGAAAACTGCAATAGGTAAACATATTATCAACACAATATGAAGCAGAAACACCTTACTTTTAAATTCCAAAGTTTCCTTTAGCAAATATTTTTCTAATTAAAAATTGTAATAAATATATTGCGAGCACAGTATGAAGCAGAAACACCTTACATTTAAATCTTCAAAGTTTCCTTCAGCAAGTATTTTCCCTTTGTCCATCACGACTATTTGGTCAACAGATTTTATGAACTGCAATTGGTGTGTTACCAACACAACAGTCTTTTCTTTCAAATACCTAATCAGAACATATTAATAAGCAGAACATTATAAATACATAAGATATTATTATTACATCTACACATATATGTAATAAAATCGTAGGAAAGTCAAAAGTGTACATTGAATATTTTTTTAAAAGAATACTTGGGGCGTGATCTACAATCGATATCGAAGCCAAAAATATAGTTTTTAGAATTTTAGTCTGTTTGTCTGTTTATCTGTTTGTCTGTTTGTTTGTATGTCTGTATGTATGTCCGGGGTATACTCAAAAAGTACTGCATGGATTTACTTCAAATTTTGCATGAATATTACTAACAGGTCGGGTCAACATATAGGCTACATATTATCACGCTATCACCTAGCGGCCAGGTGCTGTGAGGAGTAAACGAAGTCCGCGAGGACGAAGTCGCTGGCAACAGCTAGTTCATAATAAAAATAGGAAAGTTTGAAAGTTAAATGTATGTAAAAGGGCTTATTTACATATTATGTAAAAGGGCTGCGACAATTGCATGGATTTCCATTGAACTTATTCCGTGCTGGTGGTATGACGGGCATTGCTGTAGTGTGTAATAAGTTATAATATTCACGGGACAAATTACACTTACTGATCTAACCCCAAAGTAAGTAAATTATTTGCTTGGGTAATGGGTGTTAGTCAACGATACTAATATATAGAAATACATATATAAATACTGGAATATATTTAATAAACACCCAAACCCGGAAATACAAACATTTATGCTCATCACGCAAATGCTTGTCCCCGTCGGGGATCGAACCCGAGCCCCGTCGATTGCGTAGTTAGGGCCGCTAACCACTCGATCAACGGGGCGGGGCGGGACCAACAAGTTATTACTATAAATAAGTAATAACTAATATCAATGGACAATTTACATGATTATTGTCACCACCATTTTCGAAAATCGGGGTAAAATCAGTAGGTTCCTTATCAACATACGTAGCGGGAAGTAAAAAATTCAATATAGGTAGTATTAATATATTTAACCTTTTGATGCAATTTTCAAATATATGTCTAGCGACTTGCGAATCCACCGCTGATAATGGATCATCTAATAAGTAAATATCGGCCTGAAATAGAAATTTAGTATTACTCTCTTTATTCATTTCCCAACGCGGAGGTTGGTCCGGGCCCATTGTTAAGAATATACCATTTCTCTTTTAGCCGGGCAGCACGTAAAAGACAAATGATTGGCCGAATATATAAATAACATTTTGTACCGAATGTATAAATAACTGTTGATTCTGGTATACAGAAGTTACAGTGGTGGGAACGAGAGGTGGGCCCATTGCCCTATAAAAAAAATAACATTTTGGCTATTAATTGGTGCAATGTCTCGCCCGGGTTTGAATCGCATTATCTATAAAAGTATCTTCACGCTCATATCTCCGAAGAGGTAGGAAGAAGTACAGTTAGTGCACTCACGTTTAGCCGAAAATACTTAGTCCCATAATGTGATAGGCGGCAAACCAATCCCGGGCAACGATGTTTTGAAAAGCAAAAACACTGTTTGATTTGTCCGACCCGGGAATCAATCCCGGGACCTCATGTGGTCAACACTGACAAGAAAGAAGAAGTCTAGTGGTAGACCACAGAAGCGACAAAATTATTCCTAACAAAAGGCGTTAGTGCTTGTAAATGTCGTGCTCTGGTTTAGAGTTTGGACTGATAATTGTGGCATTACATGGTTACCAAACGGATAGCAAAATGAGCATATGTAACATTTATTTAGGGAATGGAATCGAGTATGATTATTTTTTATATAATTAGATAGCAAACAAGCAGATGGCTCTCTTGATGTAAGAGAAGCCATCGTATATAGACAATAAATATGTTAATGATACGTTACTATCCTTGTGGTGTGATGGCAATGCCACATGCATAAGTCTATCGGCTACCTTACCCTTTCAACCCGGACGTGTCAATGACAAGCACTAGAGCTATTGTGGCAGGAATAGGTAAGACGGTGGCTCAATACACGGTCCAGACATTGCAGATTTCTACCACCTAGTATTCACGGTGCAGTGGTAGTGACTCGTCAGCCAAACATTCGCCTTTTACAAACTACCTGGTAAATGGCATACACAAAAGGGGCCTGGACCAACAAGGGGAATACAAGAAAAACGCTTACTTCTTTATAGACGGCTCTCGATAAGTTAATTCTGGCTCGTTGACCTCCACTCAAAGATACTCCGCGTTCACCCACGATTGTTTTATCGCCATGTGGGAACATTGATATATCTCTTTCTAGGGCACAGACCTTACACACTTCCATATATCGTGCCTTTACAAAGGCCTGTCCAAAGAGAATGTTTTGTCGAACCGAACCTTCGTTAAAACAATTAATAAATCAATTGGTAAAATATATTCTAAAAACTGTAGCACTTTGAAATGTATAGCTATAAAATTGAGTGCTTGGCTTTTTGTATCTGCAATATTTGTGCGCAATGTTACGGTTTCGGACGCAACTGGAACAGAAACTGAAGTTTTGTTTTCTGTTTCGGCTGAAAATGCAATTCCGGTCGGTCACTATCTGAGTGCTAAGTGTGAGTTTTTCTTTTCGCATTCGATCGTGAGCGCGTTTGGAGTTTACTAGGAATTTGTATGTGATTTGTACAGCGCCACCTAGTGGTAAACGTGAGAAACCAGTTTACCACTAGGTGGCGCTGTACAAATCACATACAAATTCCTAGTAAACTCGAAACGCGCTCACGATCGAATGCAAAAAGAAAAACTCACACTTAGCACTCTGATGTGCCCTCCGAACCTGGGTACGCCCATGTATTTACCTACATATTTATTTTAACTTATAATGAGACATCGTAGATTTGATATCGATCGGTTTAATAAAGCTGGAGTTAGAAAAGAACATCTCTGTGTTAGTTACCTAAAGTCTCTTAGACAAGAACGTGATTATCCTTCATCAATGCATAGTCCTACTGACATTTCGGATATACCTACCTATGGACTACCTCGTAACCAAATTGTAGGAGATGCACTGAGAAAATTTCAGTGTTTTCTCTATAATATGACATAAGAATTAGTTCTTGTTTCGGGAGTATGTATCACACAGCACACTTTTCCCAAATAAAAGATCCTTTTATTACCTTATTTTTATTATCTCCCAAAAAATTATTATAAATTTTAATTATAAATTTTCGCGCTTTTCCATGTTTTGGTACTATTATGCCATTGAAACAAAAAACAGTACAGCAAACCCTTGTGGAAAAAATTTCTCGGATAAAAGTAGGTAAATAACTTACAAAGTGAAAGTAACAGTTTATGAATGTTTATTTTTATTTAAAAAGTCGAAAAAAGTCTTACAAAGTCGGAAAAACTCGGAGTAATTCCAAAATTTCGGACTCTTCCAGAAGAGTTATTCAGTGTTAATAAATCTTGCAACGTTTATGGGTACTAAAAGAAATATATTAAAAGTTATTAATACTACGAAAGTGTAATAAAGGGGAAAAAAATATAACTAATACTTACCCGGTTTTCCGTTTAAGAATTTGAAATTTTCTTCTTTGTTTAAAAAAAGGTTACCGTTACTGTCGATCAATATTATAAACTTTGTTTCTTCAATTTTTGATAATTATTATTAAAATCTATTATATCACAACGTTATTTGCCAATTTTTATTTTATTGTACTTTTATTACATAAATATATTTATAAATTAAGTAAAAATTAAAACAGATGATCTAATTAGCTTTTGACAGGTTGAGTCAGTGTTGCCAGAGAAAAAGTCAATCTTTCGTCCTTAAAGCCTCCTCTACACTACTCGCGAAGTTCCTCGGCGAAGTACTCGGCCGAAGTTGACTGAAGTCCGCGGTGCTACACTACACACTCGTTCAACTTCGCGAGGAGCGCATTCGTGTAGCGTTACCGGTACGCGAATGCGCTCAAGTAGCAGCTGCCGTAGCAATGTGCTCTCTAGCGTATTATAACTACGTGCATACTTATCTCACGAAGAAGACTAAAAAGAAAAGAAGAAAAAGAAGATGGTGGATGATCGCAATGCATCGGAACAGAACTAGGTAGGTAATATTTATTTAAATAATTAGGATTTCTAATAAGTTAAAGTACATTACATGGCAAGTTAATTAACTGTATTTTTTTTTACAGACGTACTATGGAACAACAATTTCTTGAACTCATACAAGAACCATCAGGAGAATTTGAAAATTTCCACCGAATGTCATTGGACGATTTTAATTTATTACTTTCTAAAGTCGAACCCTTAATCGCTATACGAGACACTCATTTAAGAGAAGCTATACCTGCTAAGATTCGATTATCAATCACCTTGAGGTTTTTGGCAAGTGGTGACAGCTATAGATCTATGCACTATTTATTTAAAATTTCAAGCCAGTTGATTTCAAAAATTGTAGTCGAAGTCTGTGAAGCTTTGAACGAGGAACTCAAGGATGAAATAAAGGTAAAATTTTAATATTTATGACATATATTTATTAAAAGTTTAGGTATGTACAATTACAATTACAAAAATGCATGTATATCGAACATTATATCGTCCCTTTCATGTTCAGGTAACCTCTTCAGTTTTTTGGCAATTAGTTTGCCGAATACGTCGCACTCGTCCTCAACTGCGCTGCTATCCTTTGAAGGATTATTTATCACTTTATTTAAGTTATTGAAGGCTTCTGTCATCTGCCTACTGGCAACTTGCAATTCCGGTGGGTTGTCACGCCGTCGGATGGTGTGTCTATTTTTTGGGGGCTCTGGTTCTTTTGGAGTTGGAGAAGCAATTGGTACATCCTCTGAAGCGTTGGTTGATTCTTCCTGAATCGAATCAGTTCCATGATCCTGAAATAAAAATAGCAAAGGTTTAAATGTATATATCACGACCTATTTAATAATAAATCTTTATTTAATCCAATCCAAATTTGTGAGTGTATATGGGTTCTGTATACTATATGCATTTGAGTGCGCGTATATGCAGGAGTACTGTATGTGTATGTAGGAGTGTGAGTGTATGTCTCTGTATTTTATGAAAAATACATGAGTGCTACAATTAATCGGCTTTTTAATTATTTATATACAATTTGAGTGTCAGCTTTTAATGAAATTGACCGTGTCTTTTTACATATTATTTGATGATAATATTTTTTATATAATATACTTTTTATTTACAGATGCCGTGCAATGAGTAGCAGTGGTTGGAAGTTGAAAACGGATTCAAGGAGAATTTTCCACATGCCCTTGGCGCAATGGATGGAAAGCATATTGTTATACAATGTCCGGTTAACTCTGGTTCTGAGTACTTTAATTATAAAAAGACGTTTAGTTTAGTACTTTTAGCTTTAGTCGACAGTAACTATAACATTATGTATGCTGACATTGGTAGTCAAGGTAGGATCAGTGATGGAGGTGTACTTAAAAATTCTTCGTTATGGCAAAAAATTGCATCTAACGGGCTTAATCTTCCTAAGCCAAGTCCATTATCCGGAACGGATCATGTCGAAATTCCCTACGTTTTTTTGACAGATGGAGCATTTGCTTTACATAATAATATAATGAAACCATATCCTGGCAACCATGATATCAATTCACCGAAAAGGATTTTCAATATGCGCTTGTCAAAATCTCGAGTAGTAGTTGAGAATGTGTTTGGTATTTTAGCATCCAGGTTTAGAATATTCAGAAAGCCAATTGATTTGGATATTCATAATATCCCAATTATTACAATGACATGTCTCTTATTGCATAACTTTCTCAGAAAAAGTAATAAATCATCCCTTATATATATGCCTCCTGGTACTGTAGATATGTATGATGATAATGGAGTTTTAATTTAACCCGGGTCTTGGCGGGCAGACTTTGATAATAACTGTGCTTTGAGAGATATTACACAAGTACCACGCAGATCACCATTATCTGCCGTTCAGATAAGGGATTACTTTACAAATTATTTTCAATGTTTATAAATAAACACAACGAATGTAGGGTCATTTCGCCTGTTCGTTACCACATTAACTACATACTTTTTATATTAAAACTAATGCAGAGACATTATTATGTTCTCCTTAAAGCAAGCAACTGCACTAAATGGACGCAAACTGGCGAATCGACCTTACTGTAATCTGTACTTTAGTAATAATAAAACAAGTTATTGATAATAAAAAACTTACCGTGGTTATTGTTTGTTTACATTTATACACGGACCCCAAAAACCTGTTCATGAAATCAAAGGCGAACCAAACTGGACGATAAACATCATCTGCGCCGGCACCACTTTTTAAGGAAGCTTCCATTTTTCTGTAGTAGCCCCTGTATGTCGCAAAAAGTGAATCCTTTTTTTTCTTCAATTCTTCAACTGGTATTTCCAAAACGTCCCGAATACGCACCCAAGCATCATTTACTTTTTTCTTGTCCTTATGACCTTTCCCACTGGGGTCCCAAATAAAAGGCTCTGCTTGAAGTGTTTCAAGGAACAACATAGTTTGCTCCTGTGACCACTGTATGCCGCTCATAATAGAGTCTCACACGCACATCAACGAAAAAATCTATTAAACACACGTGCGTTCACAACGGCGTCTTGACGCGTACTGAAGTCGGCCGAGTAGTGTATAGAGGTACTAAGAGCATGTGTCAGAGGCCTAGTAGCATATCAAAGCAGTCAAGAATAACGACGTTAATAAGTCGGCGATTGCTAAACATCTACAGCTGTAGTCGGGCCGTAATCACTGGATGGAATTTCATAGGCCACGCGTATTTTCGACAGAACGCCATATTACATTCCACGGCTAGTGAAAGAAGCCATTGAAATCAAAAAACATCCAAATTTCAACCGGGAAGACGCACGTAGTACGTCCTTGATAAGTTTTCTTGGCACGTATTGATTTTTGAAAAGCTGTATATTTTGGAAACGATGATCGATTTGATCTTTCAAATGGCATTCAACTCAATTTAAATATTGCTTTAGCTAAAAAATCGGTAGGTTCAAAAATTTCGAAGCAATGTCAAAAAAACATTTTCGTCTATGATAGATCCCAAACAAATTTACCGATTTTTATCCAATTAACGGTACTTGGCGCAGTTTTTAAAGGAGAAACGATGATAAGATTTTGAAGTCAATCGGTATATTAGCCTGAAAGTTATTTCCAAAATATTAAGTAACTTTGCTAAAGAAAACGTAATTTTAATATTTGAAAAGTTGTAACCTTTGAAAATAAGGTTCGGTTTTGATTTTTAAAAGGGCATTCGACGTAATTTTTATAGTATTAAAATATCGTAGAATACCAAAAAATAATTGGTTGAAATATTTCGAAGTTATGTCGAAAAAACACTTTTTTCAAAATTTTCGTCAACGATTACTTCCAAACGAATAAACTGATTTTGAGGCAATTTATGCATTAGATGTATTTTTTTGAGGAATAGTTTTTGTACTCAATCGGTACATTAATCTGGAAGTTAATAAAAAAAAATTGTTTCGTCACAATTTGTTTAGGGTATTTTCAAAATTTCTCAAAATCTCTTAGGCCCATTTGGTACAAAATTTCAGGAAGTATAAGTTGAGCGGAATCCAATGGAATGCCACCAACCGCGTTTCAATCGGTCCAGGCGTTCAAAACTTATGAGTTGTTGACACACACACACACTCACACACACACACTCACACACACACATACATACAGACATACTGACGTCATCGCGAAAATAGTCGAAAATGGTTCCTAAGCCCACAAAACGCGGACATATGGTGAAAACTCCATTTTTGAAAATCGGAGCAAAATCAGTAACCTTCCTATCTACATACGTAGTGGGAAGTTAAAAAGTACAAGTGTTTTAATAGATTAATATTGTATTAAACTGGAGTGAATGAAAATGAATTAAACAAAATAAAACTACCACGCCAAAGCTTAAACCTAAAAGTGCGATATTTTTTTAGTAAAATGTACCACTAAAGGGCACAGATCGTCGCCTAGTGTAGCTTTGTAGCATTTTTACTCGTTATTTGACCCTCCCGTTGGTCGAGTGGTTAGCGACCCTGACTACGCAATCAACGGGGCTCGGGTTCGATCCCCGACGGGGACAAGCATTTGTGTGATGAGCGTAAATGTTTGTATTTCTGGGTTTAGGTGTTTATTATATATATTCTGGTATTTATATATTATGTATTTCTATGTATTAGTATCGTTGACTAACACCCATAACACAAGCAAATATTTGCTTACTTTGGGGTTAGATCAGTAAGTGTAGTTTGTCCCGTGAATATTTATTTATTATTATTATTTATTTATTTTTATAATAGATGGCGTTAGCAGTAATAAAATTCTAATACAAAATGTATTTTCTATTTTTTTAATGTTTATGAAATAGCATTTTAATGGTAGATAATATATCTAGACATGAATTTAAACCACCACGTCAAAGCCCAAACCTTAAAGTGGGATACTTTTTCAGGAAAATGTACCACAAAAGTGCATAGAAAGTCGCCTAGTGTAGGGCTCGCTTCGCTCGCCATAATTATACTGGCTGTTACCCAAGACTTCGTCCGCGCGGACTTCGTTTACTCCGCACAGCACCTTTCCGTAGGTGACAGCTTGATAATATGTAGCCTATATGTTGACCCGACCTGTTAGTAATAGTCATGCAAAATTTGAAATAAATCCATGTAGTACTTTTTGAGTTTACCCCGGACATAGGAGTAGTGTAGAGGAGGCTTTAAGGACGAAAGATTGACTTTTTCTCTGGCAACACTGACTCAACCTGTCAAAAGCTAATTAGATCATCTGTTTTAATTTTTACTTAATTTATAAATATATTTATGTAATAAAAGTACAATAAAATAAAAATTGGCAAATAACGTTGTGATATAATAGATTTTAATAATAATTATCAAAAATTGAAGAAGCAAAGTTTATAATATTGATCGACAGTAACGGTAACCTTTTTTTAAACAAAGAAGAAAGTTTCAAATTCTTAAACGGAAAACCGGGTAAGTATTAGTTATATTTTTTTCCCCTTTATTACACTTTCGTAGTATTAATAACTTTTAATATATTTCTTTTAGTACCCATAAACGTTGCAAGATTTATTAACACTGAATAACTCTTCTGGAAGAGTCCGAAATTTTGGAATTACTCCGAGTTTTTCCGACTTTGTAAGACTTTTTTCGACTTTTTAAATAAAAATAAACATTCATAAACTGTTACTTTCACTTTGTAAGTTATTTACCTACTTTTATCCGAGAAATTTTTTCCACAAGGGAATGGAACAAATTCTCAATTAGTTTGAAAGTAAAATAATATCCCAGATTATATATGTTTTAGTCCTTATTCTTTAGGAAACTTTCAAAACTTAGCAAAGAAAAATTTTTACAGGGCTGGATTTGTACTAGCGACCTCGTCGATAGCCGGGCAAAAATGCATTAGTTTCAATGGGTAATGAGTTCCCTCCTATAAATTGGTGAAAATTGGATACAGTGTTCCGTTCAGTTTTCAGAGAAACAGGGATTTGGTTGTAACAATTTTTTTGGTTTTACCTTATAAGTATAATAGTAGGTATATAATTAGTAGTGTGAATCTCATTTTTTACCTCCGAACAACCAGGGATCTTGGCTAGCGTAACTTATATCACCATTTATTTCCATTGTTCCAGTAGAACATGGTAGCTCGCTTAGTATCATATGCAACAGTGTGGACTTTCCAGAACCCACTCCTCCGATGACAGTTGTCAGTGAACCGCTATCTATCTGCATTTTATATGTTAACATTAGTATATTAGTAAGCCATTATACACTTCAGAATAAGTTTAAATTATAAACAGTGACAGTATATACATGTGACATGGTGGACATGGGACGTGATGTTGTCCAGATTAAAATATTTGCAAAATTTTAGGGAACTTGAATAATAAATAAGAACGTTTTAAAAAACCCTTGCAATATTTATTTTCATCAATAGAATACCTATCATTATTTCTTTGTAAACGTCTATAGTAAGGCCAAGTGAATATTATGACGAGTAAAAAAATAAATATAACTTACACAACACACTATACATACGGCAACAAAAATATTTTTTTAGAATAATTAATTGATATCAGCCCTGTCGACTTTAATCTTGCATGAGGTTGGACTCAAATCTCGATTCATGTTGGACGAGTCTATCGGTTACATTCATGTTGTCTGTGGGTTACGCAAACTTGAGTTTCGATATAACTTCAACCCATTGTGCCAGATTTTGTTAATTGTTTTTTAGCCATGTCAGAGTATAATGCTCCAGAAACATTTTTTGTCTGTATTAAGATTTAACAAGACATGTTGCGTTAGGTGTTATACTCGGAAGAAGTACTAACATTCAATGTAACAGCTGAAACATCTTTTTCGTCGGCAGATTTAATCCAACTGCTGCCGGCTTCCGTGAATTTAATAACTGGCTGCTTTATATTGGTATCTGGAAACAGAATTATAATTATAGAACAATCAACGATTAAAAAACAATAAGCCGCCTGCGATCCGATCCGAAAAACATAGCCTATCTTCTAACCTAGTCGGGGCCCAAGCACGGGGTGAGTGCTATAAAAACAAAAGTAATTAGAAATCACGTAAGTACTGATCAAAAAATTATAAATGTGAATTTCATCTGTAACGATGAACTCATTAAACTAGTTATACGTATGTATATCTAGCGATCACTACAATCGACGTAATCGATCATATAACAAAGAAAAATTTCGCCACGTCGAGTCCGTTGATATTAGCTCAGTGGCAGAGCGTCCCGGCTTCAGGGAGATGGGCGCCGGTTCGAGTCTCGCGTGTCGACATTTTTCTTTGTTGTTTTTAAAGTTTTTCAAGTTTCCCCAGCACGGGGTGAGTGCTATAAAAACAAAAATAATTAGAAATCACGTAAGTGTTGATCAAAAATTATAAATGTGAATTTCATCTGTAACGATGAACTCATTTAACTAGTTGTACGTATGTATATCTAGCGATCAGTACAATCGACGTAATCGATCATATAACAAAGAAGAATTTCGCCACGTCGAGCCTGTCGACATTAGCTCAGTGGCAGAGCGTCCCGGCTAGAGGGAGATGGTCGCGGGTTCGAGTCTCGCGTGTCGACATTTTTCTTTGTTGTTTTTAAAGTATAAATAATAACTCCTGCAATTTAGTGCATTATGGGCAAGAGTACCTAACGGACTTCTCTATTGCCTGACAAGTAGTTCTTATAGTATGACTATACCCACGATACTACTATTTAGGTTATAAACTTATATAGTAGTATCGTAGGAACTGTCATACTTAAAAAATCATTAAAGATTAAAATAAAATTAATTTTCTAAATACCTTTAGGTTTTTCTTGAATTTTTGAAGTTGATGTAGTGGGATCTGTTTTCGGAGGGTGCTTTAACGGTAATGGAGTATCTGCAAATTTGAAAATATTTTTCCTTTAACTATGACTTCAAGTTAAAGCAAGCCTTATCTGTTATACGCGGTCATATTAAAGAAATTCAAGGTGAGATGAGAATTTTATAAGTACCTACCTAAATTTTCGTTAGGCAGTTACGCTAGATCAAAGAAGTTTCGTTAGGCAATTACGCTGGATCAAAGAATACACATAATTTTACATAATTTAGACGCAATTCACCTGCAATAATGTTTCCAATACAATAAAAATGTCTAGTATGTGTGGTCTGGATCAGATCTTCATGTAATATGATATAAATACACATTAATATACATAATAATATTCCCAATCCTAAACAAATACGTTGGTAAAATGCGTGTTTTTTATAGTTTCACTAGCTGTTGCCAGCGACTTCGTCCGCGCGGACTTCGTTTACTCCGCACAGCTCCTCTCCCGTAGGTGATAGCGTGATAATATGTAGCCTATATGTTGACCCGACCTGTTAGTAATATTCATGCAAAATTTGAAGTAAATCCATGCAGTACTTTTTGAGTTTACCCCGGACATACATTGACTTTCCTACGATTTTATTATATGTAGTATATATACTAAGAACGTTCAAGCTGACCAATATATATACCTATTCGCACCACAGGTTTACCGCCTATAAAAAACTCTCTTACATTTTATAAGTTGGTCGACTATTACTCAAAAACTTGTAGTCTTCTAAGCCGTAATAGTTTTCCTTTTAACGTCATTATATTTACTACGACCATGATTTTTTCCCACCCCCAAAACCAACCGTTTAGCCTACAGGGGGGGGGGGCACTTGACTCTAACAGACATTAGCATTTAAAAACTTAATATTTTAAAAATGAGTGCCTAAATCGAAAACTTGTATTCACAAACCTGCAATATTTTCCTAAGCCTAAGCCTATCCAGCGATACCCCATACAATGGGGTACGTGAGAAAAAAAAAGCTATCGTGCAACCGGACATAGCGAAACTATAAGGGTCCCTAGTTTACTTCGGAACCCTAAAAAGATGTTCCAAATCAGTGTTACAACACTTACAACGTATGTTTCCCATATATGATCGAGGTTTAAGAATTACCCTTGAAGTAATTTCATTTCATCGGTAAGTAGTATAACCCTGTATTTCTGTGTGTAAATGCAGCCTACACTGACAAACTAAGAAAATTGTTTTGAAAGGCGTATCCATTTATCCGTGTGCGTACCCAAAATGGTGACTCGCTTTTTAGGTTTCATCTTGTCGTAATCGCGGAGAACTTTGTCTTCGTCAGGATATTTACGATTCGGCAGTTGACATTCTTCGCTCAGTAAGAATTCATTGATTCTTTGTATGGCTACCAACATTTCGGCTATCTGAACGGAAGTATAATCAAATTTAATTTCAATATATAAAACGCAACGAGATTTTATTAAGAGCTTATATTTTTACGTGTGTATATTTGTAGTTTTTAAACAAGTGGACGAGAATCTTCTCAAGCTTAGGATGGCAAACAATCAGACGCCTCGCCGTTTTTTTATATCATGGCATAGCAAACGAGCCAATGGCTCTCTTGTTGGAAAGAGAAACCACCGCCTATAAACACCAAATATGTTAATGGTGCGTTGCTATCCGTGGCAATGCCACATGCACAAGTATACTGGCTACCTTACCTTAGTTAAGATGGTGTTACATATCCGGGCGAGAGTCTAGACGTTGCGGAACTCGTCTCGTCTCTGACGCTTTATATACTTATTGAGATAACTATAGTTTATAGACATGAAACATATTAAAGCAGGACTGCCAATTCACAAATATATGCAGAGGTTAGACAGGTTAAAGAAATAGAATATATGGTAGAAAAATAAGAATACAGGACTGTTAAGAAAGTGCTTGTCGCTGTCACGCCGATGGAGGAGGAGGAGGTAGCATATAGCTAGTCGGAGGTATTAGTATTAGGAAGTCGGTATATAAGGACCACTGGCTAGCAATGTACCATCTTTGGTGTCTCTAGGCGATAGTTATTTTTATTTTATAAGATGGGAAAAACAATCGGATGGTTCTTCTAATGGAAAAAGACAACCATTTTCTAAAGATACCTTTGTTGCGTTTCTATCCGTGTGGCGGAGTTGGGATGCCACATAAGAAGTTTACCAGTTTCCTTAAACTCCAAACGGGAATACAAAGGCTACAAGGACCGACGCTTTTGCCACAGATATGGGTAAGACACTATAAGCCTGGATAAGAATTTGCAGAACACTACCATCTAATCATTCTTCACGATGTTGATGATGCCTTTTCTTGCCTTTTAAAAGAGAGGTAGTTAATGTGATCTTCAAAAAGGGTTCGCATCAACTCAAGGGCTAGAGGCCTTATACCACAAAAATATCAATAAACTCTATCTGGGTACTTCGTTCACCTAAAAAATACAAGCTATAAACCTATAACAAACCGAGCAACTAAATTTTATAATTTCGAGCATAGCAAATTGCAATCGTAACTAAAATAAATAAATGTCCCTGGACAAATTAAACGAATTGATCCATGGAACACAGACTTTGTTTCATAACCCTAACCCAAAAATAAGCAAATAATTAACTTTTGTTATGGGTGTCAATGATATTGATATATAGAAAAACATACTGTTTCATAATAAAACACCCAAGCCCAGAAATACAAACTTCGATTAATCTCCTTCAAGATTTGGTGCAAAAAACTCATAAAGTATACTTACTTGTCCCACAGCTTGCGGAAAGAACAACGTCATAGTTTGTTTTATAATATTGTAGAAGCATGTTAGGAAGAAGACATTTTCCACCGTAATCTGATTTGTGGAGAGAACGTACAACAGAACTGTGATGAAAATGCTGAAGCGCGTAGTAAACATTATAAACGACATTATAACTCCACGAATGTAGGATGTCATCTTAATTGAACGTATCTCTTCTCTGAAATAACCCACTAATCAGAAACTATAATAGTAATTATTATAAGTAAACTATAGATATAATTTATTTTATTTTTTTATATCATAAGATAGCAAACAAAAAGATGGCTCTCATGATGGAAAGAAAGAACCACCGCCTATAGACAGTAAAGATGTTAATGGTGCGTTGTTTCTGTGACGGCATCTTAATGCCACGTGCATATATTCACTGGCTACTTTATCCTCCAACCGGATAAACAATGATAAACAGTGAGTGATATTATGTCACATACAATAGAATAGAGGTTTAACTAATAACAACTTACTAACGATCGTCTCCCTGGTCGAAATTCGACCATAGACAAAACAATAAATGCTCTTGTTTGTTTAGCCGTAAAGAAAATAATATACATTTGTAAATTTTAAAGGTATGCCAATTTAATGAGTGTAATGTTTATTTTTGTAAGTCCTTCGCAATGTAAATTTTGAATATGCCAAATTTAAAACTCCTTCGTTCGCGCAATTATCGTAAAAACGCTCTCACAAACTCACAAAGCTTTTGCTTCACGTGTTAATGTATAGATATCTCGTCGATTTTTAATGCCACAAAAACGCTATTTCGTTGCATCTTGACTAATAAACGAGATATAAGTTTTATTTATTGATCAAACCTCTCTTCTAACGCGCGCGACACACGCTATTATATGTATAAGCGGTCTCGGCTATGATACAATAATTACAAAAATGTGTCATTTATCACTACAGATAGTAAAAAAATTTCTCTGTCTGTCTCTATGTATGCTTAAATCTTTAAAACTACGCAACGGATTTTGATGCGGTTTATTTTACTAGATAGATTGATTCTTGAGAAAGGTTTTAGTATATAAACCTATCCGATATTCCCACGGTCAGGTCGCTAGTACCTAATTCCGCGGGCAGGTCGCTAGTACCTAATAAATTGTATCATAGACGAAATAAAAAGTGAAACTGGTTGGCGATATAAACCAAATAAAGGGTTTTTGTGATACAATATAAACGTATTTTAATTTTAATCGCGTTATTGTAACCAAGCAGCCATAATACAATAATTTACGCAGCAAAACTGACGTAATCGACATCCGATATGGATCTTTACCAAATTAAAATGGGACCGCACAGGAGTATACTCTTTGAAACAAAAAAGTTTTTTCAAAATCGGTTTATGAATGATCGAGTTATGAGGTAACAAACATAAAAAAACATACAGCCGAATTGATAACCTCATCGTTTTGGAAAGTTGGTTGAAAATTACCCAACTACCGATGCATTTATTGAGCGGAACATCGACTCTACGCAACACGAACGGTGGGGTTTGCACGTATCTCGCAGTGCGCAATTATCGTAATTGTATATTTATTGCAGGACACATAACAGGCTTGTATACGTATTAATGGTAGTCGTTAACACTTGATTAGTTTTGCTGCTGTGACATCGCAAATAGTGCATCCAGTGATTCAGCAAGCAATAAAATTGACGATTTTTTCGTAACGTTTAAGAGTCATTGCTGATCGCTTGCGGATTATAAATGTTAAGGTGATACGACTGCGGCTCCTGTTTTGTAGTCGCTACGTCTTTGCTAAATAATGGCCAATTAATTTATGGTAATTCTACGAGATTATCGTATAAATTTGCTTATAAAATTACCTTCTTACATCGTCAATGATCTCTCTGAATGATTGCTCCCAGGTGTACATCTTAATGACTTCAATTCCCATCACGATCTCGTCCATTAACCTGACCCTCTCGTCAGATTTCATAGCGGTTTGACGTCTGTAGTACGCTGTGCGTGTGCCCAAAAAAACTAGAAAAGTTATGGTAGCTTTGATTTCTTTCCCTGACCTGTCTCTGATCCTTTTCTGAATCAGGATCATACAAATTAACTGTATGTTTAAATTGTCTGTTCGTTAATATAGATATCTAATTTTATCTTATATATAAAATTCTCGTGTCACAATGTTCGTTTCCGTACTCCTCCGAAACGGCTTGACCGATTTTGATGAAATTTCGTTTGCATATTCAGTGGGTCTGAGAATCGGCCAACATCTATTTTTCATCCCTCTAAATGTTAAGGGTTGTCCACCCCTAATTTTTTATTTTTATTTTATGGACAAAATTTTTTATTTTTATTTTTTTATGATTTAATATTGAAAAAAATATATAACTCTAAATTTTTACCCTTCTATCACCAACCCTTATTTTTTAATTAAATAATTTATATGGCAAAACAACGTTTGCCGGGTCAGCTAGTATTATATAAATTGTACAAAGAACTATTGCATCTGTCATTATAAAATATATACTGGAATGGTTCTATTTATAAAAAATAATACGGTATTTTTGATGGCTGTATTTACTCTTCAATTTCCCCAAAATATAGGGAATATTTTAAATTGGTTATACCACGTAAAATTAATAACTGCACTCTCTTGATATCTTAGTCAGCTATTTTGAGGAGCTTTAACAGCGCATTTCCGAATTTCTTTCCAAGTGTTATTCTCCTTTGTTGGTCATCATAACGTGGATCTTGCAATTCATATAGATGTTTGTAGTTTTGAATTAAAGCTATTCGTAGTATTGACCACCCCGTTGGTCGAGTGGTTAGTGACCCTGACTACGCAATCGACGGGGCTCGGGTTCGATCCCCGACGGGGACAAGCATTTGTGTGATGAGCATAAATGTTTGTATATCCGAGTTAGGGTGTTTTATTATATATAGTGTTTTATACATATTATAAAATAAAGTCGCTTTCTTTGTCTGTCGATATGTCCTTATGTCCCTATGTATGCTTAAATCTTTAAAACTACGCAACGGATTTTGATGCGTTTTTTTTAATAGATAGATTGATTCTTGAGTAAGCTTTTAGTATACAAACCTTTCTGATATTCCCACGGGAACAAAAGCTAAGCGGGTGAAACCGCGGGCAGGTTGCTAGTTATGTATATAAAAGAATTTATATATGTATTTCTATGTATTAGTGTCATCGACTAACACCCATAACACAAGCAAATAATTTGTTTACTTTGGGGTAAGATCAGTAATTGTAATTTGTCCCGTGAATATTTTATTCATAAGTCGTTCTTCATCCATAATTACGCGATTTTATAAATTAATACTTAAAAGGCGGAGGAATAATCCGATTAGGTCCAATGTGCCGCCGTAGGGTGCGATACTTTATGAAAAACTAGCTGGGCACTAACCCAGAGTTCCCCTAATGTAAACCCAGGGCTGCCTTTACCTTTGGAATATCATTGATATCAGGAATGCCTTAGGAGTAAAAAGTGTAATTTTTTAATATCACAAGATATCAAACAAGCAGATAGCTCTCCTGATGGAAAGAGAAAACTATCACCTATAGACACCAAACATGGATTGATGTTAATGGTGCATTAATATCCTTGCGGCGAGAATTTAACAGGCTTTCTGCCCTCGAAACCGGAACACGACAGTGACAAGCACTGACGCTATTGCGGCAGGAATAGGTAAGGCGGTGGTACCAGACCCGGACGAGACAATGCCGGACTCAATCACCTAGTAGCCACGATGGTAGTGACTCACATAGCCAATAGTTCGCCTCTTACGGAGTGCCTAGCAGAACGGCAGATGGTCTATTCTTCAACGGGAGCCCGGAACAACAATGGCACGATGGATATAATATGTACATACACTGTCATTTTGACTGTCCATACCGTCTACGAGTTACTATTTATACACGCATAAAATAAATCTCATCCATCCGGAATATGATAAATTATATAGACTGACTTTGAAATGGTACAACAGCAACTATCATCAGTGCGCCGTAGACTGCAGCCATACCCATTTCTCGATAAACATAAGCCGTCATTAACTGGAAATATATTAGAATTTATTATAAACCAATTGTATCCTGTAGGCGCTGCATTATAAAAAGTTATGGTGTATCCCACGGAAACAATGTATTTTGATCTTCTACAATATTTTACTAAAAAAAAACTATGTCGAATGCCGTTTCAAAATTCAAAATCGAATCTAATTTTCAAAAGTTACAGCTTTTCATATATTAAAATTACATTGTTTTTAGCAAAATTGCTTAATATTTTTGAAATAACTTTCAAGCTTATACTTATTGACTTAAAAATCTCATCAAAAGCTGATAAACTCTTTGAAACACTGCATCAAATATCGTCAAATCATATCATTGACGATAATTGTTTATAAAAATGTTTTTTAACATATTTTCTAAAAATTTCAACCTATTGATTGCGTAGATAAAGCAATATTTTATATCTCAAACATTGAGTTGAATGCTGTTCGAAAGATCAAAATCGATTATCGTTTCCAAAATATACAGTTTTTAAAAAATCAATATCCTGTCATTCTTAACAAAATTATGAGAGATACTGAAAAAATCTACGCTTATAATTTTTACTCCTTTGAACTTAAAATAGCCTAATTTTGCGTAAAGTTTCAGGGATGGCCTGCAGGGTCAATCAACCTTTTACAGATTTTTTTTTTTTTTTTTTATATGTTTTATAGTTCAGTTCAGTACAATAATGGGTTAAGGATGCTGTTGGGGCTACCTCGGTACTGCAGTGCATCTGGGATGTTTGCCGAGACCCGCATTGACAGTTTTCATGCGATCTTGCGCAAACGTGTGGCCTCGGTGATACTGCGGGTGCGGAATAGCACCAACGGTCTCCTTAATACCATATTAGATAGAGTGGACTGTCCTGTGGTAAGACACTGGAACGCATGTCACATGCGTTCCAGAGCGCTTATATTTAATATAAATAAGTAGTATTATTATATATTAATTAAATTTGTTACTAACATAGATATTTAAGATCATACTAACACATTATGGACGTTGTCTGATTCAAATAAATAAAATAAAATAAAAAATAAAATAAATAGATTTCTTTCAATTGATACTTTATTGTTTTTATGTCTTAAAAAAAAGGCCGCGGTACCATGAATTTATTTTCAGAATGGTGGAGATGTGCTATATATTATAAGCTATTTCATACTTTATTGTAAATGCGATTTGCGGTGTATACATGTATGAAAGTGTATGTACATGTATTTATGATCAGGAATTTATGTTTGTTATTTCTTCATGTTGATACGACCACGCTCAGACCTAGTAAATATAACATAATGCTTTTAATTCGAAAAAATGCATTATATTTTATTTCTGTAAGATTTACGGCTTACGTAGACAGCGGAGTGCAGATCAATTTAATTTTATCATTTCGTTTAATATAAGTAATAGTAAACCGACCGACCGACGAATGTTATCCAAATCTGACCAAGCAGTAACACCCACAGACACATCCACTTCACATATACACTCACTTCCACGCAGTTTCTTTTATATCATATGGTAGCAAACAAGCAGGTGAGTCTCCTTAGGGAAAGATGCAACTATCGCATACTGACAATAAAGATGTTAATGGTGCGTTGTTATCCGTTTTGCTAGGTGTTGATGTTACTTACATAAGTTTACCTTACCCTCCAAACCGGAACACGACAATGACGAGCATTGACGCTATTGCGGCAGGAATATGTAAAGCGGTGGTAACATACTCGGGCAAGGCGTTGCGGAACTTCCACCACCTAGTAGCCATGAAGGTAGTAACAAGTGTAGCCTATAGTTTGCCTTTTCTCGAACTGTCTGGCAGAATGGTAGACAGTCTATTCTTCAAGACCATAATGGGGTTCATAAACTTACGTATAATTATAATACTAGTGTGACTACATGCTTACTGCAACAATGTAAAAAGGTCAAAAATTATACCATAGTTTCAATAGGTCCTATCCACAAGTAATGCACGAATAAAGGACCAGTGTCGAAGCGGTTTACATCGTTCGCCAGAAGGTTCACAACCAGACCTCCACTGTTCTCCGAAATTGCTTGTAAACTTATTTTTAAGGCCTGAATAAAGATAACGAATAACTTTTATTCAGGCTGATTTAAAAGGATGACGATCATTTTCAAAAATACCTTAACCAATCCTAACTGTCTGTGCCCACGACTTCATCCGCGTGGAAAAATTTCTAAAATAAAACCCGCATAGTTCCCGTTCCCTTTAGATTTCTGGGATAACAACTCTCCTGTGTCCTTCCTCAGATCTCAAACTATCTGTGTAGTTTGTACCAAACTTCATTCAAATCAATGCGTGTGTGTGTAAACCTTTTATATCTTTTGAAAGGGTTGATGATCAAAACTATGTTTTGCTCGATCAAGCCGTTCAGCATTCGATTGGGTTTCACTAAAACTTACATTTCCTCAAAATTGTAGCCGATTTGGCCCAGTAAATTCTAAGAAATTTAAAAAACACTTCAAAAATGTCGCTGAAACAATATTTTTTTAAAGTCACTTCCACTGTATTGAAAAGTTTAATTAGATTTTTTTTTAAATTGTGTCGTATGCTACAAATCGGACCAAAATCGATAATTATTCGTTCGGGGGTTGCCGTTAATAAATATTTTGAAATAAGCACTTATTAGTTTTTCGCCAACACTTCGAGATTTTTCGACTAATATATTTTGTACATGAGACAACATTTCTAGAGATCAATAAATTGCTTTGAATGCCGTTTGAAAGATTAAAATCGATCATCAAACGTTACAGCTTTTCAAATATTAAAATAGTGTCGTTTATAACAAACTTAGATTTTTGAATTCTTCGAGCTTTGTACGTGTATTTTTGACTGATTTAAGTTTAACCTTAAGTTAGAAGTTCCAGTGATGGCCTGCAGGGTCAACCGACTTACAGATATATTTTGGTTGTGACCAGGTGCTCGATTCAATATTCGATAGAGTTCCGCAATATCTTACCCAGGTTTGGAACACAGCTTTACCTATTCCTGTCGCAATATTAACAATTTACTTTGTGCACGGGTTTTGAGGGTATGGTTGCCGGTAAATTTATGCATGTACTCGTAGTATTAAGGCGAGGCATTGGGACAAACGGGAAAAAACTGGTTTGCCAAATCACGTTTTTTTTTTGTATTGATTGTTAAATAACAATTTTACAAAAATTACACAATATACCTGAAGATATTATCTAAGGAATGTGCTAACTTATTACATGATAGAATGTACTTTACTCCATTATATAAAATTCCGAATTCAGGCTAAAAAATCTCTAAAACAAGTTATTTGTTAATAATATTTCTAATCTTCCATATGATTTTTATATATGGTGATATTTAGTTTTAAATACAAAAAAGAATGTACTAAATTTTAGTTATGAGCTAAAGTCCAATATTTATTTATCCGAAAATTAACACGTTTTGCAGCGTTTTCAGTACATGCCGCGCCGCCCATTTCCTATAGAACTGACGCGCGTCAAAATACCTCGCCTTAACATCCCGCAACATGACATCGCGCGCGATGACATCGCATATTAACATATTTGGTGACTATTTTCGATGGTTATTACATTCCATTAGGAGAGCCATCTGATTGTTTGCTGGCTTATGATTTGTATAAAAATGGCTTGGTAACGTTAATGCTAACGTAAGCGTTTGTACTTGCTAGAATGCATTAGGTAAATTATTTGGTAAAAAAATACTATATTAATACCTTTCTATAAATAAGACTACACACTCCAACCCGCATTTTCATTCCTAAATGCATTACTCCCATCATAAACGGGTGTTGAACCATCACATTTACCATACTACACATTATGACGCCAAACGAGAAAAACACAGCCTCGCCCCAAGTTATGCTGCTAGTCACGTCGTAGTATTTCTGAAAACGTGACAAATACGTGTACTTCGATCTGGAACAGAAAGGTCAACGAATATAATCACACAAAAAAACTATAAGGAAATTGGAGGTATTTTCATACTCCTCCTATGACGCGGGTCCTCCTATGGTGCGGGTTCCAAGACAGCTTAGCTTTTTCCCAGGGTACCCTGAGCTCGCAGCTCAGAGGTTATCAGGACGGTTGCCACTGTTGATCCTGGTTTATAGAAGTTACAGTGGTGGGAATGAGAGGTGGGCCCATTGCCCTATGAAAAAACATAGCCAATAGCCATATTTGTAAATAGTAGTCGGCGCTTATCATTGTCGATTTCGAAGTTAAGGTAGCCGGTAAACTTATGCATGTTGCATTCCAACCTTGCCACAGCCTACCATTGACATCTTTGGTGTTTATAAGCGATGAATATCGCTTTCCGTCAGGAAAACAATCTGCTTGTTTGCTATCTTATTACCTTTATACAGGGTGGGCAAAAAATTGTGGATCAAACGAAATAGGGTGATAGTTGCGATTATTTGCAATAAAAATATCTCTACGGCAGAGTTCAATCTTGATCTTCTTAGAAGTTACGACTATTTTAGTGTTTTGACGACAACAATAAAAAGTGTTTAGTTGCTTCTTATCAATACTACCAAAGTGCTTTTATGATAGTGGGTACCACGATTTATGAGTATTGGCACGTTTTTCAATTACTTTTAAGTCTCATCAAAAATTATTTGTAACTTTAGAACCTAAGTTTAAAAAAACGTACTACCAAAAAGTAAACTTGTATTAAAAAAACTTGTCTATAATAATTCCAACTATCACCCTGTTTCGTTTGATCCACGATTTTTTGCCCATCTTGTATACCTCTATTCCGCCCTGCGTTTAGCGCGGAGCGAAACGCCACTACTTCTTATAGTTATTTCGAAAAAAAAGCGAAGTTTGTATTTTTGAACTCTAAAAAAATGTATGCTTAGGTACAGTTTTAATTCTTTTAGCTTAAAATACCTCAATTTAGCGGGAAGTTTCAGGGTGGCCTGCAAATTCAATCGGTTCACAGATTTTTAAAATAGGATTTAGTGTAATGCTTCTAGGGGTTTCGACCTTAGATTACAGTTATAGTGAATGAATTTAATATCTACCAAAAAAAAATTTTTTTTGAGCATAAATAATTATTTTACTTTAATCCATTCCTCTGTGTGGGGTTTGGGAGGGGAGTGGATGTAATGCCATTTTCGTAAGTAAGCAGCAATCAAGCATGTTTAATACCCATAAAGCAGCTCATATATTACTTAAAGTTCTATTGCAGCCGTAAAATGGTGTAAAAAGATGCTTTTATCGGTATAAAAGACCTTTATGAGTTTTTATACAGCCTAATGCTGTACAAGGCCTTTCTTAGAGTTTCGCGTAAGCTTTAGGCGTTATATCTGAATATTAATACACTACTGTACAACTTTAAGTATTTTGTAACTCATTAGGCTTATTTTAACACTTAAAGCTGTACATTAGCTGTATTATGTTTAGCACAATAGTTGTTAAGAATGACCCCCTGAGTCACTCCCTTTCGGCTTACTGTACCACTTTTGCAACACCCCGTATATATGTATACTTACAATAATTTTAAAAATATTATATAATTAGATACAATTACAGGCAAGAGAGTATGTGTTTCTCTTTGAAGAACTAATAATATTAAATCACAAGCACGAAATAACGTATTCTTCTTAAAAATATTTTTGTGATAGACCAATCTTTAAAGGGCTAGATTTTTCGTTCTTGATCAACTTAGTTATATCATTTTGTTTTCTTGGCCATTATAATTCACCTTTATCCTCCCACAAACTGGATACGATGCAAATACAGTTTTGGCTTCTCTCAATTGTTTTTATTATTTTTAAGGCATATTTCCCTGAAAAATAAAGTAAAACATGATTGAAATATATATCCCATAAGTTATAGTTAACAATAAGTTGGTTTAGTTGTAAAGTCAAACGACCGACATCAATACATCACAATAGCGAAATCAAGTGATATATGTTTTGTATTTAGGTTTCTTCAATTTTTGTACGCATCTCTAAACATAAGTTATGTGATTAGAAGCCAATGACTGTATAATAGATTTATGTAGGGACTTAGTACAGCCTAAAGTGTATTTGGACGGTAATTAAAAGCCAATAGCGGTATAATAGAATAAAAAAGAAATTCAGTACAGCTATTTGCAGTATATCACCCTCCAAATACACTTTAGGCTGTATAACAAAGAGTCGCCATTATTGGGTATTAAAAACAACATTAAAGAAATATATTGTTAAATAAAAGATATATTTAGCAATAGCTAAAGCTATATCGTGACAAGCAAGTTATATTATGATCAGTATGCCTTTATACAGGGTGTCCCAGAACTCAACGTCAAGCCGAAACGGGGTGACAGGATAGATCATAACCATCACGAGAAAAATCAGAAAAAAAATCTATCTCATGCAGTTTGAAAATTATGGGCATTTTAAGAAAAACCTAGAAATTTGGTCTAACTGTACCATTTTTCGGTTAGTGTGGTTAATTTTTATTATTTTTGTTCATTTAAACTTTGGAACCGTAACCCTAAATAACATCTCGAGAATCACAGTCTAAAATAATGACACAATTACCCCAAGTTTCCTAGAATTTAGACTATTTGTTAAACTATGAATTTAATCGCCTCTGTGGTCTAGTGGTCCAGCGTTTGCGTTGACCACATGAGGTCCCGGGTTCGATTCCCGGGTCGGGCACATAAAAAAAGTGTTTTTTCAGTTTTCTGAGAAACACAAAGTTGCCCGGGATTGGAAAGTGCCCGGTTGGCGATGGGCTAGCCACCTATCACATTTGTGGGACCAAGTATCTTCGGCTAATCGTGGGTGCACTTGTTGTACCTCTGCCTACCCCTTCGGGGAAATGGGCGTGAAGATACTTTTTTTTTTTTTTTTTTATGAATTTAAAATTTTCAAACTTTGTCGACTTTGAAACACCCTCCTTTAAAAAAAATGTACTAGAGTGCCTTGGCAAGTGCCATTAAGAGTTGGCGCATTTAATCAGGATTGTAAAATGGTACAATACTTGTTAGTTTCATACTAAAAAAAACAAGTAAAAAATAAAAACCTCAAGTAACTCGATTTTTGCTAACCCATTTTACTCAGTTAAAATGTTTTTTATTCGCACAAGCCTTTAGTAGATTCTTTATTTTACGGCAAAATGATGAGAGAGATGGATAGTGGACATGTTTGCCATGAGCGAGCGAGACAGATAGTGACGCCACGCAGTGAGACGGAGATGCGTCGTTTAAACGAGTGCGAATGAAACAGATACTGGACATGTTTGCCATGAGCGAGCGAGACAGATAGTGACGCCACGCAGTGAGACGGAGATGCGTCGTTTAAACGAGTGCGAATGAAACAGATACAGACGCCATACCAAGCAAATAGCTACGCTGCCAGTCTGACACCAGTTAGTACATTTCGCTCATTCGTCTACTGCGCACCTTTCCGTATTCGCTTGTGTTAATTTAGTACTGACAACTTTGGCTTTTCTTTTTGGACTTGGATTTTTGTGAATTGGACTTGTTGATTACATACCGGCAACTTTGGCTTCTCTCTTTTGGAATTGGACTTTTGTGTTGACATCCTTGTCATCACTATACCTACGCGCTACAATTCACAAGAATATGCGAACATGCATCTCATTTATGGGGAATGCAGATGCAATGCAAGTGCCGCCGCTAGACTTTATCGTGAAAGATATCCAAATTTAGAGCGCTATCCGGATCACCGCGTGTTTGTTAATGTGCACCGTTCACTCACAGAGGGCGGCCATTTTCCGAATCAAATACGGGCTGGAGGTAGACCTCGATTTCCTTACGAAGAAGAAGTGTTGGAAGAGGTCGCAGATGACCCAAGTATTTCCGTTCGTGGAATTGAAGAAAGAACGGGAATACCCAAAAGCACAGCACATCGTATTTTACAAAGAGCTGAAATGCATCCGTTTCACGTACAACGAGTTCAAAGTCTTCTCCCTCGAGATTATCCTGAAAGGATTTCATTTTGTAGAACAATGCTACAGAGGCATAATGAAAATCCCCAATTCATCCAAAAAATTCTCTGGTCAGATGAATCTACATTTAAAAAATATGGCTACATAAACTTACACAATTTTCATGAGTGGCATGTGGAGAATCCACATTTAATGCGAGAAGACCGATCCCAATATCGCTTTAAAGTTAACCTGTGGACAGGAATTTTAAACGGCAAAATTGTTGGGCCTTTTGAGCTGCCTGAGAATTTGAATGGCACGAATTATCTAAATTTTTTACGAGAAAATTTACCAAGTTTGTTAGAGGACGTACCACTAACAGATCGTCGCCACATGTGGTATCAACAAGATGGCTGCCCAGCGCATTACGCAGTGCAAGTAAGAGATTTCCTTGACCAAGTTTATCCGGGAAGGTGGATTGGACGTTCAGGCACTATCTCGTGGCCAGCCCGTTCCCCAGATTTAAATCCCCTGGATTTTTTTTATTGGGGCGTTCTCAAAGAAAAAGTTTATTCTAAGCCCATTGAGAGCGTAGCCGAGCTGCGTGAACGAATTTCTCAAGCTGCTGAGGACATCAACTCTCGAGGATATGCCCGGCTAATAAGTAGATCTTTTTTAAGAAGATGTAGGGCGTGTGTTGAAGCTGATGGTAAACAATTTGAACATTTGTTATAATAAAAAATGTTATTTTCAAATCTGACTTTTATTCCAATAAACCTAAACAAAACAAGGTCAACATTTTTCATTATTTTATTAGTATTTTGTTGCTTTGGTAAAAGTGGCGTCACTATCTGTCTCGCTCGCTCATGGCAAACATGTCCACTATCCATATCTCTCATGATTTTACCGTAAAATAAAAACCTACCAAGGGCTTGTGCGAATAAAAAACATTTTAACTGAGTAAAATGGGTTAGCAAAAATCGAGTTACTTGAGGTTTTTATTTTTTACTCGTTTTTTTTAGTATGAAACTAACAAGTATTGTACCATTTTACAATCCTGATTAAATGCGCCAACTCTTAATGGCACTTGCCAAGGCACTCTAGTACATTTTTTTTAAAGGAGGGTGTTTCAAAGTCGACAAAGTTTGAAAATTTTAAATTCATAGTTTAACAAATAGTCTAAATTCTAGGAAACTTGGGGTAATTGTGTCATTATTTTAGACTGTAATTCTCGAGGTGTTATTTAGGGTTACGGTTCCACAGTTTAAATGAATAAAAATTAACCACAATAACCGAAAAATGGTACAGTTAGACCAAATTTCTAGGTTTTTCTTAAAATGCCCATAATTTTCAAACTGCATGGGATAGATTTTTTTTCTGATTTTTCTCGTGATGGTTATGATCTATCCTGTCACCCCGTTTCGGCTTGACGTTGAGTTCTGGGACACCCTGTATACAATGTTGTACCATAAATACTTGTATATTCTAACCTTAAACACAAACACTTACCGTATTTTGCAATGATTTATTTGTGTTATCTTGATTATTTCGTTGGCGCGTGAATATTTTGAGAGAAAATATACACGATTTTACATTGATTTTGAATTTGCACTTTGAATACACCGTTCATTACTGCTCCAAGTCCAAGAATTTATCGTTTATTAATATATTTTTAATTATGGCGTCTGCAGATACGTGATATAATTAATGTTATACAATATCAAAAACAGATTGTTACTTTTTATCATTTTCAAACACAACATTTAGCTGTACGAGAGAGTATATTTAGTGTTACAGTTTCTTTATACACCGAATAACAGCCTTTGTACAGCCTATAACAGCTTGTACAGCTATTGTGCAGCCTATGTAACGCTTAACTGTACAAGACAGTTACAAGAGAGTATCCTTAGTGTTATAGTTTCTTTATACACCAAATAACAGCCATTGTACAGTTTATAACCTATTGTGCAGCCTACATAACGCAATAAGCTGTATAACTTGGGGCCCTTTTTGGTGTTATATCGGCTGTAGAAGCGCTTCTACAGCCTTTGTACGGCTTAGTATACAGCTTTAAGTTTAAAAATGAACCTAAATGCAACCTATATACAGCTTAACGTGCTACTTGGGCGGCTGCCTTACTCTCTTAAGAACATAACAATGACATGCACTGACAATATTGCGACAGTAAAAGGGAAGGCTAGTGTTCTAGTAGCGAGGGCGTTATCTTTGAAGCGATGCTTATATTTTACACCCTACTAGAAAAGATGAGTAAACCTACGAATCTTTTACTGTGTAAATTTTAAAAAGGTGTTGGTCCGGGCTCCTTTGAAGAATAGACCATCTGCCATTCTGCCAGGCAGTTCGTGAGAGGCTACCGTTTGGCTATACGTATCACTACCATCGTAACTACTAGGTGGTAGAGTTCCGTAACGTCTCGCCAGGGTATTTGGTACCACCGCCTTATCTATTCCTGCCACGAAAGCGTTAATGCTTGTTATTTCCAGTTTGGAGGGTAAGGTAGCCGGTAGACTTAAACATGTGGCATTGCCATCCCGCCACATGGATAGCAACGCACCATTAACCTCTTTGATGTCAATAGGCGATGTAATCTCTTTCCATCAGGAGAGTCATCTGCTTTGTTTGTTATCTTATGATATAAAAATGGAATATAAAATGAATCTGGATTTATTAATATCCATCAATATAATTATAACTTTATCAGCACCATCTTAAGTTACTCACGTATTGTTGTAGAGATCTTGTGCGGGACTGTAGTAGCGCAACAGAAGACCCAAAAATAAAGGTTGTTGTAACCTGCGATAAGACATAACAATGGTCACTTTATCAAATCTTATCGAAACGAAATTTTTCAATTCGGCGGTTTTTTATGTTTGTCACATCAAAACTTAGCGATTTATTAACCGATTTGCAAACTTCTTTTTTTCTAAGAGGGAATACCTTCCCACTTTGGTCCCATATAAATTTGGTGGGATTCACAAAAACATCTAGGATTGATTTTAGAAGAGTAAACCGAAATTCTCAGATAACCGGTCCTGGGGACTAGACAGACACCTCATGGTCATTACGTCAACTTTTCAGCAAACTTTCCAAAATGGAGGACGTTCTCAATTCATCAGTTATGTATGTTTACCGATTACTCGAAAATGCCTGAACCAACTTGGAAAACTATTTCTTTGCATCTATATACAGGGTCTACTTCCCAGGTGGTTTTATTTTAATGTGGTGAACATCTGACGTGGGTTTCCGGAGATACAATGGCAAGTCGGTTGTTTGCAGTGTTAATGCGTTTAAATTATTATTAAACAAGATCTCAAGATAAAAGTTCGAAGTTACAAGTGACCAGGGCCGTCTTAGTCTATGCTGGGGCCCTTGGGCACACAAGAATTTGGGCCCATTTAGTATAACTCTCAAAAAATTAAATAAGAAATTTGAAAATAGACATTATATGATTTGAATAAATCTGAAAATGATCGATGTTCGTGCAACAAGAAAAGTGTACTGCGCCCGACCAGTAAACTTTATATTAAATGTGAGAGAAATTGTTGGTCCTCCGGGGCTCTCTGAGGATGGGGGCCCTGGGCACTGGCCCCGAGTGCCCTTATGGTAAAGACGGTATTGCAAGTGACACTCTAACCAATCACTGTTCTGTATATCACTACATAGTATAAAACAAAGTCGCTTTCTGTCTGTCCCTATGTCCTTATGTATGCTTAAATCTTTAAAACTGCGCAACGGATTTTGATGTGGCCTTTTTTTAATAGATAGACTGATTCTTGAGGAAGGTTTTAATATATAAACCTTTCCGATATTTCCATGGGAACAAAAGCTACGCGGGTGAAACCGTGAGCAGGTCGCTAGTACAAAATATGTTATTGATGTGATGCTATTCGTGTGGCAAGGACGTATGGACACTTGACTAAGTTTACTTAATAATTTACCAGTCTAATTCGGAACAGGATAGTGACAAGCCGAGATGTTAGGTAAAGCACCAGAAATAGGTAAAGTGGTAGCGCTTGCCCGGATGAAATGATTAATTTTAGCATTTCCTTGCAGTTTATCAGCTGCCTGGCATATTGGTATATATTATCTGTTTCTTAAAAGGAGCTTGAACAATACCGGATTACCCCATATGTAAATTTAATAATTGCTTACAATTTCTTAGGATGTCAATGTCACTTGCATTTACACAGAGAAATAAAGAGTTATTACCAATATAATAATATAATAAAGAGTTCCTTACCAATGAAATAAAATCGCTCCAGACGTATTCCTTAAATATTTCTGTTTATTACGATATAACAAATCTACAAGCGTTTGACATTTACATACATGTGCTCATACGAGCGGCTACGCATTTTACGCCCAACACAGTGTCTATTAATATTTTTATATAGGGCAATGGGCCCACCTTTCGTTCCCACCACTGTAACTTCTGTAAACCAGAATCAACAGCGCCAACCGTCCTGATAACCTCTGAGTTGCGAGCTCAGGGTGCCCTGGGGAAAAGCTAAGCTGTCTTAGAACCCGCAATGAAATTGATCAGAAGTATATAGGAGGTACCTTAAAAACAGCAAAGAAAAATATCGACACGCGGGATTTGAACTTGCGACCATTTCTCTAAAGGTGAGTGCTATAACACAAAAATATATAGGAGGTGTAGGAAAATACATCCTGTTTCCCTCCCTTTTTGGCAGGAGACAGCAAAATGTTAAAAGCATAAAAATGCTACGAAACGAGACTTTTACAATCAGGTTAAGCCTGATTGCAATTGCTCCACGGAAGTTTGGAAATTAGGGACCTACCAGTCTATTAGTATTTGTGTGATCTCGTTTTAATAAATCCTTTTTTTAATGGCCAATACAAGTTTAATTATGGATGGAGTGCATGACCTTTATCCCCATGTTAGTCCGGACCTCCTTAATAATTAAAGAATAGACCATCTTCCGTTTTGTCAGGTAGTTCGTAAAAGACGAACGACTGATTATAGGAACGACGAAGAGTCGCTACCATAATGGCTACTAGGCGATAGAGATCTGTATACATCACCCATGTCTGGAACCACCGCCTTACCTATTCTTACCGCAACAGCGTCAGTGTTTTTCACTGTCATGTGCCAGTTTGGGAAATAAATTAGCCGGTATATTAATGCACGTGGTATTACCATCCCGCCACACGGATAGCAATGCAACATCTTTGGAATTTATAGGTGACGATTGTCTTTTACCATCAGGAGAGCCATTTGTTTGCTATATAAAAAATGTCAATTTATTAAAATTTAAAGCAAATTATTTACAAGTAACCTGATTATAAATTCCATAGCCGCTAATATAAGTCCATACAGCATTAATTCAGAGCCAAATACTTTTAACAAAGTTTTCCTTAAACTTGGCGTTTTCCTTGTATTACTTCTGCGACTGCTTTCTACTTCTTCATTCCAAGCCTTTTCAACTGCATCTCCTGAATATAACTTAAAGCATTATTTTTTACACGAATAAAGGAAGTGAGTTAGGTGCATTTTAACCGACTTCCCAAAACGAGGATATTATCAATTCGGCTGTATGTTTTTTTATGATTGTTACCTCAGAACTCTGTCTTTTATGAACCTATTTTAAAAATCTTTTTTTTATTTGAGAGTGTATTTTATGAACCTATTTTAAAAATCTATTTTTTATTTGAGAGTGTATAACTAACCATGTGGTCCCATTTCTATTTTGTGAAGATCCGGTGCAGGGTTCGGGAGTCGGTTGCTGCAGTTTTACTGCGTTAAAAAATTCTTGCATAATATATGATTCTATTTTCACTTTTCATTGCAATGTCATAGAGTTAGAAGACTCTTAAAGGTGCATCAAGGTGAGGTACCTTAATAAACCTTTTAATCTGCATCAAGTTACTTCATCTTTAATGTTGAAAGGAAAGTATAACAAATAAAAAGCGAGCTATTGTATGGAAAAACTCATGTATAAACTTTCTTAACCTAATTTTAATAATAAGTCAACTGCTTTACTACTAGGCATATCGTAAAATCGAAAGAAGGCTAAAGCATGTCACTAGCAAAGTCTCGACCTGTTCTGGTACCAGCGTCTTACCTATTCCTGTCAAAATAGCTCGTCATTGTCATGTCCAGTTTGGAAGGTAATGTAGCTCGTAAATTATTTATGCATGCAGTATTTCCCACTGCGACGCACCATTAACATCCTTGGCGTATATAGGCGATGGTGGTGGCAAAAGCAGTCGCGGACAGTCCTTAAAAATGTACATTGGTCAATATCTATAGAGCGCAGTAGGTATACGAAACATTTTTGGATGAAAGGTACCTTTTATGTACAGCATTTGAATCTTAACGTAGTAAAAAGTGAAAAATTTTTAACAAGGCCGACAAGTTTCTGCTGTCTACTCAATGGTCATGACTCTAGGAACGATGGTTAAATTGAATGCAGAAAATGCAAAATTCATTCATAATTTTACATAAAAATGAATCTTTACCCTACATGATAGAAATGAGACACAACGTATTTCTTTAATCTAAGTCACAACTACTCATTATATCAACATTTACAACTTTAATGATTTTTGGTGGGATTTTATTATACAATAGGATTTTTTGTTTTGTATTACAAATTGTACCTACCTAATAGGATTTTACACTTTTTGACAAAGGGTTGACCCGTGGGGTTGATCATTGATTTTGGATTTGGAGGTGATGAAAGAAAATATTCAATGGCTTTGGCTTCTTGTAGGAGTAAGCCTCTCGATTTGGGCTCTTTTATTTTTATTACCGACTAGCTGTGCCCGCGACTAGGTCCGCGCGAAAAACTTACTAAAATAAAAGTAGCCTAAGTTACTCCTTATACCGTGGTTTAAAATATAGTCCCGGTGTTTTAGACGCATAGTTCCATTTTCCGTGAGATTTCCGGGATAAATCTATCCTATGTCCTTTCTCGGGTCTCAGACTATCTATGTACCAAATTTCATTCAAGTTGGGTCAGTGGTTTAGACGTGAAGAAGAGACAGTCTGTCAGACAGATAGAGTAACTTTCACATTTATAATTAATAGGTTAGTATGGATTCCAAGACATGATACCTATTTGGTGACACGGACATTTTATAACGCTTCAGTGTAAGACTGTTTTGTTATCTATTTAATATTATTTTTAACGACGAGATATAAGATATATAAAAAAATTAATGATGATATGTAATCACAATTAATTTTTGGTTACTGGTTAGCACTTACCAAGCTTATCAGAGCGATGTTCTGGCAGAGGAGCATATAAATCATTTTCTGTGATATCACGACTGTATCCAAGCATAAACGTTTCTAAAGTCCATCTGAGAAGCAGTCAGAAAGTAAAAAGATTTTGTGGTTATTTAGTCATAATATATACGTTTTCTGTGTGGGTCTGTGACCTTTTCGAAAAATAATCCTGTCTATCTTGATATAAAGAGCTTGTAAGGGTAAGGAGCAAAGGCTTAACGTGTCACAACCATCGTGACTGCCAGGTAGGGTGGTTTGAAGTACAGATTGTGAAGTAAAGTTTTGTACAAATGAAAAACTTAAATATGCTAACAGAAGTCAAAAAATTAATTCTCAATATTTACTTATTTAATTTAAAAAACGTAGAAAATTGTTCTAGTTCTAGATTCTAAATCTAGTATTTTTCACTCCGAAAGACACACAATAGATTGGAAATGTAATAAAAATATTATTTAACATTACACTGTTTTGTACATTGATTCAAATTTCAAGTGGCCAAAAAGGGCACTAAGAGTGCCAAAACTGGCACTTCTACTATATTAGTGCTCTGCGATGACTCATTCGGATACGGTGCCTCGTCCATGTATATACAATGCGTCATGCAACGTGAGAGAAGAGATGTTATCAAATATCTCGTTTATCGAAGCATTCACACCGCGAGAGATATGTTTCTTCTTCAAAAGAAAAGGAGGTGGTTGGTCTACGTTATCATTATCTCGATGTTGACATATTAAATCGAAACATGCATGTAAAGTGTGGATTGTTGGTATTTGGTATTTGTCTTGATTTTAGGGTTTTGTAGTCCTCAAGGAATCAAGGGCAACAGATCTTTTTTATATCATAACATAGCAAACAAGCAGATGGCTCTCCTGATGGAAAGAGAAACACCAAGGATGTCAATGGTGCATTGCTATCCGTGTGGCGGGATGGCACTTCACTTTGCAACCCAAGCATCTTCAGTAGAGTCGAATAGCACTTCACTCTATGAAAGGTGAAACATTAATTGGCCATTAATTAATTAATTAATGGCCATTAATACGTGGAAGAAAGTGTAGTGGAAGTAGGTGGATTATTGTGTCGCTGTGTTCTCCTCTAATTTTCAGAGCTTGGATAAGTTTGCCCCATTCCTTACACTACATTTCATTTCAGTTGGATCACAGCAGTTCCATATAAGGTTTTGCGGACATTTTGCAAATTAAATACCACAATTTCTTCTTGAAATTATGGATTTCCGCAAAGTAGCGCCTAAATATATTAAACAGAAATGAAATATTCAAACGAGGTAAAATTTATTACTACCATTGTGACTATAGCAGGTGGTAGAGTTCTTCAATGTTTTGCCTAGGTTTGGTATATATCTTTTTTTATATCACATAAGATAGCAAACAAGCAGACGGGTCTTCTGATGGAAAGAGCCAACCATCGCCTATAGACACCAAAGGTGTTAATGGCGCGTTGCTATCTTGTGGCGATGTCTAATGCCACACGCATAAGTTTACCGGCTCTCTTACCCTCCAAACCGGAACACGACAGCGACAAACACTGACGCTATTGCGACAGGAATAGGTAAGGCGGTGGTACCAGACCCGGGCGAGACAATGCAGAACTCTACCACCTAGTAGCCACGATGGTAGTGGTTTACGACCTGCCTGGCAGAACGGCAGTTGGCCTATTCTTCAAAGGAGATCGGGACCAACACGGCGGAAATACTGGTACTATAATCTTTTTTTCCTGTTGCAACAGCGTCGCTGATTATCAATGCCATTCTCCAGTTTAGAGGATGGGAGTGTCAGTAAATTTATGACAAGCAGGTGGTAGAGTTCTTCAACGTTTTGCTTAGGTTTAATACCATTGTCTTTTTATTCCTGGTGCAATAGTCTCACTGTTTCTTAATGTTATTTTCCGGTTTGGAGGATGGGAGAGTCAGTGAGTTTATGACTAGCAGGTGGTAGAATTTTTTAACATTTTGCTTAGGTTTTGATACCATTGCCTTTTCTTTCCTGCTGTACTAGCGCCACTGTTTCTCAATGCCATTTTTCGGTTTGGAGGATGGGAGAGTCAGTCAATTTATGGCTAGCAGGTAGTAGAGTTCTTTAGTCTTGCTTAAGTTTTATACGGATACTAATGCCTAAAGTCTTTATTTTTATAAATTTAAATGTTTGTGTGTGTCTGTATGTGTGCTTGCAGGGTGTGTGTGTGTGCGCGCTTGTGTCAGATGTGTATGTGTGGTTGCATGCGCGTATTGCGTACGCATTTTATTCTCGTGTGTGTGCTTGTGTATCTACTTGTGTATGTGAATACGCGCGTGTTACGTACGTTTGTACGCGTGCGCGCGTGTGTGTGTGTATTTGTGTGTGATCGTGTGTGTTGAGAGAGAAATTGTGAAAAAATGTTTATATACGCGTGCGCCTTCACATGTTTGTACTTAACGCTAAAACGGTTGGACGAATTTTGGAATAACTTATTTCCCGGATATGTGCACTGTTCTCGTAGAATTTACAAAAATCTTTATTCAAGTAACTGCCTGAGTGTGTAGCGGATTATTACTAATAATAAAATTGCAAAAGTTTTTAATAGATATATCTGCTTGTATATTTATTATGTCCTCACGCATTTTAATAAAATTTGGTATACCATACTTCTATACTACTTATTCTGGGAAGGAAGAATAATAATAAATAAATAAATATTCACGGGACAAATTACACTTACTGATCAAACCCCAAAGTGAGCAAATTATTTGCTTGTGTTATGGGCGTTAGTCAACGATACTGATACATAGAAATACATATATAAATACTGCAATATATTTAATAAACACCTAAACCCAGAAACATAAACATTTATGCTCATCACACAAATGCTTGTCCCCGCCGGGAATCGAACCCGAGTACCGTCGACGTTGTATCGAGTGTTTGATACTCAATCGCTCGAAACGTATTAGATCGATTTATAAAATTTTATAATCTCAAATAACACGTAAGGTATTTGGAATAGAACTTATGATACTTTTTTCCCGGAAAAATAAGTTGTTCCCGTGGGATTCATCAAAAACTTTAATAATGCAGCGGGGCTACAATTTGCAGCTTGTTAACATTAGTAATTCGAAAGTCTGTCTGTTTGTTATGCTTTCGCAACCACACCGCTGAATCGTTTTTAATGACATTAGGCCACAAGTCATATGAAGACCTGGGGTTAAACATTTTTTTAAGACAAAACATTTTTCAAAAATGATTCTCTAAGAGGCTGATATTGGGAATGAAAGAATAGAGGATTTTTTTGTATTGATGTAATTCTACACACGGGCAGAGCTGCGCGGGTCAGCTATTGTTATAAATGTGGTAACTATATATTGGACAATAATACTGCCGTAATCAGATACATTTGTATATATTATGATTATTGTTATGTATGTTACTTGCTATCGATGTTTACATAAATATGTGCGTTTATAAATGAAATAAAATATTGCTTATGTACTTAGTTATGAAAATATAGTGATGCGTACTTAAATTTTGAAACACCTTTTATTTTGTAACAACTAAAAACATAGAAAAGATATTTTATAAATTTTGTAAGCCTATATACACATTGTGCTATAAAAAATATTAAATGGTATTTTATAGATTCAGGCATTACTTTGCGGAAATCGGTAAATCAATTCACGTGTTGGTCCGGGTCTCCCTTGAAGAATAGACCATGTTCCATTCTGCCAGGCATTCGTAAAAGGCGAACGATTAGTTAAACATATCACCACTACTCCACTTTTTCTGTTGCAATTGCGTCAATACGCCGTGTCTTTGTCTGGTTCTGGTTTGGAGCATAAGGTAGCTGGTAGACTTATTGCCATGTCGCCACGCCGATAACAATACACTATTAACGTCTGTTGTTTCTATAGCCGATGGTTTCTCTTTCCATTATCAGATCCATCTGCTTGTTTGCTATCTTAATATATGAAAAAAAATTCAAAGAAGAAGTAAATTCTATTTGTCACTTTTTACAGACTTTCACGCGTGACCTCTGCGACGACACAAAAAGCCAAAAAGTAGTGTAAGAAATAGAATAAGCTCACTCAAAGTCTGGAAAATAATGAAGATCCCAGCGAAACAATTATCCATCCACGTCCAACATATCAGTAGTCAAGTGACCAACGAACATTAATTATTTCAACTGTTGTTATGTGAAGTAGTGTAATTAGTTTTTTCTGAAAGTGTTTAGATATCTAAAAACTTTCAGAAAAAAATTAATTACAAAGTGAAACGTGCTGAGTATACTTTGTGCTTTTATTTGCTATTGACATGGTAAACATGACAGTTTTCTTTTTGGGTTACAGCGGGTCAATTACGGAATTTTATATATAAATAGGTATATTTTATGTTGTGGTTTCTGGAGGGGAGAATAGATTTTACAACTATTAAAATGCTTTTTTTTATAATTACATGTCATCAGCCTCGAATGGCACTAAGTAAGTAACTTTCGGTAATTACTGAACAACTTTCGCACGCATGCTGCCGTCTTTCGCGCGATGCGAATGGAATAATTTGATGTTGGTAAGTGAATAAATATTTAAATTGGGTTCGTATGCAAAAGTGGCACACTTTTGCTTTTGCTGGGGATAGCGAGACGGATTGATGATTACGTTAGACCTGGTAGATGCGTGGATAATTGTGCCACAAGAGTCTTTTTATTTTAGTGACCTTCGATGATTTTATTTTATTTCTTAAACAGCTTAGTTATGTACCTTTTAGTGGCATCGCAGAAGTTACACGTTAAAGTCCACAGAAGGTTACCATTGAATTTATTTCTTTTTTCACATTCAATGGTATCGTAATTAGTAGCCACAAAGTTGGATTTAATAATTGCGTAGCCGATAACAATATTGTTAATTAAATGCATATTATCTTAGTATATAATATGATGATTTGTATATTTTTTGAAATAGGTATTTACAAAATGTATCACATTTTAGTCTAGCTTCGGAGTTTTCGTTTTCTCAATAAGTTTTCACTTTTTTTAACATGACTTGCCTGAGACTGCCTAACATGTCGATAGGTTAACAACTCGTCAAATCATCACACCATCATCGCTGAACCTGCTTAGGTACTAGATAGGTAGGCAGTGGTTCAGCGAAGATCATGACACGAACTTTTTTTATACCTGCATTTAATCTAATTTATGTAAACTAATTATGTGCCTTATGAGTAATTCAGTGAAAGCTGTAAAAAAAGGAACATTAAGACACTATTTTATAACCATGTCCAATTAATTATACAAACTCAACTGTCTATTACATACACTAAATAACTAAGTTTGGATAGAAGAATTCAATATAGCGTACAAATAACATAAAAGGAGAAGGATGTTACGAAAAACTTCATATGAACACAGCTTTAGTTTGATTTCGTAATGTAAATAATATGGAAAGAATTCATATTATGTGGAATTTAGTTTAATATTATAGGAATTAGACGTGGCTTAGGAGATATGAATGAATGAATGGTTCATTTGTAAGAGTATGGTAATAGACATGTTGTTAAAGTTATAATTTAACGCTACCAGCATAATTATTTTATTTAAAAATAATATATGCCCCCTACAAAAATCCGCAATTGCTTAACTATATTATTAATACTATAAATGCGAAAGTTTGGATGTTTCGATGTTTGGATGGATGGTTGGTTGGATGGATGTTTCTTACTCAACGCAAAAACTACTAAAAGAATTTGGATGAAATTTAGCACACACGTAGATGGTAGTGCTATTTCAGGTTATCATTTACCTGTGTCTGCTATGTAAACTTTAATTGTACAAAATTTTAATAATTCACGAATGGTGGAGTATGAAATTTTACACAATTAAAGTTTACATAGCGGAGGACTGCAGAAACATGCATTAGAAATTAATACAAATAAATGAACATTACACGCACTAAATTCCTGTGACATGATAATATGCACGCATGTCTAATATTTTCATTTGGGTTGAAGTTTGTTGTCAAACTTAGAAAATATTTTGTTGTTTAACTATGGTCGAATTTCGATCACAGCGGATCGCTATTTAGATATAAATACCTCTCTTCAATATTCTTATCGAACTTTTTTTATTAAATATTTTCTTAGTGGCTTGTCTACTGCTGGTTATTTCTTTATAGCAATAATGCCTGTTTTGAGTAATCTAAGACGACTCTATCTTCTTGAAGTAGATTTCAGTCGCCTTGCCAGTAGTTCCATACTACTATATACTAATACATATACTATATTATATATACTAAGGTTGGCTTGCACCGAACTTCTTATATATTTTTTAAATGTTTTACTATGGTATGGTTTATTCATTTAAAAAGTATTTGTATAGTTTGGATCAAGCGGACCTTAGTAAATACTCGTATTTCACACGGTTGTGTCACGAACCTAAGCCCTTTGGATATGAGCTCTGCCTCTTTCTTTAGGTTTTTTCTATTCTTTGCTTTATAGCAAAGGATAATATATAAAACTTATTATAAACCTGATTATAAACCTGATTATAACCTGATTATTTACAAAATAAGTAATTTAAATCTATGTCTTACCCAAATGTAAGTATAGAAAACAGATTAGCTTTATAGCGGGGATTATTTTGCCTTGTTTGCTTTGGCCCGGTGTCCATTTTTAAGGAAATGCAATAACAATATATCTTACTGGACTTCTCAATAGGCACATAATATATAGGTACGTTTCTAGATGGTTATGGATTTTTATATTTATTGTGCCTTTAGACAAAAGCTAGACTTCACAGATTGCTTAATCGAAGAAAAAAATGTGCAATAAAATAATATTTATATATATTTGTCTAATATTTACTTATATTTTATTTATGCACGATTTGATGGTATAATTTGCAAAATCATTCTGCAAGAAAATAAAGCATGTATTTATTTTATCAAATCAATGTACACTCTTTACTAGACGATACGAATAGTGATTTTACCGTTTATTGAATATCGAGTACCCGACCGGACCCTTGGATGAAGCGCCAAATATTCGGCTTCCGAATATTCGCCGCCGATTTTGTCTATAATCACCAACCACCTACCAAATCGTGATGGCAGATTGATGCTAGTTACATAGCCATTACATAATATAGTAACTAATAGTACTTACTGTATTGTATTGCTAATTGATTCTCTAATTGATAATCCAAAGAATAATCGGTATGTAATATTGTCAAAGAATGCTGAAAAAAATGCTTTCATTTATAACAACTTACTGATCTGTTAAGTTTGAAGTATTAATTGTAATGTTTATTGGTAAAATATGTTCATTTTTTGAGTAACATGTACGACTTTTTTCATTACTTTGGTATTCGGCCGAACAGTTTACAATATTCAGCTAAATCCCGAATACCAAAGAAAATGGCCGAATGCTAAAAAGTAGCCGTATATTCATGGCATCTCTACCATTTACGCCATTTAACAAATAAAATTGTTTTTAAATATCAAAAGATTTTAAAAATTTATCTTGTGCTGTTGGAGAGAAATATTACGCAAAAAATCTTACTACATAATGTTTCACGTAATTTTTAGTCTATGATTACATAAGAAAATTTTATATAAAGTAATTTATAACTGGGTTGAAGATCTATTTACTTACTGTATGTGGCAGTGTGGCATCGATTAGAGTGAATTCCTTTAGACAAAATATTCACACACTTATATGAGAACGAGGAACGCAAGTACAAATCTTGTTTAACTTACAAATAATCTGATTTACTGAAATATATATCTATGATGTTGTGTTGTGAAAAAAGAAGAGTATCGCATTGTAAGTCTATCGTCATTCGATAGTACTTACATACCTACGTGACTTTCTTTTGATGCGTGAGTAAACATCTCGAAACTCTATGCAATAGTGACCTGTTTATTGTTCCAAAGTAGTTCTTTATGAAAGATGACGCAATCTAGAAAATAAACTAGTATATAATTGTACTCCATGCCAACATTCAAATCAAAGAAAGCAAAATGGGTGTGATACACCTTATTCCGTTTGCTCTAGTAGCAGCCATTATTGGGGTAAGTTGTTTTAAGAACATTATTAGATTGCAATAAACATTTTATATAATACCGAACCAAGAGAATCTGATATCGCATTTTAACCGACATAAGCACTGAAATTAATGAAATGACAAAAAAATAAGTAACGATATATTTATATACAATGTAATAAATTTGTTATCAAATTTTCATTTAAGTAGGAAATTACTGTTATCAAACTTATTACAAAATAAATACATAATTACAAAAATATATATATATTGATAAGATGTAGTTTGGAAAAAGAATAATCAATACGTCATAACCCACAACGTATTACGAAACAAAATAAGTAATAACAAAAAATGATATTGCAATAAGACATAGTTCGGGAAAAGTAATTATTAAAGAAATTAATAAATACGTAGATACATACATATATTCATGCCTGATCCCTTACGGTGCAGGCAGAGAGAACCGAGTGTCATATGTCACGATCCTTTCAGATTTGTCTTGCTTCCTTCACATTTATTACTCTACACAAACATGCCAGTTGCGCAAACCCTTGATATTACCTTCGGACAGCACACAATCAATCTGATCATGGTATGTCAGTCTTAATATTCCCCGGTACCTTTCAAATGTATGTTTGTTTTGTTAACTTTTCACCTAGCAGTCTTTCTACATGTCCGAATCAACAGAGCATGACCTTTCTCATTTTTACACCGAAACTTTCTTTCAGGCTTAACTTGTCTTTCACTTCAATTTTACGAATAATACGTCATAACCCATAACATAAAGGTACTCTGAATACAATATTCTGAAATAAATTTAAACAATTACAATTTTCAAAACAACAGCGCAGGTCTACCGTCCATGTCTTGCAAAACCATAATCAAGTTCGTTACGTTGCGGCGTTTACACTGTAAACCGAGTATCGACACTCAATAAATGTTCTGATTTCTGGTTCATCAGGATATACCATTGCATTTTATAGTACCTGTAAAGAGATGTAGGTCTAGATCCGCAGGCTGGTTTGATGGAGAGGCCTGGACAAATAGCGCACAGTTTTCTTGCGGAGTACACAAAGTGAGTCGGATGTCAATGGACGTCTCGGCTAACTACGATTTACCGGTTTATCAGTTTTCGGGATGCATGATCTACATTTTGCCGATCTTAAACTTATTTCTTGAGAAAATTATAATCTAATGTTTTATATATCTATGAGGAATGGATTAAACTGGTTACGCCTTTCAAGGCAATTTCTTCGGTTGTTAGTGTCACTTCTTACAAGCGTTTGACATTTACATACATTTGCTGAATGAGCGGCTACGCATTTTGCGCCCAATACCATGTCATTAGTATTTGTGTGGTCTATGCTCTGAGGTGCTACTGAGATTATTCCGCGAAAGAGCCTGTACGCCATTTCGTGGTAGAATATGTTGGTATCTTTGAATCGCTTGTAATAAATTGTACACCCATTTCATTGCATATAAAGATTCTTGTTTTCTTTCATAGTATGTTTCCAATCTGAAAATCGATACTGATACCTAATTAGCGTACCCACGAGACTACGATGTCAAATCTCCTGTTACAATAATCGTGCGTAGCTTCTATTAAAAAGAAAATATTAGGCAAATGATAGAGTTTTGTTAGTGGGACTATCATTAGCCTAAAAATATATAATATAATGTACATAAAATATAAAATAATCTATAAAACCGTACCATAAAACAACATCTTTCAATTGTCGTTGTAGCTTTTCCTCGCGTTCGTCCTTGCTCCTTTTCAAGAATGGACCATCTGCCGTTCTGCCAGGCAGGTTGTAAAAGGCGACTGATTGGTTATACGTGTCACTACCATCGTGACTATTACACAGTAGAGTTCGTCTCGCCCGGGTATATAGTTCCACCGCCTTTCCTATAGATGCCACAATAGCGTCAATGCTTGTCATTGTCGTGTTTCAGTTTGGAGGTTGAGGTAGCAGGTACACTTATGCACGTGGCATTGCAATTCCGCCACATGGACGGCAACGCACCGTTAACATCTTTAGTCATAGGCAATGGTTTCTCTTTTCATCAGGAGATTCATTTGCTCGTTTGCTATCTAATGATAGAAAAAAGAAAACAATTTTAGGTTAGGTACTAGATACTAGTCGACGTCGAAGTCGGGGCTTCTTCTTCTGAGTGTTGGACCTATAGGCAATTAAACAAACCTAATTCATATGTAGTCGGGTAAAGGCAAACATTTCGATCCATATATTAATACTAGTTATGCTCGCGACTTCGTCCGCGTAGACTTAGATCTGAGTTTTTTTCAAGTAGCCCAAAATCTATTTCTAAAATAAAAGAAGGAAGCACTCATAAATTTATATATCTTTCAGTGAAAATTCTGTCTAAATAGGTTAATTATTAATTTCGGATATTAGCAAGAACACAAATACGAACAGGCAGGCAGACTGGCAAACATTTTTAAGTTTTCTTTGGTATACGTAACGTGCAAACATTTATATGCACTTAGTAAAAAGCTGCTATTTCGATTTTCCTATTTCATGTACAATATGATTAGATGCCGCGCGGTTTCACCCGCGTTAATATGAGGAAAAATCTCTTTAAATATTTCCATTACTTTAAGAGAACCTATTAGTCAATACATTACTTTTAATATAAGTACATAAAGATATGATCAGTAAGAGTTGAACTATAGTAAAAAAGCTGTAAACCGGATGACTCTACAGGCTAGCCCTGAAACTTCCCGTTAAATTGAGGAATATTTGAACATCAAAGCATTGAAAATATCCAATTGAAATGTTTAATTTTTTAGGCCTTAGCCTGTGTTTTTCAAAGGACGCAATTTTTTTTGATTTGTAGGAGAGATTAGTGTAAGCTTAAGTTTTAGTTTGTAGGGTCGCCAGTCTTGTCCCCCGGCTGCCATCATGGAAAAAGGGGTGCAAAGATTTTTTTCGCTGTATTTCGTCAACTAGCAACCATACAGAAAATTTTATAAGACATTATTTGTAGTAAATTAAATTGTCTGCAACTTTGCTCCCATTAATTTTATAGTAAAATTTGAAAATAAAAAAGTTATAAATAAAAATATCTGAATTTTTCTGTCGTCTGATCTATCCTGTGTTTTGGAGGAAGCGACGATAAGTTAAATGTATTTTTGGTCACTGTCTTGGCGAGTCTTTTGTATCTCATGCTGTCCAGAAAATATTCTTTATTTCCACCATACAAAGAGACGAAAAAACGTTTGCCAACGACAGTGAGCAAAGATAGTTTGACTTTCTCACTGAGAAATAATGCTGTTCCGCTAGCTAACTCAAGATGTTTTTGTCAAATTTTGATGAATATAAGTTTGCCTATATTATAAACTGCTAATGTTGTGTCGCATCCTGAAAAAGTATGGAGAAATAGCAAATTCTTTGCAATGACGTTGCAATAAACATAAAATCTGAAGAACAGTATAATTGATCGGACGAGAAAACATTAAGAATAAGAATAAGAAATTATTTATTAATGGATTTTTACCATACAAAAACAAAAAAATAAACAAATGGAAGCTTTAAGAGCGTGTAACAAGTACACTTGAACTGCACTTCTATTTAATTTATATCTGTCAGTGATTATAATTCAGATTTAGAGAACTCTTTCAATTATTTTTTTACATTGTATGTATTCATCTCCTTTTTTTAAAATCTAATTGCTTATTGCTGGGATCCATGGCATTTTTTATGCTATATATATTTGTATATATGTATATATATATATATATATATATATATATATATATATATATATATATATATATATATATATATATATATATATATATATATATATATATATATATATATATATATATTTGTATATATATTATAGTATATATATTAGAGAATATTTTACATACCTATTAGATTATATTATATGGTAATTATTATAATCTTTGTGTTTATCTAAAAAAATCTAAATATATAAATACATTTATATATATATATATATATATATATATATATATATATATATATATATATATTTTTTATTTTTTTTTCATTGTATATTATAGATATTATACATTTTAATTATCAGCTTGCACCCTAATTTTCTCGCTATTGCTTGGGGTTGGCTGGTTGAGAATGACAATGGGCATTGAGTCATCCATTGTACTTTAAATAAAAAAAAGTACTTTAAATGTACATAAATTATATAAATAACAAAAGTGAAATGCTGCAAACGGCACTATTTTAATTTAAATCACAATGTATAATGTATTTGTATTAGTTTTTTTCGTATTGGTTGAAAAATTTTGAAGTAATCCCAAAAAACACTTTTTCAAAATTTCACCATTCTCAGATGAATCAACTAATTTTTATTCGAGATGTGGCATTCCTGGCAGTTTTTTATAAAAAATAAAATAAAAAAGATGTGTGTGCGATTCACACACGATAGAAGTGAAACTTCAGTAAATCGAGAAAAGAATGAGATGACATCTTACTAAAAAGCTGTAATACGCAGCCGCATACAGTGTAAAGTAGTATTAGCTCACGTACTTTTCACATATACTAACACACGTTAAATGCTCAAATACAAGCAAGTATTAAACAGTGTGCAATATACATACACACTAGGCATGGATCATTTAACAGTTAACATATTAAATTTCGTACTAAATTTTTTTAACAATTAACAACTGTTATTTATATTAGAAAATACTGTTAAAAGTAATTTTTATGCATCACTAAAATTACCAATAACTTGATATATAATAAAAATATTATTAAAATATTTGAGAGAGCGTTGTTTTTGCTCGCTAACTTGATTTATGATATTACTCTTATTAAAAATATTTCGAGAGACTGTGATAATAATAACTGTTAAAAGTTATTAAAACTATTCTAGAGGACCTTTTTTTTGGTAGCTTCGGGTTTTTACTGCTTCTAATACTTATTATATATTATTATATATATGCTACTGATATAATATAACATAAATAAATAACTGTTAAATACTAATTAACTTTAACAACATAACAGTTAATCTAATTTAACGATAATTTCCATGCCTAATACACACCGACATTTGCTCTCTCGCTTTGGCTCACTAATTACAGGCGACTGTGCTTAGAAGACGGGAGTGGGGACGCTACGAAGTATGGAACAAAGAGGAGAGACCGATAATATAAAATAGTATGTATATTTCTGTCTCATTCTTTACCGGCTTCATTCTACACATTTTGTATTTGTGTCTCTTACCTGTCGTTTTTTCTGTTGCATCAGGTTTGAAATCACAACGATTCTAAAGAAGTTTCATTTCAAAGAGCAAAATAGATATTTCATTAATGGGTACGTTAGTCTTAAGAGTTATTTGAATTAAGATAGTTGAAAATAGCAATTTTATCGTTCGAAAAACTGTTATTTTAGGGACTTAGTTTTTTATCTTTCAGTCAGCACTCAACGCAGCTTTTTGAGTATTAAAAAACACAGAAGGTTGAAAATCGAATAGTCGAATAACACTTTTTTCAACATATTTTGTAAACGATAACTCCTGAACGAAGATACCGGTTTTGAATTAATTTACGGTATTTGACGTAAGTTTTCGTAAAAACAGGTTTGAAAGTTTTTTAAAAACATATTTTGGGTGAAGTTTTTGATTTGTTTTTAAATATTTCAAAATCTTAATTTTTTTAGGTCTAAGTTTAAGAAATCCAATTGAATGTCGTCGAATCGGTCAAACTGAGCAAAAACTATAAGAGGTTTACACACACATACCAAAAACACACAGAAACACACACACACACACACACACACACACACACACACACACACACACACACACATACCCAAACATACAAAAGACAACATCAGACACTGACGGCATTGTGAAAATACTTAGTCAGACAAGCTTCATAGGACCTTAAAAACATGGTGATCACGTGAAAACTCGATTTTCCGTAATGGAGTCCGAAACTACTTAATTATTATATACTATTTGGTACAATTAAAATATAGGATATAGTTTATGTCTCAATTATCCCCCCCCTTCACGTGCCCCACCAAAATATTCAATACAAGTAATGTATGGCAAAACAACGTTTGCCGGGTCAGCTAAGCTTAGTTAGGCTCGCTAATTCTCGAAGTTCATAATTTTATTTAAGTACCTATTTATTTTTAATTCAGAGTAAAAAATCGAAGTAAATTATTTTTTAACTTCTCGCTACGTATGTAGGTAAGAAAGTTACTGATTTTTTAAACGTTTTTTTTATATTATAAGATAGCAAACACGCAGACGGGTCTCCTGATGGAAAGAGTCAACCATAGCCTATACCCAAAGATGTTATACCATAACCATAGCCAAAGATGTTAATGGTGCGGTGCTATTTTGTGGCGAGGTCTATGCCACATGCATAAGTTTATCGGATACCTTACTCTCCAAACCGGAACACGACAGCGACAAGCACTGATGCTATTTACCTACGGTACCAACGTTTTAAGGTCCTAACCCTAAGAACCCTTCCCGACTTTTTTCACGATGACGACAGCACAATGTAAAAAAGAACAATGGTAGGTACATTGAGTTTGAAGTTAGGCAAAATGTCGCTTCTGTGTAGGTATTCGTCATAGCTACAGGGTTGTCAAAATATGTATAAATTTGTGTATTCGTAATATGTGCATGTATGTATATATATCAGGAATAAAATGAAAAATTCGTTCGTTATCTTGAATCTCGAAATATATTGTCATACTCGTAATCGTCATCCCCGAAGAAAATGAAAACTATATCTATATTGATTTTATTAAGAAATTCGCGTCCTTTATCTTGAACCTCTAAATATATATTCACATGACCGCCCCGTTGGTCAAGTGGTTAGCGACCTGCGACCCTGACTACGCAATCAGTTATTAAATATGTCAGTTATATATATATATATATATATATATATATATATATATATATATATATATATATATATATATATATATATATATATATATATATATATATATATAGTTTAGTTAGTTAATATCGTTGCCTAACACCCATAGCACAAGCAAATAATTTACTTACTTTGGGGTTAGATTGGTCAGTGTAATTTGTCCCGTGAATATTTATTATTATTATTATTTATATTCGTAATCGACACCCCCGAAAACCATGAAAACGATAACCATAATGATTTTAAATTAATAATTGAACCTCAAATATGTATATTATGTCATTTTCCTAATCGTCACCCCCGAAGGCCATGAAAACGATACCCATGTTAATTTTATTTAAAAAATTTATATCCGCCATCTTGAACCTCGAAATATATTGTCATATACTAGCTGTGTCCACGACTTCGTTCGTGTGGAATTCCTAAAATAAAAGTACGTCAATCTTAATTACATTAGCTATCTGCGAGTGAAAGTCCCGTCAAAATCAGTCCATCCATTTCAGAGATTAGGCGGAACAAACAGACAGACAAAAATTGTAATAAAATGTTATTTTGGTATTTGTACCATGTCCATCCATCCATAATATACATTAAGTAAAATAGGTTATTTTAATATTACAAATATATAATCCAATTCTATTTATTTGTATAGATTCATAATCGGCACCACTGAAAACCATTCTAAGAAAAGACAAAATATAACAATAAACAATAATATGCATAATTTAACCGGATATCGCTGGGATAATATTATTATTGATTTCGTCAACCCTTCGGCCCTCAGGCTCAGGCGCTAACCCTGTGGCTATATATACCGGTCTACGGCGAAGATTCGCACTAACACGATTTTGTCACGAACTATATTGTGACAACTGCTTACGCCATAATGACGTCGTAATATCATCAAACCGCGGCCAGCAGATTATATTTTTGCGGCCTGCTGGTGATATTTGTGCGGCCCACCACAAAATAAACAAGAATATTGCAACATTTCTTTAAATCTTTTCTTTTCTTCTGTGTACTGTATTTCATTCGCCCAAAGATTACGGACTCATGTCGTATATTTTTTTTTTTCTACAATGGAACAAAATGAAATAGCATACGTCGATACACTAGGTCAATATCGAAATACGGCTTATACATGAAGTTAATGCTAATGAAGCTTAAACATATGTATGCAGATAAATTATAGATTATTATTATCATTATTGTTTATCGTAATTATATTATAGTTTCTTTATCGTGAGTCGCAAAATATCACCTGCGTACCGCAGTTTGACAACTGCCCTTCGCGAAGCAGTTGTGCGATAGGCCGATACATCGTGCTAGCGCGAATCTTCGCCGTAGCCCGATATGTATAGCCGCGCCATAAGGCATACGCAGGAGGAATGTTTGCGATGATAGCGGATAATAGCCGGTTACATCAGCATGTTACGTATCATTGCGCGAAGCTTTGTGACGAACCCCTCTTTCGTTTCCGTAATTTAAACTTCGAGAGTCATGTGTTCGATTAATGGAAAGTCCACTGAACGGTTGCTCGAGTGGAGTTTATTTCGAAACAACCTTTTATCGTCAAACGCTACTTCGATTGAACGTTTTCATCGAACATTTATTTTAATCGAAAATTAACAGTCTTCTTTCGAAATATAATAAAATAAATAAATAAAATTATAAAAAAGATTTTTCGTCATAGATTTTTTAATATATAATCATTAGTCAAAGAAATCAAACACGTTTAAGATATCGTACGTTCTTCCCGTAGATTCAGAAACATGAAATCTGATGAAAAGGAAGCACGAATGAAGAGAAAATTTTTACTACAAAAAAAAAAAACTTTACGATTCTTGTATAAAATTAAGGTAACCAGAAATCTTTTTTGTAGTTTAGGGTTACATCGTTACTTAACTCTTCTAATAATCCAAACGTTGTGTTATTTTTTAAAGTGGCAAATGTATTTTGCCACTTTAAAAAATAAAACAATATTAGTGAAAAATATATTTTTTATAATTTTATTTCAATTATGAAACTATATTTTGAAAGAAGACTGTTCTTTTTCGATTAATAAATATTAGATGAAACGTTCAGTCGAAGTAGCGTTTGGTGATAAAAGGTTGTTTCGAAATAAATTCCATTCAAACAATTAATTGTTCAATCGACTTTCCATTAATGGAACACATAACTCTCGAAGTTAAATTACGGACTCTCTCTTTCTGCCAGGCGACTGGCGACCAATTGGCTTGGATTGGACGGCAGTTGGTAATAGACCGCAAGGTGGGGGCAGGGGGGTTGACTAACACAAATTACATGGGTCTCTTCAAAGTTTGAAACTTTTATTGACGAATAATAAGTTTAATCCAAAAATTGATTAATTAAATATCGCTATTTATGATTTTCCTTAATTGAATTGTTGGGCGAGTGTTGTGGAGATTTTTACTAGGAGCCTGGTAACGGTGTGTTAATGCCTCCATGTCTTAAGCAGTTAAATCTTTATAATTCGTCCCAGTTATATAGTGTATAAGCGTGGTCTATCGAAAATCGAAACCATAGATTTGGACCACGATGCTGAGAAGAATTCTGTATGAAAGTGTCGGAAATTTTTGATTTTTTTTTGACGATTTTTTTACCTTTACTTTGTATGGTTTGATTTATTCAATTACTCTACAATTTTTTTCTACAAAAATAATATTATTTTGGACACGCACATAATAAACAATGTATTAGCCGCGTTATGACTGACCGCGCATAATAGAGATAAACGGCGTTTTATATTGCGCGGCGTGAATAGTATATGAAAAAATCACAAAACGCAAATATTGCATTACCACAAAAAGAGAAATTGCCATCATGACTAGAACGTAACAATGGTATGTTCTTTTAAATATCTTACACGCTCGCTTTTCGTAACTTAATTACGTTTTTATCATGTAGCACTCCTTTTGAGCATAAGCTGCCCGCATAAGAGACGTCAACAGTCAACGTCAGAAAAACAAGCGTTAACTAATCATCATAAGTTTGGTAAAGTGGCGGTAACCACCTATATGTTAAGTGACAAACGGGTAAATCGTGGTGAAACGCAACCCCTCATGACATTCACTTTATGCTGCATACTCTGTAAGGCAACCGGCGCATTATATGTCCTAGCGCTAATCCCAACTGTGTAGTATGTTCCAAGTTCCCACCTACGTGCGTGCAGAACCCAATATGGCTACACCTAACTCATACTTAACGGCATCGGCAATAATAAAAACATAAATGATTCGTCGCTTTCCTCAAAGTTAAGATTTTACAGTCCGGTCACTAAGAACGTGTTCCTGACGTCTCTGTTACGGTAATGTTATCTACCAGTATTTTGACTCGGCCCTGTCCTTGAAATAAATACCTACAGCCGGCCGCGCCGTGCTGTACGTAAAATGCGATTGGGCTGCCCGCTTTCAATATTCTAACTAAATTTGCCTGCGCTGTCACATCGGCCGTTCGTCACTGCGGCGCAACCCTCAGTCTGTTGTGTATCGAGAGCATGCCGAACTCCGATCGTTTAGGTATAACTCGTAGGTATGCACTTAACAGCATCTTCTTCTTTTAATGATATTGTATCGGCGTCCTTTCTAAACTCCTCTAAGCATTTCAATGTTGTGCATATAAATGCTCAAAGTATTCCGGCACACTATCCTGACATGCTAGCGTCTTTTAACTGTGATAAGATCCATGCCATTCTTGTCTCAGAAACTTGGCTTAAACCTTGTTTTCCTTCTACCAGTTACTCTCTCCCTGGCTACACCCTTATAAGGAATGACCGCATTGGTAGAGTTGGGGGTGGTGTGGCTATTTATTTACGATCTGAAATACCGTTCTCCAAAATTAGCTCCTCACCACAACCTCCCCCTGCCGATGCTGCTGAGCACTTGGTAGTGGAAGTCACGTTATCACACACCAAGGTGCTATTGGGAGTTTTTTATAGTCCTTCTTTATTAGTAAACTATTTTGATACTTTCGATGAGTTTATCTTTACGAACCTTCCCACTTATAATCACGTCATATTAATGGGGGATTTCAATACGTGTATCCTAAAGAGGGATAGTAGAACCCATAAACTTCTATCCGTGATAGAAGGACATAACTTACACTTGTTACCCCTCAAAGCTACCCACTGTGCACCTAATTGTATACCCTCTCTTTTAGACCTTATTATTGTATCGTCTCCAGATCTTGTTGCCAATTACGGTCAGTGCGGATCAACACCCTTTTCAAATCATGATTTGATTTACCTTTCTGCCAAACTTCGACCTTCCAAGTTGAAGCCGCAAGTTCTTTTTTGCCGCAATTTTGGTGGAATGGACATCGAGTCTTTGCGGAACGACGCTTGTAATTTTGATTGGTCTTCTGTGGCTGCTGAAGCTACGGTGGATGCCAAAATAAGTCAGTTCAATAATGTTCTTATTAACCTGTATGATAAATATGCTCCCATTAGACCCGTCAAATTAAAGCACCTGCCTGCTCCATGGCTTACAGACGACATACGGAGTATTATAAATAAAAAACACCAATTACTGGCAAAATATAAAAAAAATAGATCTCCAGAGTCTCGTGAACAGTATGTAAAAATTAGAAATCGTTGTAATTTGCTATGTAGGGACGCTCAACGACGTTATATTCACAAATCTGTAGAGAATGGTGACGCCACTAAAGTATGGAAATTTTTAAAATCTTTAGGAGTAGGTAAGCCAGCCCCAGGTACCCCTGGTTCAGGTATTGACGTAGATACTTTAAATCAGTATTTCTCCAAACCTTCTCTTGACTATGACATTAATACCAAAATACAAACATTGCAACATCTTGCTTTTCTTCCTTTATATGACTACACTCCTTTCACTTTTAACGAGTTTACTGAGGCTGACGTTAAAAAGAACATCTTGTCCGTTTCATCGAATGCTCTTGGTTGTGATGAGGTAGGTCGTAATATGATCATTCCCATACTTGATATTGTTTCTCCTATCCTCACTCATGTTCTTAACCACTCCATCACATCAAGAGTTTTTCCTAAAATCTGGAAGGATGCTAAAATTATTCCCTTACCCAAAAAGACAAATCCAGCTTCTCTTTCTGACTATCGTCCAATTTCAATTTTACCTTTCCTGTCTAAAGTATTAGAACGCTTAGTCAAACATCAACTCTCCAATTTCTTAAACGCTAACAAGATTTTAAGTGACTTTCAATCTGGTTTCCGTGCCGGTCATAGCACCACCACTGCCTTAATAAAGATCACAGATGACGTTCGTTCTGGTATGGACAGCAAAAAACTTACAGTATTAGCGTTGTTAGATTTTAGTAATGCGTTTAATACTGTTGACCATGACGTACTGTTGGCCCTCTTGAAGTCTCTCAAGGTATCCCAATCCGTTTTGGACTGGCTTAGCAGTTATCTTCGAGGGCGTCGACAGTATATTCAAACTGCAGCAAACGCATCGGCTTGGTAAGATTTAATAGTTGGCGTGCCACAGGGTGGCGTTTTATCGCCTTTATTATTCACGATTTTTATTAATTTTATTACTGCCATTCTGTCCACATCGTACCATCTTTATGCTGATGATTTGCAAATTTATTCTCAAGCAACGCTTTCAGAACTGCCAAATGCTGTCCTAGCAATTAATAGTAACCTGGCGAATATCGATGCATGGTGCAAATCATTTGGTCTTAAGCTAAGTCCAATTAAAACGCAGGCTATTATAATTGGTAGTCCCGGGCTAATTAAAAAAGTTAACTGGAGTAATTTTCCCGCAGTAGAGCTTGATGGCGTCACTATTCCCTACAGCGATTTTGTCAAAAATCTTGGCATTTACATTGATAATACTTTATCGTGGACTAAGCAGATCCAGGAGCTTAGTAAAAAAGTTTTCTGTGCCTGGAGTTCATTAAAACGTTTTAGGTATTTGCTTCCCATTCCTACCAAAATTTTGCTGGCAGATTCCTTACTAATTTCTATTTTAGATTATGCTGACGCTAGTTATGTAAATCTCTCCTTAGACCAGATGAATAAACTTGAGCGACTTCAAAATCTTTGTATAAGGTTCATATTTGGTCTGCGTAAATATGACCACGTTTCCGAATTTCGTGCCAAGCTCAAGTGGTTGCCTATTCATCTTCGTCGGAATACTCATATTCTCTCACAGCTATACTCTACTCTCTATGATCTGAAATCTCCATCTTATTTGAAAGAAAGATTCATTTTCCGTGACAACCAGCACAAATATCTTAGATCGGCTGATAATCGTTCCCTGTTAGTGCCAACGCAGAACACTATTTATTACAGTCGTTCCTTTACCTCACAAGCTGTTACGCTTTGGAACTCTCTTTCAGTAGATATCAGAAAGGCGCCAAGTTTAAACTCTTTCAAAAGTATGGTCAAACGTCACTTTCTATGTACCTAGTAACTTTGTTTAATTTTCTTATTTAGGTTTATGTATTACCACTGTTTTATTTGTTTTGTTTTGCTTTTCTGTATAACTATAACCGGATGTTACTTTTATTATCATTATTTTTTTAAGAGCATAAAAACTATAAATTATCTTGTGGTTAGCACCACTTTTTCTAGTATATTGTTATCCTTATTATAAAGGTTGTCTGGAAGAGATCACTTTATTAGTGATAAGACCGCCTTTGTGTATCTTACTTGTATTATTTTTATGTTGTAACTTATAATGTTGTCATATATTTTGGTGCACAATAAAGAATTATTGTATTGTATTGTATTGTACCACTCGTTTGCATGAAGATAGAATACTGGTAGATAACCTGTGCAAATTTAGTATCCCATCTGAGTATTTGCAAAGTGCAAACGACCTTAATCAATAGGTTTGGTCCGCATAGGTCCACAAAAATTTTCGTTAGGTCCTTTATAGTTTTCTTATAAATATTTTTTTAAATTTTAGTTAAAAAAATATATTTTAGCACCTCATTTAATGAATATCTGGCTAATTTAATCAAGTTAATTTTTGAAGTATTTAGAGGAGCACCAGCTGATTAATGACCGCCAGTACGGTTTCCGTCGTGGTCGATCAGCTGGTGTTCTTCTAGTATACCTTATACATCGCTGAGCGCAGGCGGTTGAGTCCAAGGGAGAGGCATTGGCTGTTAGTTTAGATATAGCGAAGGCCTTTGATAAGGTATGGCACAGAGCGCTTCTTTCAAAGCTTCCTTCTTATGGGCTTCCCGGGAAATTATGCAAGTGGATCATTTTTTGGCTGATCGGAGCATCAAAGTCGTAGTCGACGGTGCGTGCTCCGACCTTAAATTTGTCAATGCTGGTGTTCCGCAAGGCTGCGAGCTGTCACCTACACTGTTTATTCTGCACATCAATGACATGTTGCGAATTAGTAACATTCATTGCTATGCAGATGACAGTACTGGTGATGCTTTGTATTCCGGGCATAGTGGTATTTCTCGGGACTACGTCAATGAGAATCGGGACAAGCTAGTGTCTGAAATCGAGACTCAGTTCGAAAAAATCTCGGAATGGGGTCCACTCAACTTAGTCCAATTCAACCCCAGGAAGACACAGCTGTGTGCGTTCACCGCTAAAAAGTCGTCCTTTGTCGTATCATCTCGCTTTGAGAGCACTCACCTGACAGCCTCAGCCAATATTGGAATTCTTGGTGTTGACATATCGAACAACGTTCAGTTCTGTGATCATTTGGAAGAAAAGGCTAAACTGGCCTCAAAAAAGCTCGGTGTGCTCAGTAGAGCGAGACAGTACTTCCTGCCGGCTCATTGCTTGCAACTTTACAAAGCTCAAATTCACCCTCACATGGAGTACTGTTCTTATCTCTGGGCGGGAGCTCCGCAGTATCAGCTTCTTCCACTTGATTGCATTCAACGTAGAGCGGTTCGAATCGTTGACGACCAAGCTGTCTCCAATCGGCTTGACTCCTTGGTTTTACGCAGAGATGTAAGTTCGCTTAGCATCTTTTACCGCATCTATCATGGAAAGTATTCCGACGAATTGTTTGGATTGATCCCTGCATCCCTGAATTTCATCATCGGATTTCGCGGCAAAACTCAAAGTTCCATCCTCATCACCTCGATGTCTGGAAATCCACAACCATGCGATTCTCTAGGCACTTCTTGCCACGCACTACTCCTCTATGGAATCAATAACCGGCGGGGGTGTTTCCGAACGGATACGACTTAGGCACCTTCAAGAAAAGAGCATACTCACACTACACCTCTGGTGATGTGGCTCTCCATGGGCGGCGGTAATCACTTACCATCAAGTGAACCTCCTGCTCGTTTGCCCCTTTATTCTATAAAAGAAATCGTATTATTTATCGTTAGGTCGTAGGTAGGTTATAATTATAAATTTAATTGACAGCCGCACATGTATGCATATAATAACATAAATGGCGCGAAATTTAAGTTGCTCCCGTAGCTCTTTTAAGTTGGCGGGGAAAAATGACTTATAAAATTTTTGTTTTTTGCTAATTCGTTTGTTCGTGATTTTCGATCAAATTTATTTTTTGTTCATTGTTAATTTTTTTTTATAAATAATTTTCAAAATTTAAATTTTAAATAATAAAATCGTAGGAAAGTCAAAACTGTACATTGAATATTTTTTTTAAAGAATACTTAGAGCGTGATCTACAATCGATGTCGAAGCCAAAAATATAGTTTTTAGAATTTTTGTCTGTTTGTCTGTTTATCTGTTTGTCTGTATGTATGTCCGGGGTAAACTCAAAAAGTACTGCAGGGATTTACTTCAAATTTTGCAAGAATATTACTTACAGGTCGGTTCAACACATAGGCTACATATTATCACGCTATCACCCACGGGGGAGGAGCAGTACGGAGTAAACGAAGTCCGCGCGGACGAAGTCGCTGGCAACAGCTAGTTATAAATAAAGGCCATACATTAAGGCTACCTCGGTACTGCAGTGCATCTGGGATGTTTGCCGAGACCCGCATTGACAGTTTTCATGCGATCTTGCGCAAACGTGTGGCCTCGGTGATGCTGCGGGTGCGGAATAGCACCAACGGTCTCCTTAACACCATATTAGACTGTCCTGTGGTAAGACACTGGAACGCATGTCACATGCGTTCCAGAGCGCTTATATTTAATATTAAATAAGTAGTATTATTATATATTAATTAAATTTGTTACTAACATAGATATTTAAGATCATACTAACACATTATGGACATTGTCCGATTCAAATAAATAAATAAAATAAAAATAAAAGATGTAATTCTTATAAAAATGCTTTCTTAACAATATTACTAGGTAGAGTAACTTTACGAGCCCTTACAAAGCTCTACTTTTTGCTAGTTATTATTATTACTCTACTTTTTATTAGTTATAGTTATTATTATTAATATCACTATTGTCATTATTATTATATTTGTTATTTTTATATTGTATAAATAACTAAGATTTAAATAGACCGCGCAACTGATTAAAAGTTTGCCGATGTGCAGTAAGATTTTTTTTTTAAGGTCACATGTGTGGTTGCAGCTATGATAAAAAAATAATTATAAAAAAATACGATCGGCTAACTCTTTTTTTGGACAAACAATATTTAACAAAGATTTAAAGGGAAAGAAGTAGATTAGTATTACGAGTCAGGTTCAAGTTGAAATTTCGAAAATTATTTATAAAAAAACGAACAACGAACAAAAAATAAATTTGATCAAAAATCACGAACAAACGAATTAGCAAAAAACAAAAATTTTAAAAATTCATGGTTCCCCGCCAACTTAAAGGAGCTACGGGAGCAACTTAAATTTCGCGCCATTTATGTATTATATGCACATGTGCGGCTGTCAATTAATTAATAATCAGGGCGAGCGAAGCGAGCCCTACACTAGGCCACTTTCTGTGCACTTTTGTGGTACAGTTTATTGAAAAAATATCGCATTTTTAGGTTTGAGCTTCGACGTGGTAGTTTGTATTCATGTCTAGATTTGTTATCTACCATAAAAATAGCATTATATGAAAATAAAAAAATAGAAGGTACAATTTGTATTAGAATCTTATTACTACTAACGCCATCTCTTATTAAATTAACGAGTTAAAATTGATAGAAGATACATTTTCTATTAGAATTTTTGAACTTATTAAGAGACAACCTACTTCATGAATTGTTTTTTCATATTTGACTGGCGGCGCGCGGTTATCGTGCTCTCGTATAAAGGCGAGGTTCAAGTATAAACTGCAATAGCTATAGGGCCATCAGTTGGTCAGTTTGGCATCGAAGGTGTATGATAAAATCATTGAAAGGAAAATGCAAGAGAAGAGAAGTTCGAAGTAATATTGTGGGAGGCACAAGGAGAATTTAGGTCTAGAGCAGGGATGTTTGCTGGGAACAGAGTAAATAGAGCGTTAGAGAGTTTCACAATATGCTTATTGAGAAACAGTACAGATGTATTAATTGATTTATATTGTATTGAGATCAATTCCCAATCTTAGCCCGAGGGCGAGGGTAAAAAGCTAAAAAAAAGGTATATTTACGCCCGTATCCCCGAAGAGGTAGTCAGAAGTACAACGTGTGCATCCACGGTTAGCTGAAGATACTTAAGTCCCACAATGTGATAGGTGCCCAGCCTATCGCCAATAGGGCACTTTTCCAATCCCGGGCAAAGTTGTTTTATCAGAAAACTGAAAAAACACATTTTTTCATTTGCCTGACTCTGGAATCGAACTCCGAGGGTTTCTCTGAGAGAAAAATTCGAAAAATGTATTCGCTGAGTGTCTACCGTTAATTCTTCGTGCCTGCGTAGTCCAAAGTTTTGAAGGTTTATTTAAATAAAACATTTTTTGATTTTGATTTCGTAAATCGACGTAAAACCAGGAACTTCCTGATTTCAGATAAAAACAAATTATTTCAGCAAAATGTCAAAAATGTGTTTTTTATAAGATCAACCTTCATTTTTAATACATATTTTTCCTTGAAAATACCAACAAACAAAAACCAAATATTCCTAGTCCAAAGCCTGACGACGCGGGCCTTTGATGCAAATATTTAGGTGAAAATACGCTGAGTTTTTTAGATTAGATAATTATAAATAAAGTCCATAAATTAAAAGATGTAATTCTCATAAAAATACTTTTATAACAATATTACTAGATAGTTACTAGATAGACGAACGACGACAATATTACTAGATAGACGAACTTTGCGAGCCCTTACAAAGCTCTGCTTTTTGCTAGTTATAACCTACCTACGACCTAATGATAAAGAATACGATTTTGGTTAAATTAGCCAGATTTTCATTAAAGGAGGAAAAATTATTAATAAAAAAATTATAAAGCACCTAACGAAAATTTTTGTCGACCTATACGGACCTAACGTAGACCCCATCGATAGAGGTCGTTTGCACTTCGCATATCCTCGGATGGGGTGCTAATTTGCACAGGTTGGTAGATAACATTACCGTGTCTCTGTTGGTCATGACTCATGACTAGTGAATGGAATAGAATTGAAATCGTTTATTTAAGACATACACCACAACACTTACAGTAGTAGCAAAATAAGAAATACTACGGGTAAAAACACAAAACGAAAATAAAAAAGAATTAATTATATGACAGAATAAAAAAAATATTGTCATATAGCCGTGCCGCACCGGCCGTGTCACGGGTAATATCTTGTGATGGTAACATTTTTCACGTTTCAATCACATTATTCTTCATCTAACCAGTCTACTGACCTAGATCACGTCCATCTTGTGGATAGCGATGTAGAGCCTAGGGCGGTGTTACCACCAGGAGGTGATCCACTATTACCTACCGATACCGAAGAAGTAGGTGAAATAATCAAAAACCTACGCAATAAAAAGGTCCCGGGGCCTAATAAAATTACTAATATGGTAGTTAAATACTTCCCTCCCTTCCTTACATACCTAATAGTGTGCATCTTCAATGCACTCCTATCCGGTTGCTCGTTTCCGGATGAGTGGAAAGAAGCCACCGTTACAGGTATACACAAACCGGGAAAACCCTGAAATAACATCAGTAGCTTACCGTCCCATTAGCCTAATCAATACTTTAGGTAAAATCTTAAGGTATTTGTTCACGAGAAAAGTCTCATAATAAATGAGCAGAGTGCTAAGTGTGAGTTTTTCTTTTCACATTCGATCGTGAGCGCGTTTGGAGTTTACTAGGAATTTGTATGTGATTTGTACGGTGCCACCTAGTGGTAAACTGCTTTCTCACGTTTACCACTAGGTGGCGCTGTACAAATCACATACAAATTCCTAGTAAAGTCGAAACGCGCTCACGATCGAATGCGAAAAGAAAAACTCACACTTAGCACTCTGTTCAGTTTCCAAGCAACTCACTCTTGCATTCATCAAGTACCGACTCACAGAGTACATTTTTAATGCACCTCCGGGCTGCAAATTCCCACCGTGTGGTGCTCTATTTTTCGACGTCGCGAAGGCGCTTGATAAGATCTGTGCGTAATGGCCTAATATACAATTAGTGTCCAATGTTCACTGTATTGAGTGGTGTGACGTCTCAAAATGGTCAGCACTCAGCTAAAGTGGGATATACACGTTAAGGTGTACTTAGCAGGTTTTCATGCACAGTTTAACTGTACAGGTAAATCGGAGTTTGTGTGCAGGTTTTGTTCTCTGCCTAGTCTAAGTTTTCCTGTACAGTTAAACCACAAAACATATAAGTACAAAAGTCAATCTACATGCAAAGAAAGCTTGAGCAACGCACACACAGAATGGTTGGGAATAGTGCAAGCCCGAGTACCACCCACTGGGATACACGTCAGTGAATTTTTGATGCAGAAACTTTGTAATAGGTATAACATTAAAATATTTTAGTTATTATTGGTTTATATTTCTGTTCTTCCTATTTAATTCTCAACAATAGATCAAACATCTAGATAACGAGTGCTAACACCAGTTTTTTGTGCCCTAGCGCGACCGCCGAGTGTAGGTGTGAAAAGTGAAGTACATATGTACTGTATGGGCACGATAGAACACGTTTACGTTCGGACGTGTCTTTTCTCGGGTTATCACATCACGTTCAATCACGTGACCATACACGTGAATAATTAGTATATATGTCGCAGTGAAATTGTCAATAGTCGTTAGATTATAATCTACCTAGGGAATTTATAATTTGGTTAGGTTAGGTTAGGTTAGCAGTTAAATTATAATATTACTTAGTTAGATTATAATCTAACGGTATTGACAATTCACTGCGACATATATAATGTAAAGGAAATTCATACTAAAATACAGTTTAATAAACACATATTCTAATTGATGTGTAACTGTCATTTAACTGACGTAATATTGGTGACCACCGACTAGTGAACACGCAAAAGGAAAAATGAACAACCCAGCGCTAACTTCCTGTAGAAGCTCTTCAGCATCAATAGCAAGTTCGGCAACATCCATGGAAATAGCAGCTGTATCCACAACGACAAGAATACCAGATTGTGAGAGATTATCCACGCTAATGGTTCGCTCAAGTATAGGTCATCATCCTCCCTCAGAAAAACAGTGACGTGGTAAACTACAACCTCATCGTGGCCAAGCTAGGCAAGGAAGAAATATTACAAGTAAGCGATATTGTTACAAACCCACAAGAAACTAATAACAAATACGATACAATCAAGGAACGTCTCATAGGATGTTACGAGAAATCGCAGCAACAGCAGTTTCAGAAACTGTTCTCTCGACTTGACCTAGGAGACCTTAAACCTTCGCAGCTCTTGAGGGAAATGAAAAGACACAGCCAGGAAAAACTACCTACCTCACCTATCCTGCTTTTGGAGAACCTAGGTAAAATTGCCGATAAGATTTACGAAAATAACAGGCTGACCGAAATAGCAACCATTCCAAAAACACAAAATGTAGCGCAATGACCGAGATATCTGCACAATTAGCAAAAATGCAAATACAAATTAATGCACTTAATCGAACGAAAACACGATACAGCAGTTTTAATGCTAACTACTTGCCTAGACAAAGGAGGTCGTGTTCATATAAAATGCCCTATCAACAAGGTTATTCTAATAATAACTTATGTTATTATCACAACAAAATTAAAGGTCAGGCATTGAAGTGAAAAATGTAACTAGATTCCGATTCTAATAAGGACGTTGCCTTTTCATCATCTTCGCCTACATGTGTAATTTTTTAATATCATTAGATTCATTAGACACCAAACAAGCTAATGGCTCTCTTGATGAAAAGTGAAACCATTGCTTATAGACACCAACTATGTTAACGGTGCTTTGCTACCTGTGTGGCGAATGGCAATGCTACACTCATAAGTCTATCGGCTACTTTACCCTCCTAACCGGAACACGACATTGATAAGTATTGACGCTATTGTGACAGAAATAAGAGAAGCGGTGGTATCGTATATCCGGGCGAGCCGTTGCAGAACTCTACCATCTAGTAGTCATAATGTAACGTATAGCCAATCGGTCTAATAAGCCTTTTAAGAGCTGGCTGGCAGAACGGCGTTTGGTCAAACGGGCTTCAAAGAGAGCCCGGACTAACACGGGGTTGGTATGAGAATCATATTATGATCGATTATTATATAATGAATTCTGATTGATATTGCGGTCAACATTTTCCAAAATCCATACTTCCATATCCATATTAATATTATTAATGCGAGAGTCTATCTGTTACACTTTCAAAGCTATACCGCTGAACCGATCATGATGATGCATGGAGGTAGTTTAAGACTAGTTTAAGAGACAGAGGATGAAAATTTGTGTGAAAGATTATACTGAAGCCGTGTTACTCTCTTCGCGGGTGAGCTGCGTGGATAGCTGATCCGTAACTGGAAGAAATAAGGTTTTTTTAAATGTCACATGCATTATTTCTCTTATGCTGGGGCCGCACTTGCGTCTATTGTCACAAAGCTTCGTGCAATGACACGATAAATGCCGAGGTCACATCTGCATTTATCGTATTATTGCACGAAGCTTTGTGACGATAGACGCAAGTGCGGCTGAGCTACTAAGAACATACCATATAGATCCGTTGAATTGAGATATCCGAACAACTTTTATATATAGTAAATTAAAGTTAAAAGTATGCTTCTATGGTTTAGTGGTGCCGTGTCGGTACTGGGCACATGAGGTCCCGGGTTCGATTTTCGGGACGAGCAATTAAAAAATGTAAATATTAGGTCCCAGGTTCGATTCCCGGGTCGGGCAATTAAAAAATGTGTTTTTTCAGTGTTATGATAAAGACAACGTTGCCCAGGACTGGATTATATGTGCTCAGTTGGCGATAGGTTTGCCTCTCAATACATAGTGGGACTAAGTATCTTTGGGTAATCGTGGGTGCAATGGTTATACCTTTGCCCATAGAATAATAACGCATAGAAACCAAGTCGACCAGCGCTATATTAAGCCATTTCAAAGAAGCCTGAAAAGGCTTCTTACGCTCGCCGGCCGCTCAGACATGTGACACGTGCTACACAGAGTACAGCTCTCGCAATTTCAAAAAATGTGAGTTACTGTGTGGTGAAAGGTTGTCACCGTGCTTCATAAAAGCGTATTTAGGGTTTGAGGATCGCATTTCACAGATAAGAACTACTTGGCATCGGATATTTTTGTATAAATTCCAAACAAATAAATCGTAAATATCTAAGTTGAACGATATTCAAAATGTTGCCAGCCAAAGAGGAAAATATTCTACCACGTATTTGTTTTTACCTATTTTCATTATAATTAATAACGTGTGCATTACTATTTTATGTACGATATTACATAGCTTGGACTTTGCTTTTGCATAAAAAATATTTTTTAAGTGTTGGGATTTACCATTATACTGGCACAAATATTACAAAACCGTTTGTCAAACCAATATTACAAAGCTTATATTCGTGTATAATGAGGACTTTTAGAAGCCAAAAAAATTGTTCCAACTAGCATTCTAGATGCCGCAGTGATCACCAGAAAAATACTGCTAAAAAGACATTTTTTTAAAAATTTTCTTATGAAATAATATGCCATGGTACAGCATTATTTCCTGTTTTCCTAAGTGTATGTATGTTTATGCTGATAATTAAGTTTCAATTCTACATAGCTTGAAATTTATGTTGCGAATGAAAATATTGCTTATACACGAATTAATTAATTTCACGAAATAAAGAAAACAAGGGGAAGTGAAGAGTGGGCGTGCCGCGTGCGCCACTATTATGCGCTTTTACTCTAAATTGCCTTAGTGATACTTACCATATCATTAGGAGATAGTCGTCGTGCGAAAATCTATTATACACCGAATTATGCCGTATTGTGCCATCCTTGAATGCAGAAATGATAGTAGAATACAGATGATTAAAAATGGAGATATTTCATATCATTCGAAAGTACAATTTTCATTTTATTTTAATTAAATTCCTGATTTAATATAATCTCTAATGATATAATAGAAAGTCAAGCTAAAATCAGCCGTACACCTTACATATAAAGTTCATTTTAGGTTGACCTAATTTTTCTAGAAAGATATACGTAATGACAGTCATTACGTATATCGTTCTAGAAAGTTCTCTACTCAAATATGATCAACTGAAAACTACGGAAAATCAATGCTGCCATCTATTGTAGAATAGCGAAACTATTACGATCTTAAGTTTCACTATTTTACAAATAGATGAGTCTATTTTGAATAGACTACAAAAGTACGTAAATACTCTTTTTTTTTGTAGCAAAATAAAATTAATTGTAACGCAGTTTGGTATATTTTTAAATGTTCTGTTTGTGTGTTTCGGATTATTGCCGTTTAAAATGAAAACGACCAATGAAACAATGTTTGCATTAGTAGTTTATATGCAATAATGCTTATTTTATGTGTGAGTGTGGCGATCGCGGTCCTGATACAAATGTTTGTACTTGCCAATTCCGTTGTTTTCTTTATTTCGTGATTAATTTGTGCCGTATACTCTAATGCATATATTATAGCACGTAGAAGCCAAAGAGTCCCCACAAAGAGTTGTACTGTTTCCGATTCAGCTAAAAACGTTAGAGGAGATTACGCACAGGGATTACGTTTTTCTATATTCTAAGATCTGAACCAAAACAGTTGCGCACGATAGGTGGTGCTCAAGTAGTGCACAGAGCCAATAGTAGCTTGACTCAATATAGTAGTCAGAAATATTATGTTTAGCTTAAAACCTTTTAACTTTTTAAACTGATTTAAATAAATAATTTGATTAATAAGCATACGTATGCTATTACTTTTTACCTCAAAGTGCTTGTAAATATTGTTCCTGCTTGCCCGCCCATCTGCTAACGTTCAAGCTAGTTTAGCTTTCATCAAATATATACATATACACACATACACGCACACAGACATACACATAAAGACACACAAGCATTCGCCAAGCAATGTACAAGCAATTTGCGTGATGAGCATAAATGTTTGTATTTCCAGGTTTGGGTGTTTATTAAATATATTCCAGTATTTATATATGTATTTCTATGTATTAGTATCGTTGACTAACACCCATTACACAAGCAAATAATTTGCTTACTTTGGGGTTAGATCAGTAAGTGTAATTTGTCCCGTGAATATTATATTATATTATTATTATTGTACAATTATATTTTAGTAGATATATTTCAATATTTTTTTAAAAGAATTACTTCAATAAATGTTTTTATAATTTCAATAATGTAAACTTGTATTGGCCATATTTTTTATTTACGGTTGGTGCTGGTTGGTTACCGCTGTTTGAATACTGATATATACAAAAAAAATATCTTGACTCTTTAACATTTCCCTGTAATTCTAACGCATTTTACCTCAACGGGATAAAAAATGTAAGTTTTAAGTTTTTTATATGTCTAATAATACTATTGGAAAGAAAGACAATCTTTATTTTAATGAGGTAAAAATATTTTAAATTACAAAATATGAAAGCACAAAAACTAAAAAAAAATATAAGGTTAAATAGCTATGGAATATAATCTTGAGAACATCTAGAATATTTCTCGACATTTAAAATATTTTACGTAACCGAATAAAAGTATAGTTTCAAGTTTATTCTAAATCACTATTAATGTTATAATATGAAAGACTATTTGTAAGGTAGACCTATTTTAAATACCGTTTTGGGAAAATATTTATTTGCTTGCAACATTATTCACGCAATAATGTTCTTTGTGTGCGTGTCAACGCAAGTAATTACACGAAGGGTGACGAAGGTCATGCACACTTCGATACGGTTTTGGCTTAAAATATGAACGAAACGTTGAATGCAATTATCACTCTAAGCGTTATTACTCTAAGCCTTTGCCTACCTCTTCAGATACTTCCTTACTAAGATTAAAGTATAATAGCTGAGTTATAATATTTTTAATTAATTTATTTTCAGACTGCTCAATGTTCGAGTATTCGCATGCGGCCTCCGCTTCCACAAGCTCCTCCTTCACTACCTCCCCCTCCTCCTCCTCCACCATCTCCCCCTCCAGCAGCTAAAGACTCCTGCCTAACCTACGATGACCTGTTCACTCTGTTAACCCTGGCTAAGGTTTTGGAAGAGAAAAGTAGCGGGAAAGTGAGCAGCTCCTATTGTCCAGACGATATCATTACGAACCTGTTGAATGCGCTGGTGTATACTGCAACACTCACAGTCCAACCAAGAAATCCGGACCCATATTCACCACCGCCATCTATTCCATCGGTACCAGTAGTGATTCCAAGTAATAGCAACCCTAACACTTGCTGTAGTGTCACTTCAAATATTAATAATAATGATAGTACTGGCTCCAATGATAGAGGTTATTGTGGAAGTAGTAGCAGCGGCAGTGGAGGTGGTGGAGGAGGAGCTAGTAGTGGTGGTGGTGGAGGAGGAGGTAGCAGCGATGAAAGAAGCGGAGGTGGCGGCGGTGGTGGCGGCGGCGGCGGTGGTGGTGGTGGTGGTGGTGGTGGTGGCGGTGGTGGAGGCAGTGGTGGCAGCGGTGGTGGCGGTGGTGGTGGCGGTGGTGGTGGTGGTGGTGGTGGCGGTGGAGGTGGCGGTAGTAGTGGTATTGGTGGCGGTAGTACTCAAAAAGAAGCTGGTATTGGCAGTGGTGGTTCAACTGGAAAAAATACTGTTAGTAACGGTGGCGATAGAAATAATGGTGGCGATAGAAATAATAAGGGTCTTGTACCACAAGTATTAGATGCAGTTGCGGGTGGACATGATAGCAATGGTCTTGTACCAGAATTATTAAATGCCGTTGTAGGCGGAAAGAGTGACAATGGTCATGTACCTCACGTATTAGATGCTGTTACGGGTGGACATGATGGCAATGGTCTTGTACCAGAAGTATTAAATGCCGTTGTAGGCGGAAAGAAAGACAAGGGTCTTGTACCTCACGTATTAGATGCTGTTACGGGTGGACATGATGGCAATGGTCTTGTACCAGAAGTATTAAATTCCGTTGTAGGCGGAAAGAGTGACAAGGGTCTTGTACCTCACGTATTAGAGGCTGTTACGGGTGGACATGATGGCAATGGTCTTGTACCAGAAGTATTAAATTCCGTTGTAGGCGGAAAGAAAGACAAGGGTCCTGTACCACACGTATTAGGTGACGTTGGAGGCGGAGATGGCGACAATAATAACAATGCTACAGGTGAAAATAATAAACCTAAATCTACTGATTCTAGTGTAGGCAAAACTGTTTCTAGTGGTACCGGTTTAAATGTTGTCAATAATGTACTCGGCGGTTCAAAATAGGATTAGGATAAAGGCTTATGTCCGCTGCTTTGCAAAAGTTTTGGGGAGAGAAATATCCTATTGCTCGTGTCGTGAATATTAATGAAATATGACTCTTTATGAATTTATGGTCGAAGGGTAATACATAAACGGGTTCATAATGAGTAGTGACTTAAATTAATACTTGCATTAAATTGGATTAAATGTATGATTTAAATTAAGTAAAAGAAAATTGGTACTGGACTATTTCATCCGAATAATATAAATTTGTATAGGGTCAGGCTAGACTGTATTCAAAATCAATACAGTCACTTTTGACAAGTCCACATTTTTAGAATTACTACTGTATCGGAACGAAGCTAATTATATATAGGTTTTCACGAAAATCAGACTTACCGTACGTTTCCACTACACTCGACAATAAACACCGACGATGTTAACAGACCATTTCTTGTAGTAAATTCTTAATAAAAAAGATTGTATCAAAAATGTATTTTTATTATAAAATTGATACGTATATCCAATACGTTACAAGACGTAATTAATTCATTATGTTTTAATTGAATCCGATTATTTGAATTCCATTGTTTAAGTTTTTCTTATTAATTTATGGATGATGGACGGATTTTTTAATATTAGACCATTATAATGTATTTCTAATGCATATTATTTTAAAAATATTGGGATTCTGCAGTTCTCCACAATGTAAACTTTAACTGTGCCAAATTTAATATTCCTCGTTCGCGCGTTTGTCTTAAAAATAGGTCCAAACTTTTTCCTTCACGTTAACCTATTTAATTTATAGATAATATTATTGTTTCTGCATCGTAAGTGAATTATTAGTGTCACTTCAAATATTAATAATAATGATAGTACTAGCTTCAATGATAGAGGTTACTGTGGAAGTAGTAGCAGTGGCAGTGGAGGTGGTGCACCATTGACCCTTGTCTTTCTGTATCGTATGTACAATTATATCACCTGCGGACTGAAGTTTGACACCCACTGCAGTAACGCGTCAAGGCTTTTCTCTATGCAGTTTCACGATGACACGGTTATATAATCTATACAGTATTGTAACTCGGCCGTATTTTTGAAATAAATGCCTACAGCCGCGCGGTACGTAAACATACAATAGGGCTGCCTACCTCCAACATTTCAATAACATTTGCCTACTTTGTGTTTCCATTTAGTTTTGTGATTGTAAATATACTTTTTTATATAAACAAATAAAATACTTCGTGAATTGTATAAGAAGTGTTCAATTAAAATGCGTATTGTTTAATAATGTATTCATTATAATTATGTATTTATATTAATTATGTATTTAAACTTATTTTTAGTAAAAAGATAGCACAGTTATTGTTAAAAAAACAACACACCGTCCGTTTTTCACTGCGGCACAGTCGCGACTGTCTGCATGACGAGCGCAATGCCGAGATCGAGGCGATTAATCATAGCTCGCGCTTCGTCTGTTTGCATGAAGTTGGAATACTGTATACATAATGTTACCGTGACGATAGACCCGATACATCGTGCTAGCGCGATGTTTCGCCGTAGCCCGATGTTTATAGCCGCAGTATTACCATAAGTTTTGCTGTATATATGTCGTAGTCAGATCGAGGAATTGCCCACATCATGAAATGCTCGATAAGTTCATGAAATGGTGGCATTTCATGATGTGGACAACTGAGATTGACTAAATCATTAACATTTAACGATGTTATCATCCACGATGGGCCTATATTGTAAATTGGATACACCACATACACTCATACTATGTAGATAATAATAAAATTAGCTATGATCGTTTCTCAACTGTATCTTAAACATTTAATTTAACAAAAATGTTCAGCAACGTCTGTTCATTTCTGTCCATGGATGAACACAAGCATTGCGAACTATGTTTTTAGTACGAAAATTTTGTAAGCTAAGAATCTAAAATCCTGAAATGTATAAGAGAGCTATATCCATAGAAAGTGTATTTCTGTTAAAAATTGGCTACTTCAAGAAAACTTTTATACAATGAAAAACATTTTTGAATGTAAATAAAATTGTATTACAAATTAAATCTATTATTTATTATGTATTTTAATTGGATGTGAATTATTAAATTTATTTAATTATTTTTGCCAATTTGACTAATCTATTGATTATTGTATTGTTATTACATTTAAATAAGTTGCCATTTTAAATATTTATTTTTATTAAATTTATATTATAAGTTAAATTTATAAGATATCGAGATGGTATTTATGCATATACCTAATATAAATTATTTTATTTATACTAATACTTATTTTACTTTACGTAAATAAAAGATTAGATATTACATACTTGAATTTAATTTATAGTTTAATTGTTATTGATTGACAAGTAGACAATTTATAAACTGGTACAAATTCTATTGTTAGGGTGATGTAAAGAGTGGGTCACTTTTTTGACGTTTCATATCTCAAATCCGGTTAGATTTTTATTTAAATATTTTTTTTGTAAAGATATATTATATTTTATCAGCTTTCAGAATATTATTAAAAATTGACATGTAGTAACGTAAAGCAAAGTATATAAGCTTTATTTAAAACAATTGAATTAACCCAAGTATTACACCCGGTGGTAAACAATAGGTCATCCCCTGGTAAACAATGGGTTTATGGGATTTCATAATGTGTAATTAGACATTTAACAATTAAATTATACATTACAAAATTAACATTATATTTTAATTTATTTTTGCATAGGTATTATAAAATAAAGTAAAGTATTATCACGCCCGGATCCCTAGCAGGGTAGGCAGAGTAAACCACACGTTTATAGACTTTCCAGTTCACCGCGATTCACCGGTTTGTGGGTTGGCGAGATATGTGGTGATCTTCATCGCCGCATTTATCGACATGTTAACAATTATCTACTATTTCTAGCGATAACCGGCACCGACAGTTTAACGTGCTTATCCGAGGTACGGGAGTGTTAATACACCAACTCCACCAGACTCCGACCTGCTACTGAAGATTAGAATTTCGAGAAAACCTCGAAACAACCTCAATAACACTGCCCGACCCGGGCCGGGGATTGAACGCGGGACATCAATGGACTGAGCCGAATAGGCTACCCCTAGACCACGAAGCAGGCAGCAATACGTGGAAAAAATCTATATCATAATTCATAACTCTAAAGTCTATAACGAAACTTTTAAGGTGCAGTAGTTACAGAAATGAATCACAGCGATCGAGTTTTTTTTAATATTTCTTGAGGAATAGGCAATCAATTCTACTATCTGCAGCTACTTGTCTAAAAATTTTCCAGCATTTGATACTCAATATGTAACAAAATCATTTCATTTTAAGATAAAAAACAATTTCTTTAATCCACTACGTCTTAACAGCAAGAACAGAGTAAATCGCTAGTTACTGAGTACACAGTAAATCAGATCAACCCTTGACTATGAGCCCTTTTTAAAAAGAAACAGGTATTGGTGTGTTTAAAACAAATGGTTAGGCAATTAATTATCCGATATATTACAGCGGACTAACAAAGTCAAAACATGGTGTTACTATTTCAACAATACTTTTTGTAAGAAAGTCATAATAAACAAAACTTCAACTCAAAAAAATATTTTTGAAATGTCCGCGTCCCAAGAAATTTAGACGTCACCCGTCACCAAGTAAACTTGGCCTCGCGGCAATCAGCCCCTGAGGGATTCTGTGCGGGGAGCCGTCTACGAGTAATCACCTGGTGCTACTATCTACATCACATTCGTCAATGTATGCGTGACCCATTGTATTTTATTATTTCGCACACACAATCATACAGTATTTGCAGATGCAGCGAAGTGATATCCACTTTAAAATATTTGCTAAATTTTATGGAAACTACCGGAAAAGTGTTTTCTCCGTGTTTGTGCCGGACTCCTTTGAAGAATAGGCCAACTGACGTTCTGCCAGGCAGGTCGTAAAAGGTGACCGATTAGCTATGCGAGTCACTATCATCGTAGTTACTAGGTGGTAGAGTTATGCATTGTCTCGCCCGGGCCTGGTACCACCGCCTTACCTGTTACTGCCGCAATAGCGTCAGTGCTTGTCACTGTCGTGTTCCGGTTTGTAAGGTAAGATAGCCGGCATTAGACATAGCCACAAGATAGCAACGCACCATTAACACCTTTGGTGTCTATAGGCGATGGTTGACTCTTTCCGGAGACCCATCTACTTGTTTGCTATCTTAAGATTGTCACACATTACGCAGATACGATAATATTTTATCTGCGTATAAAAACTTATATTATCTAAACGTATCACGCACTTCGCAGATACGATAATATACGAAGCGACTCATTCACGCGGAATCCTTCAAACTGGCTACAATTGTTTTTTGGTGCCGATCGTGTTATACAGGCCGTTACAATGAGTTCACATTTATTGCTTCTTGATTTATTAGACAGCTCCTCAGAAGTCGCCCTAATTCTAAGCTCACCCTAGCCGCTATCAGTAGTCGCTCAGGACCGAGGACTTACGCTACAACATAATTATGATAAACTAGCTGCAGCGTGCAGACCTCTGCATCATCATAAAAGTTTTTGGTGAATTCCGCGGGATCACCTAATGTTTTCTGGAATAATAAGTAGCCTATGTGTTATTCCAGGTCATTGTCTACCTGTGTGCCAAATTACACACAGGCTGGTCTGTCTGTCTGTCTATTTGTTCCAGCTAATCTCTGGAACGGCTGAACCGATTTTGACGGGACTTTCATTGGCAGATAGCTAATGTGATAAGGAGTAACTTAGGCTACTTTTAATTTCGAAATTTTCCAGGCGGACGAAGTCGCGGGCTCTACTAGCTTATAATATTTATATAGATAATGATATCGATATGACTTGCACATAAAGTTAATATATTATGTACTCGGCTAGATATAAACTTTTTGTTTGCTCGTGTCGGGGCCCCACTGGCCACTATCGCCCGAAGTGCGTTGTCGCGACATAAGTTCAAGTGCAAGCCGCGAGTCAGAGGTAGGAAGGGCGGGCAAGGCTACTCGCTAAAAAATAGAACACGCTTCTAATCATAAAAACCGACAAACAGACAAAAATTGTAAAAATGTTATTTTGCTGCATATACCTTACATTGCTTTATACCTTGCATATGCTGTATATACATTACATACATATACATTTAGTAAAAAGTTTAGTAAAAAGGGTATTTTAATATTACAAACAGACACTCCAATTTTATTAATTTGTATAGATTGTGTTGGCCGCGCTAAATATATCACCTGCGAACCGCAGTGTGGCGCCCACTGCAGTGACGCGTCACCCTATCGTGATACAGTTGAACGATAGGCCAAGTGTCAAAATATCGTGATAGCGCGATACTTCACCGTAGCCCGATATATGTAGCCACGCCATAAGTGCAAAACAGATCAGAATAAATTAAATTTCCTTGCAAAACAACCTGTAGAAAATCTGTTGATATATGCTTCTATATATATATAGAGATCGTGACCGTCTGTTATATATATATGATATATGCTTGACGGTAAATTATATGTATATTATCTGCGAAGTGTATGCTGCTCCTTGAGTTTGTATAGAGAGCGATATGGGCAGATATCTGCAGCAGATGCAGATATCTTATCGTATATGCGTAGTGTGTGACGTACTTTATGATATAAAAAAAGTACGACCATTATAAAATACTAGTTGCAGCGTGCAGCCCGCTGCATTTTAAACCTTTTTAGAGAATCGCGCGGTAACAAATAATTTTTCCGGGATAAAATTTTTGTATAAATATACTTGTATATAAATATTATGTAAATAAACCATGTAATTTTATTAGGTCGGTCGGTCAATGTCGACGACAAAATAGTATCAAATATGTAAGCCAGAATGGTGCTTGTTTTGAGGAGGTTCTAATCTAATTGTTTAATTGTATTTTAATTGAGTGTTGTGCTGTTTTAAATATAATATAAACATTAGAATATAAATGATAAAATAATGTACTATTCTATTATTTATATTCTAATATTTATTAAGGAAGGCAGGAATTAATAATAAATACACAAAGGGATTTTTCCTGCAATAAATTGAGGAGTTATTTTTTTAAAGATAGGTTCAGTATCACGTACTGAATATAAATGCATAAAATACTTACAGGCAGAAGTTTTTTTCACAAAATAAAATTCTTTTTATCTTAAAACACAAAGATTAGTACAAAATAAAGTGAAAAATAAATACTAATAGTCATATCAATTGTAAACGGTTAGTAATATAAAAAAAATATTTAACAAAAAGGTAGTAACTTTAATTAGCTATACATATAATAAAATCGTTGAAAGTCAAAACTGTACATTGAATATTTTTTTAAAAGAATACTTAGGACGTGATCTACAATCGATATCGAAGCCAAAAATATAGTTTTTAGAATGTTTGTCTGTTTGTTTGTATGTATGTCCGGGTTAAACTCAAAAAGTACTGCATGGATTTGCTTCAAATTTTGCATGAATATTACTAACAGGTCGGGTCAATATATTCATTTTATCACGTTATTATCTAAGGGGGAGGAGCTGTGCGGAGACGTTTTCAAGAAATCGCAGCAGAACCAGCAGTGGAATTTGTTTCCGGCGCTTTCACAAAGAACAACTTAAGTAGATTCTTCTATCAAGCGCACACAAATAATACAGAATTTAATTTTCAATTCCGATTGCTTTTACGCACTAGTCAAGGTCCTACCTCATTCAATACTCTACGAACAGTCAATGGTGTACAGCAACCTTCATACGTTGCCGCATGCCGAGAACTGCACTTACTCAATAGTGACCACCATTGGGACGCTATATACTAGCCGATGCTTGCATCAGTATTCAGTAATAGTCCACGATGATTTCGTAATATTGTCGTGCATGCATCTCGTTTCCATAGAATTACTCCTTTATGAGGACAATCTATACGCTTTTATAATAAACTTCCTGATGTTATAAGAGATCTTCCCGTAAACAAACTAACAAATGTGTTAAAACAAAACTGTGTAGAAAAGGTCACTCTAAAATCTCAGATATTTTAGAATACAAGAAAAAAAGTATCTTCAGGCCCTTATCTCCGAAAAGGTCGACAGATGAACAACTAGTGCACCCACGATCAGTCGAAGTGATCACAATGTTTTCCCCTTGTTGGTTCCGGGCTCCTTTGAAGAATAGACCAACTACCGTTCTGCCAGGCAGGTCTTAAAAAGCGACCGATTGGCTATGCAAGTCACTACCATCGTTGCTACTAGGTGGTAGATTTCTGCATTGTCTCGCCCGGGTCTGGTACCACCGCCTTGCCTATTCCTGCCGCAATAACGGCAGTGCTTGTCGCTGTCGTGTTCCTGTTTGGAGGGTAAGGTAGCCGGTAAACTTATGCATGTGGCATTAGACCTCGCTACAAGATAGCAACGCACCATTAACACCTTTGGTGTCTATAGGCGATGGTTGACTCTTTCCATCAGGAGACCCTTCTGCTTGTTTGCTATCTTATGATATAAAAAAAACAATGTGATAGGTTGCCACATATCGCCTACAGCTTATAGCCAACCGAGCACTTATCCAATCCCAGGCAAATAGCCACATATAGAAGGGGGGCCGGGTGGGCCATGGCCACCCCAGAATATTGGGATACCGATTTGAAATTCTAGGCTGGACAACTAACTTTATACAAAAATAATTGAAATTAATTTGTTTACCAGCTATGCAGCCAGTGTTGCCGCTCTAGGATCGGCCTTACGAGTCATGCTCGTCAGTCACTCACGTAGGTGCCGAGTCCACCGGACCTCTGCGGATACTTAAGAATCATCTATTATAAATGGAAATAAGCCAATGATGATTATTTTTTTGTAGTAGATGCTCAGGACCCCTAAAAATAACTCTAGACACGCCAATACCCTGGCAACGATTCCGATCCGGTAGTAATTTGTAAAAAAATATGTTGACGTGTCAAAATAACTTGTAAAAAGTGTTATTGAATAAAGTATTTCTGATTTCTGAACGTTGTTTTTAATCAGAAAACTGAAAAAAAAAAACACATTTTTGCATTACCGACCCGGGAATCGAACCCAGGACCTCATGTGGTAAACATCGACACCGGATCACTAGACCACAGAGGCGACTAAAATAGAATACAAGTAATCCTGGAATTAGTTATTATTGCTATTAAAATATAGCCTTTTACTATTAAAATTGTTCTAGGAAAGTGTCATCTCCGTGATAATCCGTTTTCTCGTTAAATATTTCGCCGCCCAACTATTAAATACATTGACTATGAAAAAGATAGAAAACAATAAAAGTTCGCGCAGTTTCTTCCGTCGGATCAACTCAGTGTGTCGAGCCGCATTTAGATTCGGTAGTAATATTAAAAATTTCTAATCATCAAAAGTCTAGTAGTAGGTGATAGCGTAATAATATGTATATGTTGACCCGACCTGTTAGTAATATTCATGCAAAATTTGAAATAAATCCATGCAGTACTTTTTGGGTTTACTCCGGACATACATACAGACAAACAGACAAAAATTCTAAAAACTATATTTTTGGCTTTGATCGATATCAATTGTAGATCACGGCCCAAGTTTTTTTTTTTAAATATTCAATGTACAGTTTTGACTTTCCTACGATTTTATTATATGTACCTATCTATACAAATAAATAAAATTGGAATGTCTGTTTGTAATATTAAAATAACCGCTTTTTACTAAATGTGTATGGATGTATACACGATACATATACTAAAACAGCATTTTTTTTTTACAATTTTTTTTGACGGGTCTTTCACTGGCAGATAGCTGATGTGATAGGGAGTAACTTAGGCTACTTTTTTTTCAACATTTTTGCACGCGGCCGAAGTCGCGGGCTCAGTATACTTATCAATTTTTTGCATGTTTTTTTTTCGGGATGTCTGAATCACTGCTGGATTTCACATATTCACCAGTCGCAGGGGCGAACAGAGTGCTCAGCTCAGCCAGAGTTTAAAGTTGTGGGGTTGTACGTCCTCCGCCCTAAGGGTGTCTCCTGTGAGACCGATCCTCTGCTTAGGGTGGGGTCGTAGTTTGTGATAAGAGGGTTAGTGGCATTGTTTTGTCCACCGGCTGATCCTTGCCCTTGGGCTCGGTTCATCAATGGGTTCGTCGCGTGTGTAGTTTGTGTTCCGTTGGCCAGAGTTATCGGGTCAGTCGTCGGGATTGGCAAGTTGATGTAACTTTACATTTCCTGCAAAAACTTCAAGTTCCAAATCGTATCCATATGTATAAGTGTTCTTTGTAATTGTATCTATTTCAATAAAATACTAATTAATCGCGTCCGTGAGAGGTGTCTATGTGTGCGTTGCTCGAATATCACATGTATGTAGATTGACTACTGTTAGTCTTCAGTATACTGTGCCTTGAGCCAGGTGTATATTTAGAGCGGCTTGTGGCGCATGATACATTGCTTATTTTGGATATTTCTGTAAAATATCTATTTCAATGAAATACTAATTTATAATGTTTAATTTAACCTTCTCTTCTTTCATATTGTAAGCTGGTATATATCAAAAAATGCAGAGGGACACACTGTATTTATGTGATGTGTGAAGCACACCAACTATACTCACTAAGACAGTTTGTCTACAGTGAGCCTCGGATGGCAGCAGATAACAATAGTTCCATGGTATAGACCAGTTTTTCCCAAACATTGTTATGCCATGGCCCGGTAGTCTTAACACTGCACTTTCGTGACCCACCTAATTCTTTTAAGCCCAAGCCGGTTACATTAGATAAAATAATACATATTAACAATAGTAAAAAGTTTTATTAGTACTACATACTCTGGAATCGCCTATTTAGTTATTAGTGCGAAGTATGGAGCTGATGCTTATTTTTTACAAAAGAATCCAAGTTCGTGGAAAATGGCGAAAGGTTTTTTATCCTAAGGTCTGGTTTTTATCCTAAAAATCTATCAATCGTCGTTCGATAGTGTACGTAATATTTTTAAAACCAAAAGGGAATATTACGACCCGGTATTTTATTTTGTTGCCCGGTACCAGATCGCGACCCGGCAAATAGGAAACCCTAGACTAGACGTTTATAAAATCAATCAAAGTGTATACAATCACAACGTGTTAACCACGGATTAAACTGGATACGCCTTTCAAAGCAATATCTTAGGTTGTCAACGTCGCTTGCATTTACACAAAAATAAAAAGTTATAATAGGTACTTACCGATGAAATAAAATCACTCCAGAGGTATTCCTTAAGCCTTAGCTTTTTCGACATTGGACACGATTCGACACGATAAAATACCACAATATGACATATTCCTATTTTTTACGATAAAATATATCTACAAGCGTTTGACATTTACATATATTTGCTCATATGAGCGGCTACGCATTTGCGCCCAACACTGGTCTATTACTTTTTGTGTGGCCTGTGGTTTTAGTCATTGAACTGTTACCTACTGCTTCATCCGAGGTTTTCGCTATTATGTTTATGATTAAAGACTTGTCAAACTTAGAAGAGCCTTTATTGTTCAGTCGATGTCGAATTTTAGCTAGAATTTGTGTGAATATTTGATCAATACCTCGTAATAATGTAACGTGACATTTTTATGGTAATAATGAAATAAATTTCGTTATTTCGAGGTTTCATGGAAGAAAATGTAGTAAATCGACGAAGGGATGTTTACATAGTGATGTCACGTAACATTTTTTTTTATACTTGGAATCAAATTATTTGTATTGATATGAATTTAAAAGAAAATAGGATCGTGACTGTATTCTTTAGTTACATGAAGAGGCCCTCGAAAACTTCAGATTTCCCTAATTTTAATTTAAAAATATGTATAGTGTATACATAGGTATAGCGTGTAAGGGACAGTGTACCGAAAATCGATATGTAATTTAGTAGCTTTGGGTCATGATTCTGGGTTTCATATAGGTACCTACAATATTACCTATACAATATTAGTATAGTATATGATTCTGAGATGAAAATCGTTGGAAATTTGTGTGGGATTTTTTTATTTTTTTATCTTATATAGTTTGATTTCGCTCGATACTCTATTGTGCTTTTTCTAAAAAAAAATAGTAATATATTCGGAAATACCCAAAATAAGCAATGTATCATGCGCCACATGCCGCGTTAAATATACAGCTGACTCAAGACACAGTATACTGGAGACTAACAGTAGTCAAACTACATACATGTGATATTTGAGCAACGCACACATATACACCTCTCACGGACGCGATATCTCGGAATAGTTCGGGACAGTTTGTTCCGCACCAGTCTGAGGTATCACGTTCGTGAAAGGTGTCTATGTGTGCTATGTGTACAGACACACATATTTGTGAATCCTAAAAAAGTACCCAATGTACCCCTAATCTATAGATATAATAAAATCGTGGGAAAGTCAAAACTGTACATTGAATATTGGAACGAAGTTCCTTATCGCGCGTTGTGAAAGGGGGCTAGACGGAAAAAATTCTTACGAAAAGTTGTCACGACACTTTTTGCTATAGTAAGCTATTGTAAGCTGTGCGGCGTGCGCATGTTTCTCTCTCTCTCTCTCTCTCTTATAGTAAGCAAGCCAGATATTTTCATTTCTATTTCGCATTGAACAGTGTGGTGTCGCGACGATTATTTTTGTTGAGTGTATACAGGTTTTTTGTATCGAAAGGAACTTCGTTCCATCCGGGTGTCCCTTGACACCTCTCAATTTTTTTTTAAAGAATACTTGGGTCGTGATCTACAATCGATATCGAAGCCAAAAATATAGTTTTTAGATTTTTTGTCTGTTTGTTTATCTGTTTGTCTGTATGTATGTCCGGGGTAAACTCAAAAAGTACTGCATGGATTTACTTCAAATTTTGCATGAATATTACTAACAGGTCGGGTCAACATATAGGCTACATATTATCACGCTATCACCTACGTGGGAGGTTCAGTGCGGAATAAACTAAGTCCGCGCGGACGAAGTCGCTGGCAACAGCTAGAATAAAAATATAGTTCGAATATCTTTAAAATTCGATATTGTTCCATCCAAGGGCCTATAAATATCCAAGTCAGCCATCGTCAAGAATTCATAATTAAAAGAGTAAATCATCATGGAGATTTCACTAATAGAAGAAGACTTGAAGATAAGTCTTGGAACCTCTTCTGCCGGTCTTGAGCCTGATCAGTTCGGGCACAGAATAACAGAAGTCAATCTTGTGTATGTACTTCACCTTTTATACCTAAACTCAGCGATCGTGCTAGGGTTGTCACTTTGGCTTTTGCACAAAAAACACACTAATATCTTAGTGCAGTAAAATAAAGTTTTAAATCAAAATATGTCACTCTTCTTTACATTTTGCATATATTGTAGTCTTAATCATATGAAAATGATGTGTAAAGGTAATTTGGTCGGCAACCACCGGCAAGTGTTAAAAAAAAATTAAATCGTTTTTGATTTTCTGAAAAAGTTCTGAATAAAATGCGTAGAACTTATAATTTTACATAAGTTTAAGGTGAATGATTTTATAAATGACTAGCTGAGCCTGCGACTTCGTCCGCGTGGAAAAATTTAAAAAAATTAAAGTAGCCTAAGTTACTAATTATTACATCAGCTATCTGCCAGTGAAAGTCCTATCAAAATCGGTCCAGCCGTTCCAGAGATTAGCCGGAACAAATAGATAGACAGACAAAAATTGTAGAAAATATTATTTTGGTATATGTACCGTGTGTACATCCATATGCATTTAGTAAAAATCGATTATTTTAATATTACAAACAGACACTCCAATTTTATTTATTTGTATAGATGGCTTAAATTTTAAATGTGACTATTAAGGCGAGGTCTTTTGACGCGCGTCAGTTCTATAGGAAATGGACGGCGCTGTATGTTCTGAAACCACTGGGAAACGTGTTAATATTCGGACAAATAAATATAGGACTTCAGCTGAAAACCAAAATTTAGTACATTCTTTTTTGTATTTAAAACTAAATATCACCATATAAAAATCATGAGGAAGATTAGAAATATTATTAACAAATTATTTGTTTGAGAGATTTTTTTAGCCTGTTTCCGGAATTTTAATATGATCGTACATTAAAGTACATTCTATCATGTATTAAGTTAGCACAATCTTTAGATAATATCTTCAGGTATATCGTGTAATTTTTGTAAAATTGTTATTTAACAATCAATACAAAAAAACGTGATTTAGCGAACCAGTTTTTTTCCGTTTGTCCCGAAGCCTCGCCTTAATATTTTTAAAGCTTTTTTAAATATGTATAATGACATAAATAATCAAATGTGAAATAATAATACGATATGAAGTTGATGTTCTTTTTATTTTAAAATAGCTGAGCCCGCGACTTCGTCCGCGTGGAAAATTTTCGAAAAAAGAAGCCCAAGTTACTCCCTGTCACATCAGCTATCTACCAGTGAAAGCCCCGTCAAAATCGGTCCAGCCGTCCCAGAGATTAACCGGAACAAACAGACAGACAGACAGACAAAAATTGTAAAAAATGCTGTTTTGGTATATGTATTGTGTACATCCATATGCATTTAGTAAAAAGCGGTTATTTTAATATTCCAAACAGATACTCAAATTTTATTTGTATGTATAGACTAGATGTTCCCGCGACTTCGTACGCGTGGAAAAAGTTCTAAAATAAAAGTAGCCTAAGTTACTCCTTATTACATCAGCTATCTGCCAATGAAAGTCCCGTCAAAATGGGTCCAGCCGTTTCAGAGATTAACCGGAACAAACAGACAGACAGACAGACAAAAATTGTGAACAATGGTATTTTATTTGTTGTTGAGTTGATGACATGAATGGCGTTCTAAATAAGTATATAATAATAATAAAATCAGAGTTCAAAATAAATAACCCACTTACAAACAAACCAAAAATAATTTAAACAATATGCCGCGGCAATTTGTTAACGGCGGCGGAGAATATAATTAACATTATAAACTAGCTGCATCCGCTCTCGCATTGAACCGAAACTACCGAGATTTCGCGTCCGTGAGAGATGTCTATGTGTGCGTTGCTCGGAAGACTAGTATGAAGTTTGTCTTCTGTACCTAGTTATTCTGTGGTTCGGGCCAGTGCTATTAAGCCGGTGTCTGCGCGCGCTTACCGCACGTGTCTGTTGCGCGTGCCCGCTGTGCGTGCCCACTGAGTACATGTCTAACTGAGCGCGTGCCTACTGAGCACGTGCCCTACTGAGCGCGTGCCTACTGCGCGCGTGTCTGCTCCGCGTGTCTGCCCCGCGTGCCTGCTTTGCGTCCCTGTTCCGCGTGCCTGCTCTACCTGCCTACTCCGCGTACTTACTGCGCGTTCCTGCTCCACGTGCTCGTCAGCGCGAACTTACTGCGTGTGTCTACCCACGCGCGTCTACACCAGTGCGTCACCAACTGTTTCTACGTGTGACCAGGGGATCCAATAAATATCAGTGCCGAACTTTATGTTATGACAATATATATTGTTGAAGAACTGCATTTCATTTAACTTTCCCTTGTGTCACCAGGTTTCTCGAGCCTCAAGAAATCTGGTGGTAGATTATTTGTGACTTGGATCCTCTTCCTCTATCCTCCATAGGGGTAGAGGCTCTAACGTCACAAGATAAAAATTCGAAACGGTACCTTTATGTCACTGGGGCTACAACAAAAAGTGAGAGTGGATTTGAAACCAGCGCACCCAAATTAGTAAACAACAACAAAATACCTCATGCAACACAAAGTTCGATTTTGTTTTTCTGTGTAATAATATAATTGTATAAGATAGGGTGAATTTGATTGTGTGAAGTCTAATAAGTCTTTCGAATAGTTTTGAAATAACCAATTTAATTGACATACTGGGTGATAATACTCGGTTGAATTAGTAATAGTTCCTTCACTTCCATGTGATAATGCTCAAGCCCCCGCAAAACCTTGAAAAATCTGATGATTATCTTGATAAAGACTACCCCCATCTGAATCAAGCCCCCCCAAATAAAAACTCTCCACCGATCCGCCACTGTTAAAAACGAATCAAGTTTTCAAAAGTTACAGTTTTTTAAACATTAATATTTTGTTATTAGCAGCAATGTTACTAAATATTTTTAAAATAATTTTCAGGTTGATATACCGATTTTCAATTAAATCAGCTTTTCTCTCTAAAAAACTGCGTCAAATGTCGTAAATTGTATCAAAATCGGTCGATATATTTGGGGTTTATTAGACAAAAATTTTTGAAAAAAAAGAAATGTTTTTGATAGATGTCTTCGACATTTTTCAGCCTATAGATTATGTAGCTAAAAAAATATTTTAGAGCTCAAACATTGTGTTGAACGTCATTCGAAAGATCAAAATCGATCATCGTTTCCAAAATATACAGCTTTTCAAAACTGTCATTAATAACAAAAAGATTTCGAACTGTGACAAAATCTTTTTTTTTTGTTATTTGGATAGGCAAACTGGTAGACGTGCCACCTGATGGTAAGTGGTCGACGTCGCCAATGAACATAAATGGGATACCTAGGCTGGAACTAGCCTAGGTACACCATTCATGTTTTGCCTATCCTGAGATATAAGATGGTAAGTCTCGGTGCTAGTAATTACACTGCCTGTCTTGCCCTTCTCTTCGAAACACAGCAAAGCTGTTTCACGGGAGAAATAAGCAAGATTGTGGTACCCAAGCAGCCGGGAGCGCGGCACAGCGCATCCCTCCCACTGGTAAAATCTATGCTTACGTAAAGTTTTGATTCCTTTGAGCTTAAAATACCTCAATTTAGCGGGAAGTTTCAGGGATGGCCTGAAGGGTCAACCGGTCTGGAGGCCTTTGGCCTCATGGCATGCAACAGTATGTAATTAACATTTTTAATTCCTAATTTTAACTAGGTTAATAATAATAATAAGGTAATAATTATTAATATAAATTTCAGACATTACATGTATCCTGATGACGATCCTGATATTTGCAAACACACTCACAGTACACGACACCGTCGTCGCCGCTCTCGAGTCTCGACGACGAAGACTTCTCTAATCTCTATCGCCCTTCGAGTCCCCGTCTAGCGCGGGGTGATCAGCCACGACTCTCCCCTCCATTTTTAGTCAGAACGCCACACTAAGGCTCACAGGAGGTCCGGTCTCACAGGAGACAGCCCTTAGCGCGGACATCGTAAGCCCAAATATAAATTTAAACTCGGGTTGACCACTCTGCTAGCCCAAAAAGTCCGGTGTCGCAGTAACGATCCTTATGGTCAACTGTAATAGTCATTTCGAAAAAAAAATTGCAGACTCAATGAGTAGAATAATTTTGATCCTGTTATAATAATAATTGTATCCGACCACCTGTATCCTGACCTTAACAAATAATATCTTATCTTATCTCATTGATACTTAAATCTATACAAAACAAAACTTTTCTACATTATTAAATTTAAACAATTCCAATTTTTCTTGAATTTAATTTAAATTATAAAGCGATTTTTATTCATATATTTTGATTATTTATTATGTCATTCAAAATTTAAGTTTCGGCAATTATAAAAAATGGTAATGTTATTATTATAAAAGTATAATTATTATACAATGGCCGTTCTTATACACACGATAGTTAAATTTAAATTCATTTTTAAGATATCAAGAATATGTCATCTATACATATTATAAAACTAAGTCCCTTACTGCGTCTGTATGTATGTCTTATGTTTGCATTCTTAAAAACCACTAAACGATTTTCATACGGTTTTCACCAATGGAAAGAGAAATTCATGTTGAAGGTTTAGACTTTAGGTGTGTAATTAGTCAAGTTTTTTGTATATATACCCGTGCGAAGCCTGACCGTATCGCTAGTTCAACAATATAAAAAATAATTCAAAAACTACCTACATCTAACCTTATTGTATATTATATGGTACCCAATGTTATGTATTATATGGCTAAAGTCTGTTATCAAGAGATTTTATTGTTTTTAAATCTATGGTGAAAGGGAGTAATAAAAATTTAGTCAAAAATCGACCACAGGCAGAAGTGCGATCGCTAGTTATTATAAAAACACACACCCGACAGCGACCCGATTTGAAAAATTAGTAAAGCCTATTTCACTCTCACGTTTAAAATACCTAAGTCAAACGACACCTGTCAAGCTAATGTACCTACATCAAGCCAATACATTCGAAAAACATAACCGTCCTTCTAGCACAATCGGGCAAATGGCACTGCCTCGCAGAGTTAAATGTGGTTCATCCTCGTACACCAATTAATAAATTAAATTCGGAAATTTATCCTATATATATTTTCTATCGTTATTAAATATAACAGTCTGTGTGTATGTGTGTGTGTGTCTCTGTGTGTAATGTTACCCCTTTACGCTTCCATCGCCACACTGTTTTGGTTAAAATTTGGTATGCATGTATATAAATATATATGTAGGGATATATATATATATATATATATATATATATATATATATATATATATATATATATATATATACCTACATATAATATGTTAAACTTATTACAGAGGTTGTTCATCGTAATGAAATAAATTTTTTATAAGATTTAGATAAAAAAATTATACAGTGAACTGCGGGGCGTAACTGGATCATAATGAACGGATAATACAACCCTTTAAAAATACGCTTACACTAAAACCAAAAAGAATGAAATTTTTCTTTTTGGTTTAAGTGTAAGCGTATTTTTATACTACTAGTATAATTATGTCTTTAGTTTGAAAGCTCTAAAATCGATAATTTGCCTAAGCAAATTGGAAAGCAGATTGATCTGCCCTTATGTCTCATGTTATACATTACAAGTACATAACAATGATCTGTAATACGAGTTATTAGAGCCCAGTAATTCCGGCTGAGGCTTCTGTGTCACAGACGAGCTGCGAGCTCTTCTAGGCTATCATAATTTGATAGTAAAGACATACCTACGTGACTTTTTTGATGCGTGAGGGAAAAGTCTCGAAACAATTCGACTTGTTTACTACTATTCCGATATAATTCGTGAAATGTGTCGCAATCTGTAAAATAAACTAGTATATAATTGAACTTCATACGAACATTCAAATCAAAGAAAGCAAAATGGGTGTTATACACCTCATTCCGTTTGCTCTAATAGCAACATTATGTGGGGTAAGTAGTTTTAGACAAAAGTTGTAGATTATAATAAAATCCGTATTTGTAAGTAAACATACATCGATTAAGGCCCCGGTTACACTATGATTAGTGCGAGTGCGAGTATTTTAGTAGATATTAAGTAAAAAACAAGTGCCGTTGATTAGTGCGAGTGATTAGCATTATGCGTTCCAGAGAATAGTACTGTCACAGTGACATATTGCTTCGCATTTTGCAAAAATTACGTAAGTGATGAGTAAGGTGTGCAAAAAAATTATTAAAACGTTATTTGTTCTTTAATAAATCAGCAATATTTTTTGAACAAATATTATTTTTGCTGACATTAATAATTTCACACTTGTGGTATGAAGTTGATGACAAGCGCGATCCTATTCTTAGTTGGAACGCATAGTAATTAGCGTCTTTTCACTTTTACTACGCTCACACTATGTACCTGCATTAAACACTCGCATTCGCACTAACTAAAGTGTAACTGGGGCCTAAAGCCCCGTTTTCACTTTGATTAATGCGAGTGTGAGTGTTTAATGCAGGTGTTTAGTATTAAGCCAAAAATATGTGAAGATAGCCGTGGATCGTAAAAGTGAATAGATGCTGATTACTTATCACTCGCACTGATCAACGGCTGTCTAATCATCGGTCATCGGCATTAATCACTCACACTCGTACTAATCAAAGTGAAAACGGGGCTTAAGGGACAGTGTACCGAAAAAATAAGAAAACATGCAATTTTTACCATTTAGTCATGATGGCAATTCCTTTTTTAGGGTTCCGAAGTAAACTAAGAATCCTAGTAGTTTCTATGTCCGTTGGGGCTTTGTGAAAACAAATTTACGATTAAGGGACTCGTTTGTAAAATATTAAGCTTTAAAGTGCTAATTTAAGCTGAGTGCCCTCTGCCAGCTAAACAATTGGTTTTGGGGGTGGTAAAAAATTCACGGTAGTAGTAACGTTAAACAGGTTAATGTTCATAGCATGAAATCTATTAAATCTATTAAACACCAAATTATACCTAGTCTCACTAATTGTATAAATAAAACACTATTGAAAGGACATTTCCCGGATATACTTAAAATCGCCAAAGTACGCCCCATCCACAAATCTAGCACAAAAACTGATCCTGGTAACTATCACCCCATCTCAGTTCTTCCGATCATTCATTCATTCACAACATCATTCATTCACATCACAACATTCATATAAAAAAAAAATTGACTAAGAATTTAAATTTAATTTGGATTTTCCATACAAATGTATACAAGACTGTCTCGTGGTCAGCCTATTCGGATTAGATCATGAGTCCCAGGTTAGGCAAAAGTGTTATTAAAATTTTGCGACGTTTTCCTTGAAAATTAAAAATCTCAATACCATCTCGGAGTCTGGCAGGTCGTGTGTTACTACTTCTGTACCTACCTTGGACGAACGCGTAAAGCCGTCGGTCCCGGTTATCGCTAGAAATAGTCGATAATCGTTATCAGGTCGGTAAAATGTGGCGATGGGGATCACCACTTCGGTATGTCGCCAATCGACAAACCGGCGAATCGTTGTGAACTGGAGAGTCTATAGACGTTCGGTATACTCTACCTTGGATTGGGACTGTGGTTCGGAAATCGGCGTGATGATACGCATCTAATTAATAAATAAATTTCATTTCACTTGTATTAAAAAATAGCCTCATGCTTACGCCACAAAGTTAAAGTATTATTATATAGACTGTGTGCTTACGCGTTGTGAGGCGTGCAAAAGACCATTGGGCATCCAAGATGAAAGTAGATTTTGAAGTCATAGCTAAGCGGTATTGTATGAAACACAAAAAACTTAAATCGTTAAAATAAATTCAACAGTAGAATTTCTTAAAAATCTGATAAAAAGACTGATGAAAGTTCTCGTTAAAACCAAGTTAACGAACCCCAACTCGCCTATCCTATCTCTCAACTCGCATAGCCTATTTGTGTGATGAGCATAGATGTTTTTGGAACAAAGTTGTGAAAGGGGGCTAGACGGAAAAAAATCTCACGAAAAGTTGTAACGACACTTTTTGCTATAGTAAGCTATTGTAAGCTGTGCGGCGTGCGCATGTTTCTCTCTCTCTCTCTCTTTTATAGAAAGCAAGCCAGATTTACATTTTATTACAATTTAAAATTTTATTACAATTCCTTCACTAATTAATCGAAAGAAACTTCGTTCCATCCGGGTGTCCCTTGACATCTCTCAACTTTTTATTTCTGCATCTGCGTATTTATTAAATCTATTCCAGTTTTTTAAAATATATTTCTATATATTAGCATCGTTGACTAATACTCGTATCATAAGCAAGCAGGAAGGAATTATAGCAATTGCAAAAATATATACTTATATCAATTGTCTATATTTTTTTAAAACGTGAAAACAACAAATAATGAGTGTACAAACTAACGGACAGCTTCTGACTCCATTTTTGTAATACTTATACTTAATAAATATAATTAATAAATAGATTTAAATAAATACGTTGACTTTATAATTTACTATATTTAGTTTCTGAAACATCCATTTTTTTATTCAATTAGTACCTAACGATTTTATTCTGCGAAATCGACACAGAGTGGCATATCGAGAGAAAGCACAGCCTCTCGCTTGCGCGGAGGCGTGCAATAGGCACATCAACAAGAAATTCTTGTCAAGAATAGATTTACTATAGTGTCCTCAAATGGCATGGGCGTACCGAGGGGGGGAGGGCAGGGAGGGGCAGCTGCGCCCCCCCCCCCCCCCCCGGAACTTGGTTACCTCCCTACTAAATGTAATAGGTAAGATAAAAATATAGTCTTGAAATGTTACGGTTTCAGTTTTGGCCGAAACTGAAACAGTAGCTGCTGTTTCAGTTTCAGTTTAGGCTGAAAATCCAGTTTCAGTCGGTCACTATTAATTGCTTTGCTACCGATATCTCCTCTCTCTCCATATCTCCTCCTCTACCCTCTTCTCCCATCCTCTTATACCCTATCCCCAGCTATCTTTTCCCTTCTCACTTGGTCTGTTTTTCCTCCCATCTCTCCCTTATTTTTATTTATCTTTAAATTTTTTGGTCATGTATCTCTATATTATACAGAAAGTAAAAACTTTATACCCTTTTTAACATAATTATGTGAACGGTGCAGTATGAAATTGGGAACAACTAAAGTTTACATTGCGGAGGTCTGATTGCAGAAACTTAATATTTTTAAATAATTTGCATTAGAATAATTAATTTTCAAATGTCCTTATGCTGTGTTAAGTTTTAACTGTTTACAGTGGGTATAAATATAATGAAAATATTCATTTGCAAGAATATGGGTGGTACAAGTTATGAATAAAATTATTTAAAAGTTACCAACATATTCTACTATGTTATGGTGTGTAAGCATTTAGAAATTATCATTTTATATTTTACTAGCTGTTGCCTGCGACTTCGTCCGGGTGGACTTCGTTTACTCCGCACAGCTCCTCCCCCGTAGGTGATAGCGTGATAATATGTAGCCAATATGTTGACCCGACCTGTTAGTAATATTTATGCAAAATTTGAAGTAAATCCATGCAGTACTTTTTGAGTTTATCCCGGACATACATACAGGCAAACATACAAACAGACAAACAACAAACAGACAAACAGATAAACAGACAAATTTTTTATGTAAATTTTACAAACCCTTAAAATACTACCTTAATGCATAAAAATATTTATATTCGACTCCACATGTGCCTTGTCCTACCGGCTAACTTAAGTCAAAAATTTTATTGATTTTTGTACATTGTTTTTTAAAAATGACTTTAAATCTTGCGTTTAAGGTTGAATATGCAAAAACACGTTTGTGCCATAACTATAAACTTTTTAGACTGAATTAACGACAGTTTTGAGTGTCAATTTTGTTCGGAACTGTGTATCTTGGGTATTTTATATCAATGAAGTCAATGCATTGCTTTGTAAAAACAACTATAAATCTGGCGCTTAAGGTTGGTTATGCAAATATATATATTTTTGCCATATCCATAGACCATAACTACTTGTATGAAATTAGCGACAGTTTTAAGTGTCAGTTTTGTTCGGGACTGTGCATCTTGGATTTTTTGTATTATCAATGCTAGGCACATATAATTTCTTATCATTCCTAATATGAGTTATCCTTACCAGTGACTTGTGACTTCATCATTTGTTTGTAAATATTTTTTTTGCTTTTTTACAAATACATCCAAATATACAAACACGGTAAGGGAAGTGCCTTAGGAGACTGGAAAAGTAGTCTACAGGAATGTTACTGATTAACACTACATATTGCTTGAATACGCTTTTTTGGACTCCAAAAATTCGTACCAAGTCTACTGTTTCGAATGCCGAATGTGCGTAGGAATTTCATATTATAAATTAGATGAAACATATCCATGGTATGCAATAACATAATAGGTCTCCCATTATGTTACCTACTTCTCTTGGTCTTCTGAAGACAGATAAATCTATCAACCTTATTACATAGAGATTTCATAATATGTGCTTTTCAATTACAATATTTGTCAACAACTATTCCTAATTTATATTATTTAAAAATACATATTACGTAATTTTAATAATGCTACTGTGGTAGGTCTGAAATTCGACTAATTTTGTTTTTAAATTATTATTTTTTAACTAGTCTGAAACGTGGAGTAAGGTCCAGGAAGATCATTAATATAAACTAAAAATAGCAAGAGCCCAAAGAAACTGCATGTGGTATTCCACAAGGTAGTATGAAGTATGTACTTTTTTACGGTTTCCTTACATTTTAGATATTTCAACACATTGTTTCCTGATTTTTAAATAACACTATCCAATCAATTTATACAATATTTGTAAAATACGATTCATAAAAATCACGTCAACCAGAGAGAATTTTGTTTTGCTTACAGAAATGACCAATTATTTAAAAAAAAATTAAATAAAATATATATTTTAAAATTATAATTTTAAGCAAACATGAAGACGGACATTTATAAAATTAATAAAAATATGTCAATTTTCGCCGTGTTGGTCCCGGCCTCCTTTGTAGAATAGGCCAACTGCCGTTCTGCCAGGCAGGTCGTAAAAGGCGACCGATTGGCTATCGAGTCACTACCATCGTGGCTACTAGGTGGTAGAGTTCTGCATTGTCTCGCCCGGGTCTGGTACCACCGCCTTACCTATTCCTGCCGCAATAGCGTCAGTGCTTGTCGCTGTCGTGTTCCGGTTTGGAGGGTAAGGTAGCCGGTAAACTTATGCATGTGGCATTACACCTCGCCACAAGATAGCAACGCACCATTAACATCTTTGGTGTCTATAGGCGATGGTTGACTCTTTCCATCAGGAGACCCATCTGCTTGTTTGCTATCTTATGACATAAAAAAAATAATCATAATTACAAAAATTAGATCTAGTGATGTCAACATTAAATTACTATTAATTTATAAATAAAATTGGCAATAAATAATTGTAATCAGATTTAATTAAAAATGTCAAAATGAAATAAAAAAAATAAATATAAAGTTAAATACCCGTAATTAATTGCAAGTTTTTACATTTAAAGTCAAAATTCATTTAGAAAGTTAAAACACAAAACTGTTATAAAAATGGTAGTATAGTAAATAGTATAGGTAAATATCAAAATAAATTTTAAATAAATGTCAAAAAAAAAATGATCACAATATTCTATATACCAAAATACAAAAGCCAATTAAAATACCAACCAATTAAATAAATTATTATATATTAGCTATTTCCAAGCCTCTTTGTCATTTACAAAATCCTGTATTTTGTAATAGCCCTTTTTGCATAATTTTTGTTTCACAATTTTTTTAAATCTGCAATTCTATAATATCGTCAGGAAGTGTATTGTAAAAACGAACGCTTTGGCATAAAAACGACTTGTTAATTTTACTCAGTCTTGAAAAATGTGTTACTATTTTATTTTTGTTTCTAGTATTTATACTATGAGTGTCACAATTCTTGGAAAATTTATTTATATTTTTTTCACATATAAGATATTCTCCAAAATGAATTGAGAGCTCACAGTAAGTATACCTATTTCTTAAAATTTAGTTCTCAAAGACTCAGTTCTACGCATGTTGTATAGAAATCGAATTACCCTTTTTTGTAAAACAAAAATTACTTCAACATCTGTTGAACTACCCCATAATAATATACCATAAGACATGATACTATGGAAATAGTTAAAGAAAACTAAACGGGCTGTTTCTATATCAGTTATTTTACGAATTCTTTTTATTGCGTACGCAGCAGAACTGAGTTTTTTTGCCAGATGTGATATATGGGAGCCCCAGTGTAGCCTTGAATCTATTTTAATCCCTAAGAACAATGTGGAATCCACAAAATCTAAATCGGCTTGATTTATACTTAGTTTCAGTTCCATGTGCCTTACGTTAGGTAAAACGAATTTAATGCATTTTGTTTTTTTACTGTTGAGCAATAAATTATTTGTGTTAAACCAATACACGATGTCAGAAATAGCACTGTTTACGTCGTCATAATTACTTTTCTTTCTATCAATTTTATAAATTAGTGAAGTATCATCTGCAAACAATACTATTTCATGTTTTTGACCCACAAAAAATGGCAAATCATTTATATAAACAAGAAATAGAAAGGGACCAAGGATGGATCCTTGAGGAACACCCATACGTAATTTAAAACCAGGAGATGTTTTACCATTAATACTAACTATTTGCAGCCTATTTTCAAGATAGGAATTAAGAAATGCTAGTACTTCATTCCGAATTCCGTAATGGTATAATTTGTTTAACAATATTTCGTGATTTACACAATCGAATGCCTTAGATAAATCACAAAAAATTCCTAATGCATTACGTGAGTTTTCCCAGGCATCATAAATGTGTTCTATCAATTCAACTCCGGCATCAATCGTTGAAAGACCTTTCGAAAATCCGAATTGTTTATTATGAAGTAAATTATGTTTTTGGAAATGTGCCAACAATTGGTTCAAAACAATTTTTTCGAAAACTTTACTAAATGTTGGCAAAACTGAAATACGGCGATAATTTGTAGGATCTGTAGGTGAGCCTGATTTAAATAAAGGAATAATTTTAGTATATTTCATCAGATCCGGAAAAACCCCACATTTTATACAATTATTAAATACTATTGCTAGATCTGGGGCAATAATCTCAATTATATTATTTATAATTTTAACTGAGTGACCCCATAAGTCCGCGGTACTCTTCTTATGTAAAGTTCTAAATGTTCTTATTATCTCTTCCGGGGTAACATTATTAAATTCAAAAGAAAACATGCACTCTGGTACATTATTTTTTAAAAGTGAAAGTGCCAAACTTTGAGAAACGTTTAGGCCTTGAGTAGTAGTGAAAGGAATTTCAGAAAAGAAGTTTTCAAAAGCCTCGGAAATTTTAATATCGTCCTTAATTACATTACCATGTATTTCTAATTCAATTTCCCGGGCACAATTTCTTGTTCTACCTGTTTCCCTATTTATTATACCCCAAATAGTCTTAACAACATTATTAGAATTAGCAATTTTATTTTTTATCGTTAAAGTTTTCGCAAATGTACACACACGTTTAAAAAGTTTAGAATATTTTTTTACATATATTTGGAATAGTGGGTCAAAATTGTAGCGCTTTTGTTCATAGAGGTCGTATAACCGTCTCCTGCTAACGTTAATTCCTACTGTCGCCCACTCACTAAATGCAAGGCGATTTTTCATTGACACGGTTTTCGGGATAAGAACAGTTTTTACTGCATTATCAATTTTTTCAAACACTGAATTAAACATAACATTTGGGCCAGCATTTTTTACAGATACATTATTATTGCTTAGTACCTTATTTCTTAATAATTCAATACGTTTAGAAGTCAGAGGAACATACGAAAAAAGTCTGTTTAAAGATTTATCTTTGTTAATTTCAAAACTAAGGAACTGACCACAGTGGTCCGAGTCAAGTTTGCTTATAATACTACAATTTAAAGGCATAGTATTTGTAAATACATTATCGATACATGTTGCTGTTTTGTTAGTTATTCTAGTTGGTTGCATAAAAACGTTCCTCAAATTGAATGAATAGAAAAGGTTTAAAAATGTTGTTGTTGTTGGAGAGGACTCTAAAATATTAACGTTGAAATCCCCAGACACAGCCACAATTTTATTTGAAATCGTTATTTTCAGCAAAACCTCTTCCATTATTTTTAATAAAGATTGAAATGCACTATTTGGTGGTCTATATACGCATAAAATAACGAAATTTATTGATACTAGCAAAAAGCAGAGCTTTGTAAGGGCTCGCAAAGTTATACTATCTGGTAATATTGTTAGAAAATATTTTTATGAGAATTACATCTTTTAATGCATGGACTTTATTTACAATTATCTAACCTAAAAATCCCAGCGCATTTTCATCTAAACATTACATTCGCATCAAAGGCGTCGTCAGGCTTTGAACTAGGAATATTTGTTCTATTTTCAAGGAAAAATGGGTATTAAAAATGAAGATTGATCTTATAAAAAACACATTTTTAACATTTTACTGAAATAATTGATTTTTTTTTCTAAAATCAGGAAGTTCCTGGTTTTACGTCGATTTACGAAATCAAAATCAAAAAATGTTTTATTTAAATAAGCCTTCAAAATTTTTGGACTTAATATTGGATTTAACGCAGGCACAAAGAATTGACGGTAGACACTCAGCGAATACATTTTTCGAATATTTCTCTCAGAGAAACCATCGGAGTTTGATTCCAGAGTCAGGCAAATGAAAAAATGTGTTTTTTCAGTTTTCTGATAAACACAACTTTGCCCGGGTTTAGAAAAGTGCCCTACTGGTAATAGGCTGGCCACCTATCACATTGTGGGTCTTAAGTATCTTCGCCTAACCGTGGATGCACACGTTGTACCTCTACCTACTTTTGGGGATACGGGCGTGAATATACCTTTTTTTAGCTTTTTACCCTTGAGCTAAGATTGGGAATTGATCTCAATACAATATAAATCAATTAATACATCTGTACTGTTTCACAATAAGCATACTGTGAAACTCTCTAACGCTCTATTTACTCTGTTCCCTGCAAACATCCCTGCTCTAGACCTGAATTCCCCTTGTGCCTGCCACAACATTCCTTCGAACTTCCCTTGCATTCTCCTTTCAATGATTTTATCATACACCTTCGATGCCAAGCTGATCAAACTGATGGCTCTATAGCTATTGCAGTTTATACGTGAACCTCGCCTTTATACGAGGGCACGATGACCGCGCGCCGTCAGTCAAATAAGAAGAAACAATTCATGAAGTAGACTCTTAATAAGTTCAAAAATTCTAATACAAAATGTATCTTCTATCAATTTTAACTCGTTACTTTAATAAGAGATGGCGTAAGTAGTAATAAAATTCTAATACAAATTGTAACTTCTATTTTTTAATGTTTATAAAATGGTATTTTTATGGTAGATAACAAATCTAGGCATGAATATAAGCTACCACGTCGAAGTTCAAATCTAAAAAAATGCGATGGTTTTGCAGTAAAATGTACCACAAAAGTGTACAGATCGTGGCCTAGTGTAGGGCTCGCTGCGCTCGCCCTAATTAAAATATTAAGTGAAATGAAATCAAATGTAGTGCACTCATATTTTTTTTCATATCATAAGATAGCAAACAAGCAGATTGGTCTCCTGATGGAAAGAGTTAACCATTGCCTATAGACACCAAAGATGTTAATGGTGCGTTGCTAGCTTGTGGCGAGGTCTAATGCCACATGCATAAGTTTACCGGCTACCTCACCCTCCAAACCGAAACACGACAGTGACTAGCACTGACGCTATTGCAGCAGGAATAGGTAAGGCGGTGGTACCAGACCCGGTCGAGCTGATGCAGAACTCTACCACCTAGTAGTCACGATGGTAGTGACGCGCATAGCCACTCGATCGCCTTTTACGACCTGCCTGGCAGAACAGCAGTTGGCCTATTCTTCAAAGAAGCCCGGAGCCAACAGGGGGAAAAAGACACAAAATAGATACATTTTACTATTAAGACTTTCAGTTAAGCTCTTTATTAAGTCAAAACAAACTAACGTAATTTCCTAAACCCATATTGATTATTTTTAGTAGGTCAAATCTAGTAACATGACTTGGACTAAAGTAAATAAAGTGAGTAAGTGATGATATTTTTTATTTTGTTTTCAGCTTTCTCAATGTTCAAGTATTCGCATGCGACCTCCAGCTTCTCGAGCCGGAGACTCCTGCCTTTCCTATAACGATCTGTTCACTCTGTTGACCCTGGCCCAAGTTATGGAAGAGAAGAGCAGTGGCAAAGTGCGCTCCTCCTATAATCCAGATGATATCATAATGAACATGTTGAATGCGCTGGTGTATACGACGACAAGCAATAGCCAATCTCAAAACTCAGAGCCAAACTCACCACCACGCCCTATTCCACCGATACCATTAGTGATTACAACTAGGTGCAATCCCAACAATAGAGGAGGTGGTAATGGTGGACGTGGTTTTACCAGCGATGGCGATGTTGGAGGTGGTAGTATCAGTGGTGGTGGTTGTGGTAGTGATAATAGTGGTGGTGAAGGAGAAGGCGATGAATGCAGTAGTGGTGGTGGAGGAGGTGCTAGCAGCGGTGGCGGTAGTGGAGGTGGCGGTGGTGGCGGCGGTAGTGGCGGCGGTGGTGCAGGTGGTGCTGATGACGGTTCTGGTGGTGGTGGTGGTGGTGGTGGTGGTGGCGGTGGTGGCGGTGCAGGTGGTGGTGGTGGCGGTCCAGGTGGTGGTGGTGGTGGTGGCGGTGGCGGTCCAGGTGGTGGTGGTGGTGGTGGTGGCGTAGGCGGTCCAGGTGGTGGCAGTGCAGGTGGTAGTGGTGGCGGTCCAGGTGGTGATGGTGGTGGTGGTGGCGGTGGCGGTGCAGGTGGAGGTGGTGGTGGTGGTGGCGGTGCAGGTGGTGATAGCAGTGGACATGGTGTTGGAGGTGGTGGTAGTGGAAGTACTGGTAAAACCAGTGTTGGTGATACTAGTGATGTTACAAGTGGCGGTGGTAGCGGCGCTAATGGAGGTAATAATTCGACCAGAAATAGCACTTTTAATAACGACGATAGCAGCAACAACAATAAAGGAAACGGTAAATTGTTAGATGCGCTAACTAGAGATAATAGCGACGACACCAAAGGTATTCAACCGAAATCACCAAATAACGTTGTAGAAGGCGACGGCAATAAGAGTTTTGTGCCAAACGTCCCAAATATCCAAAAGACCCAAAGTAGTGGCAGTGCAGGCGGTGGTGGTGGAGGTGGTGGTGGCGGTGCAGGTGTTGGTGGCGGTGCAGGCGGTGGTGGTGGTGGCGGTGCAGGTGGTGGTGGTGGAGGTAGTGGTGGCGGTGCAAGTGTTGGTGGCGGTGCAGGCGGTGGTGGTGGTGGCGGTGCAGGCGGTGGTGGTGGAGGTGGTGGTGGCGGTGCAAGTGTTGGTGGCGGTGCAGGCGATGGTGGTGGTGGCGGTGCAGGAGGTGGTGGTGGAGGTAGTGGTGGCGGTGCAGGTGGTGGCGGCGGTGCAGGTGGGGGTGGCGGTGCAGGTGGTGGTGGCAGCGCAGGGGGTGGTGGCGGTGGCGGTGCGGGTGGAGTAGGTGGTGCTAGTAGTAGTGGTGGTGCTGGTGCAGACGGCGGTGCAGGTGGTGGTGGCGGTGGTGGCGCCGGTAGTGGCGGTGCAGGTGGGGGTGGCGGTGCAGGTGGTGGTGGTGGTGGCGGCGGAGCAGGTGGTGCTGATGACGGTTCAGGTGGTGGTGGCGGTGCAGGTGGTGATGGAGGCGGTCCAGGTGGTGGTGGTCGTCGTGGCGGTGCAGGTGGTGGTGGTGGTGGTGGTGGCGGAACAGGTGGTGGTGGTGGTGGCGGAACAGGTGGTGGTGGTGGTGGTGGCGGTGCAGGTGGTGGTGCTGCAGGTGGTGATAGCAGTGGTCGTGGTGATGCAGGTGGTGGTATTGGAGGTACTACTAGTAAAAGCAATGTTGGTAATAGTAGTGATGGTACAAGCGACGGTGGTGGTGGCGCTAATGGAGGTAATAGTTCGACCAGAAATAGCACTATTAGTAACGACGATAACAGCAACAACAATAACGGAAACGGTAAATTATTAGATGCGCTAACTAGAGATAGTAGCAACGACACCAAAGGTATTCAACCGAAATCACCAAATAACGTTGTAAAAGGCAACGGCAATAACAGTTTTATGCCAAACGTCCCAAATACCCAAAAGTCCCAAAATAGTGGCAGTGCAGGCGGTGGTGGTGGAGGAGGTGGTGGTGATGCAGGAGATGGTCGCGGTGCAGGTGTTGGTGGCGGTGCAGGCGGTGGTGGTGGTGGCGGTGCAGGTGGTGGTGGTGGAGGTAGTGGTGGCGCTGCAGGTGGTGGCGGCGGTGCAGGTGGGGGTGGCGGTGCAGGTAGTGGTGGCGGCGGTGGAGCAGGTGGTGGTGGCGGCGGAGCAGGTGGTGGTGGCGGAGCAGGTGGTGGTGGCAGCACTGGAGGTGGTGGCGGTGGCGGTACGGGTGGAGCAGGTGGTGCTAATAGTAGTGGTCGTGCTGGTGAAGACGGCGGTGCAGGTGGTGGTGGCGGTGGTGGCGCCGGTAGCGGTGGTGCTGGTGGAGGTGGCGGTGTAGGCGGTGGTGGTGGAGGTAGTGGTGGCGGTGTAGGTAGTGGCGGCGGTGCAGGTGGGGGTGGCGATGCAGGTGGTGTTGGTGGTGGAGCAGGTAGTAGTGGCGGCGGAGTAGGTGGCGGTGGTGGCGAAGCAGGTGGTGGTGGCGGTGCTGGTAGAGTAGGTGGTGCTAGTAGTAGTGGTGGTGCTGGTGAAGACGGCGGTGCAGGTGGTGGTGGCGGTGGTGGCGCCGGTAGTGGTGGTGGTTTAGGTGCTGGTGGCGGTGCTGATGGTGGTGGTGGTGCAGGTGGAAGTGGTGGTAGTGATGCAAGTGGTGGTAGTGGTGCTGATAGTAGTGGCGATGCAGGTGGTGGTGATGTAAATACTGTAAATAATGGGAAAATGTCATTATGATATAAAGGCTTTTGCCCGCTCATTCGCTCACCATACGTTTGGGAAGTAATATGTTCCTTGGACAAAAATAATAAGAAATTTAACATAGTCCCACGTCATATAGCCCTTATGGTAAATATTAATGACACATTCACACTTTTTACGAATGCATCGCCGAAGAAAAAACTAATAAACGTATTTAGCGAGTAATAAAAAGCTTGTCCGATCTTCAAAGGCATCGTACAATCATATTACGGTGCGGTTACATATATCGGGTGGCTACGGCGAAGTATCGCGCTAATACGATGTATCGAGCGAGCTATCGTGGAACTGCATCGCGAAGGTCTTGATGCGTCACTGCAATGGGCGTCAAACTTTGGTACGCAGGTGATATTTATGTTTTCACTACATAGAAACAATAATATAATTACGATAAACAATAATAATAATAACAAACTATAATTTACCTACATTAGATATGTGGTCCCGGGGCGGGTACGGGGGGACCACATACGGGGTGATGTTGTTTCCAGTCCCAATCTAATTGGTTTTAGCTTATAACTCAGTCAAGTTTTAAGCTGATAATAAGTCCTGTAGTAGGGGAGCCCAAGAGGGGATTTTGGTATTTTCTCGAGCGCGTCAGATTAACATAGGGGAGATACCTCGCATACTTTTGAGGCTCTCCACCAAATATAAGCCATTTCTATACAGGGGGTAACTAGGGCAAAAAAAAAACAAGATTAAGATAACTTCGGCTTGTGCAAATTGTCAGATTACATTTTTTTCGTTAGTCTTACATCATTTCCTATATAATAAAACAGAATTCAGACGCGCTCGAGAATGTTAAAACAACGTTTTCTTTGCAACTTTGTAACCCTCCCACTCCCTTACGTTACACTTGAATTGGCAGATTTTCTAAATTTTAGGTGGAAATTAATCCGCCATACCTTAATCTGACGCGATTTAGTGTTACTATGGCACAGATTTTTTTTAAACATTTTTTTTATCTGTAGTTTTTTCCCCACCATTAAAATAAAAAACTTTATATAACCTTTTATTTTTCTTATAATTTAATCTACAAAATCCAATAGGTCCCAACGACGCTCGAGTAACTACCCATTACATTACTCTCTCCCATTACCCTCGAGTAACAGCCCAAGATGCTACGTGGACTCCCCTACTACTACTACTGGAATAGTATTTTTTTGCTGCGCTTGCTGTAGGTAGAATATTTACCAATATGAAAGATGGCTTATGTCTTGCTGACTGATATTTTTTAAATCTTAATTGAATTTTTATTTATTTATTTATTTTATTGTACACCGAAACATACATTTTCGTACAAAAGGCGAACTGAATGCCTTAAACTAAACTTAATTTAATATTAATTATAGTTTGTTTTTACAGAAGAAAATTTACCCCAAACGAACAAAAGGATCACCTGACGGTAAGTGATTAGCGCTTCCCATAGACCACTACCAGGGATCTTGCAGTTAGGTTGCCGGCCTTTTAAGAATGAGCAGGTCCTTTTATAAAAGGTATTTCAATAAAATTCCCTTAAAATCTTATGTTTTATACATAAAATATTAACTATTTTCGCATTTATTTTGCTATTTCTATGTTTCGTCTTTTTTTTTTAATTTGTCAATGTAACATGGGAACTTAGATTTTTCAAGTAATTAAACTGTAAATTTTAATAAATAGCTTAAAATGTTACATTATGATGAAAAAATAATTTCCAAATCCGAGTTCTTTTATATAGGTATATTCTTTACGAACAGCGATTCGTGGAACTCATAACTATACTAGTACTAACAGATGTCCGTGCATATATATATCGATATTCATTGTTTATTATAAGTACCTAATTACTGTGTTTACTTAGTTTTGCATATTACTACACTAATTTCGTCGAGATTCACTATAGACCATGGTCCCAGAAACATTTTTTTTATTAATTACAAGTTGATTTTTTGTGAACAGCTTCGTATTGACGAGACGCCTATCTTTTCTATCTTGGAAAAATCTCTAATCGGGGAACAATACCTTAAGTTAGGGGGCTTCGAATATTTTAATTCGACGAGAAAAATATATACCATTAATAACAATAATTATTTTTTTACTTTAATCGCTTGATTATTTTATGAAAACACGAAAAAACTTTTGTCCTACACGTTCGTTGGTTTTTCTGACGAGTCCTCCACTCTAAAGATTCGGAATTATGAAACTTTTAAATTGATATTAATCAATTTAATAACAACCTAATTTTCGCACAACAGTAGCGATGTGTTACAAATACGGGTACTTATATATTTGATTAAACAAATCTATGCGAAAAAACGGATGATATAGGTAAATAGATAATTTCAATGAAGTAAAAGTAATCTGTTAAATAGGTCAGATCTACGGAATCCTTTCTGCAATATAGCTCACATTTATATAGGCCAACCAGGATATTATACAACATATACCTTTTGAAAATTAATAAATATTTTTTAATGGAAATATAAAGTTATATAACGTTATATAACTTATATATATATAAGGTCATTCCGTAATAGGTGAAAACATTTTAACCCAACATTCGGTACATCTAATCAAAGATCTCCAGCTAAAAACAGATATCATTCAACTTTGAGTATTAAACCAACTTTAATACTCAAAGTCATTCAAGGGTGTAAAACTTTTTGATTTTTACGACTAAAATTTCATAAAAATCAAAAAGTTTTAAGTCCTTGCATGACGTTTGTTTTTAGGTGGATATCTTTGTTAGACGTACCGAATGCTATTTATTGTGTGTTAAAATATTTTTCCCTATTATGGAATGACCTTTTATCTTATGTCCATTCAACTGACTCGGAAAGAAATCAACGCAACCAAAGAATAGGGAAACGACTAATTCAGACATTATTAAAAGCAGACATACCTCTTTTAAGAATTCAGGAATTTAGTGCTCCTGAATCTATGCCAATGCAATATGCAAGTTATGCTTTTAATATAAAGTAATAAATATTTTTTAATGTAACTAACATCATTCGACGTTTCCGAAAATTTTGTGACGAAAAGTCTACTATTCGCTAAGTTACTCATTTGACAAAATAAATACTATAATTTAATAGTCACTACGGCAAAATTTTATACAATATGGTGAAAAGGGCGGGCAAAAGCTTCTCTATTTTACAAAGATTTACAAATAACTAACGGACAGTCTACGTACGGAAATAATAATTTAATTATTTATGGGTGGAGGTTAAATTACTATATAAATTGGTATTGTATCTGCTGTTCTACATAGACTGGGAGCTGGCGACGAATTTTGGGAAGGTCCTTTTAGCAGATTGGAATTGCGAAAATATATAATTTCGTCAAATGGCGATACCGGGCCTGCGAGTCTGGTAGAGCGTTTGCGGTTATTTCACTACTGCGCAGTATACAACATTTGCAAAAAAAAACTCCCAAAAAAGGTTTTTTTAGCAAGTTGAATTTTATTTCATCTTGTAATTAGGTTTTTTTAGAAACTTTTAAAAAAATATGCATTTTTATCGGTTTTAAAGTACTTCCGTGTCTGGAAGTCGACATTTAACGAAAGTTATCAATAATTTTATTTTATTTTAAATTGTACACAACAAAATATTTAATAAATAAACATTCCCCATGTTGAGTAGGCCTCCTTTAAAGAATAGGCCAACTGATGTTCTGCCAGGTAGGTCGTAAAATGCGACCGATTGGTTGTACGTGACACTATCATCGTGACTACTAGGCGATAGAGTTTCGCAATGTCTCGTCCGGGTATTTGGTAGCGCCGCCTTACCTGTTAGCAATAGCAATCGAAAAGTTTGCGGGTTTTTCACCATGAGATGGCAAACAAGCACATGGATTTCCTGATACAGAGAGAAACCATCACCTATAGACACTAAAGATGTTAATAGTGCATTGCTATCCGTGTGGTGGGATGGCAATGCCAAATGCATAAATCTACCGGCTACCTTGTCCTCCAGCAGCAGCAGAGCAGCACTTGGTTATTCATCAAAGGAGCCTGGACCAACATGTGTGATATTTATTTATTTATTATATATTTTATTGTGTACAATAAAATGTTAAATAAATATAAAATAAATCGCTAACTTTCGTTAAATGTATTTGAAGGTGTCTAAAACCGACAAATATGTCTGATATATTTTTTTTATTCGAATTCTAAAAAACCTAATTAAAAGATGAAATGAAAATCAAGTTGCTAAAAATACCTTTTTTTGTTTTTTTTTTTTTTGCAAATGTTGTATACTGCGCAGTAGTGAAATAACCACAAAAGCTCTACCAGACTCGCAGGAAGAAAGAAAAATCTACCTATTTAGCTCATTGACAGAGAGTGAAGAGTTCACACGCCCAGTCATTCCATTGGCACTCGTTTGTACTTGTTGATTTGGAGTAAAATGACGTTTATTCTTTTTAGGTCGACGTTAAAATATTTAAAGTTCGTGAGGAACTTTAGGAAGTTTTACGCTTTCCCATGTTGGTTCGAATTTCTTTTCTTTTGATGAATAGATCATTCTGACTTTCTACCTGACGGTTCGTTGTAGATGAAAAATTCTCAACACCATCCTGACTGCCATGTTAGGTTTGTTATGTTCTATAATATCATAAGTTCCAAAAGTTTTGATGTGATTTTGTTTTTATCCTTTGGGAAAACTATCTGCTTTTATGACATTTAAAATCTAATGTCGACTGGTTTTAAAAATTCTGAGTTTCAAATTTTCCTCATATTGAGGTGATGATACTCTCATCAGACCCTTAGAAAAAAGGGGCAAACGAGCAGGAGGTATAATATATATATATATTATATATATATATATATATATATATATATATATATATATATATATATATATATATATATATATATATATATATATATATATATATATATATATATAACCTGGTGGTAATTGATTACCACCGCCCATTAACAGCCACAGCACAGATTATAGCCACAGCGCCATAGGTCTTGCAGCGTCGCCGTCGCCGGCCTTTTAAGAAGGAGTATGTTCTTTTCCTATAGATATAATTATAAAATTTACCTGCTAGACACCACAATCACTGTATAAACATTACCGTGCCATGATTGTTTAAATTTACCTAATTAATTGAAAGCATCTACTTATTATAGCTAGATGCATGTATGTTTATTAAAGAATGTACTCGTACACTAAGTATTATTTACAGTGACGCTTTCGCCAGTGCGGTTGGTAACCGCCACGAACTTTGCATCTCTTGAATCGTTTGACTTACACGCGCAGATGGCCCGCGCTTTTAAATCTAGTGGAAATATTGGCAACGACGACGCCGTAGTAGCCAGTATTTCACATATGTGTAATATAGAGTAATAAGTACGAGAAATCTCATCACGACTACATGAGGTGGAAACCGATTACGCATGTACGAGCCAGTAAACCGCGTGACTCCCGTTTTATAGTTTCGACCGGGTCAACCGCGCGCTTACGGGCCGTGCTTGCCATCTGCGCTGGCGAAAGCGTCAGTGTAAAACCACACTTTTTTTTTCGAAATGATACATCATTTGTTGCTGTTAGATATGATAATTATTATACCTAATATATTTAAAGTCAACTTATTAATAAATAGATATAGATGGTGTCGTAACGTGCTAGTGTTTTCACGAATCCATATCTGTTGGTCATAATTTATTCTAAAAGATCATGAGTTTTAAAGGAAGCAAACGCTGTTTTTTAATACAAATCTCGGCTCTAAACTTTGAAGCTAGACTTGCGTACTACATTGTAATTAGCCAATTAGTGACTAAACAATCAACAAAGCTGTAACAATCTTTACATTAACGATTCACTTTTTTTGTTTCAAAGTGTCTAAGCACTTTTTTCGCTGCTCGCCCCAAACGTTCGGTGCCATAGTAACGTTTCGTAACCCACAATGTCGACTGTAAATTAATCATTTCGAAAAAAAAAATTGATTTCGTAGAAATTACATTGTAAATTTATTTTGTTATCTCGCAAATTGTTTTAATAACATATTTTAACTAAGTTCATTATACTGATTTTTACTATACTCATTGTATTTTTGAGACTTAAAGTTTTGACAAAAATTTTACGAAAATATATATAGCATTACAGATTTTACACTTTCAATCGTCGGCACTTGGTGAAATTCCATTGTTATAAGTCCAAACAAGGTTATAATCACTTGTACCTACTTTAATTTCACTACAAATATAGACATATAATTTTAGATTAATCGACTTTTAAAGCATCATTAGGACGTAATATTATGTAAAGAATATTACGTCCTGAAGATGCTTTAAAAAGCGAAACCGGTCGATTAATCTAAAATTATATGTCTATATTTGTAGTGAAATTAAAGTACAAGTGAATATAACCTTGTTTGGACTTATTTAGCATTACCGCGATTTCCTTGCTTCACTTGTTTAACAATTCTTTGCCATTAGCTACTACACGTTATGTTGTCATACTTAAGTATATTTGTTTCGATATTACCTAATACAAAAAAATTAAGATACTGTAAATTGACCAAATTTAATGTAGTTACGTTTACTCCGTTAATAAATCGATCTTTATAAATTATTCAACTTTCTTACCTTTCTCGCATTTCATCGAATTAATCAATAATAAGTGCCACTGATTTATCTACCTAGTAGGTAGATAAAACATGAACTACAGCGGCTATCTTGTAAACTGTCATTCCGCTTACGTTGTCAGTTTTTCTTAACAAAATCTTTAACTGACAACCTTGGAATTAGCAACTGTCAAATTGGCGCCAGCAAAGCTAGGTACTTATGAAGTATAGTATAGAGGCAAGCAGGACCAACTTATATAGAGGGTAGTTGAAAAGTGTCCAGCTGTTTATTGAAAATAAAGTTTCAGATACTTACCAGAATGGCGCTGGCGCTGGATGAACTACGATATGAACATTGCTCTCGCAGACGAAGTAAAGAGTGCTGAGCATAAGTACTTAACAGCGCTTGTAGTGCTGCCTTAGCAATTTACTGGAACAGATGTTTTTTAATGGACACTTCTGTCCAACGAGTTGGTCTTGCTTACTTCTATTGCGTATATAGCTAAGTTATAAAAGTGAAAATGTTTCGATGATAGAAAGAGAAATAACATTCATTTGGTACGAGTCTACATACGTTAAATAGGGAAACGTACCTACCAAACCGTACCAAATTTCATTTTCTTTTTGTCTCTATCAACGTGACGACTTTTCGCTCGGTTCGCCAACTCTATGTAAATTTTCTCTATGGTTTTATGAAAGAACCTAGCTATGATGGCGCCGACTATGACTTACTTGTACCGGCCAGCCCAATGAAAGCCCATAACACAGGCGCATTGCGTGAGAATAGCACAAGCCGAAGCTGTAAGAGCAAAAGTATTTTAATGGATGTATACAACGGATTAAATGGATACGCCTTTTAAGACAATTTCTTTGTTTGTCAGTGTATCTTGCAATTACATACAGAAATATAGAGTTATACTACTTATCAATGAATGTTTGCTAATACGCGCAGCGACATTCTCTTCCCAATGGCGTGTCTATTAGTATTCATGTGGTCTGTGATGTATACGAACCAAACTTTGTATAAAGCGTTTTTCGAGGGCCTTAAACATTAATCTATAAAATAAAGTTCTGCTTTACTTGAGTTACATGTTTTTAGTACATATCACCTATTGATTATATAATATAGAATACTGATTAAATATTATGTCATATAGTGCTATCTCGCCAAATTTCAAGTAACACTTGGTTATGAGGTTATAATTGTCATCCATTGGCAACAATATAAGAACTACAAAAATTTACGAAATATTGTTATATGAAATTGTTATATTAAATACTAAATATATAGGTATGTAAACTTAAAAAGCAAAATCTTCCCAAAATAAAAAATAAAAATCGTCAAAATTGTTTCCATGATACCTACTTATAGGAAATAAATTTACAATAATTGCTTATTCAAAAAACGAATAAGACTACATTCAGGTTTATAAAGCGCTATGAGCTTTATAAAGCTTAGCAGTCTTAGCACTAAACCTGAATGTAGTCTTATTAGTTTAGCTTTCTAAGCTTTATAAAGCTTAGCAGTCTTAGCACAAACCCTGAATGTAGTCTTATTAGTTTTTTGAATAAGCAATTATTGTACATTTATTTCCTACTAGCTGTTGCCAGCGACTTCATTCGCGCGGACTTCGTTAACTCCGCACAGCTCCTCCCCCGTAGGTGATAGCGTGATAATATGTAGCCTATATGTTGACCCGACCTGTTAGTAATATTCATGGAAAATTTGAAGTAAATCCATGCAGTACTTTTTGAGTTTACCGCGGACATACATACAGACAAACAGACAAAAATTCTAAAAACTATATTTTTGGCTTCGATATCGATTGTAGATCACGCCCCAAGTATTCTTTTAAAAAAAAAATTAATGTACAGTTTTGACTTTCCTACGATTTTATTATATGTATGGATAGATAAGTAGATATCATGGAAACAATTTTGACGATTTTTTTTTATTTTGGGAAGATTTTGCTTTTTAATAATTCCGTTTAAAGATTTTGTGTGAAAAACAAGCAGACAAGTGGTCAAATAATCAGCCATTCTAGGTTTATGTAAGGACTGTGGTGATCTTTATATTTTGGTGCTCAACTAGAATGTGTCATACTTAAATAATTTTACATTATATATATAGGTATAGACAATTGTATTGTATATATTACACCTAATTGCGGCGATGAGGATCACCACTAACTTCGCCAACCGACAAACCGGTGAATCGCGGTAAACTGGAAAGTCTATAGACATGCATTTACTTTGCCCAACCCTCAAGGGAACCCGGCGTGATGATACTTTTATACCGAGACAATTGTATTTCAAAAATAAATTAGAATTGGATTTCTTAAAAGGTCTTTTATTTCACATCAACATGTCGTAATTAAAAGTATTTTTAGCTATTCGTTTTAACCTAGTAATTAAAGGCTGAGTGATAGAAACTCAATCGTTACAAGATAAAATTAGGTTTGTGAGTGACCTAGCAGGTGTTCGCACATGTGCGTACCCAGGTTCTGGGCCAGGGGGAGGCAATCGTAACATTTTAAGACTATATTTTTATGTTATTATATTTTTATCTACAACAGTAGATAGTTAGTGGAGAGGTAAAAAAATTCCAGGGGGGGGGGCATCCGCACCTCCCTGCCCCCCCTGTGTTCGCATTAAAACCGAATTCTGAACTCTAGACAATGTCCACTTTCCAATAAGTCTGCTAACGTGCCGTCAATACAAAAACCACTGACGTCACGGTGTTTTGCCGCTGTAGTAATACGTCATAACAGTCAAATCTTAATCATAAAAAAATTCGTTATTCATATTACAATCTAGGTAGATTCCCCTTCTTTCGTACTATTAGATGGCACTTAAGAGGTTTGATTTTAATTATAAAACTACATATGTAGTGAAACCAGTACAAGTGTTTTATGATTAACATGAAAACGCAGTTTTTTTATATCATAAGGTAGCAAACAAGCAGATGGGTCTCCTGATGGAAAGAGTCAATCATCGCCTATAGACATCAAAGTTGTTAATGGTGCGTTGCTATTTTTTGGCGAGGTCTAATGCCACATGCATAAGCTTACCGGCTACCTTATCCTCCAAACCGGAACACGACAGCGACAAACACTGACGATATTGCGGCAGGAATAGGTAAGGCGGTGATACCAGACCCGGGCGAGACAATGCAGAACTCGACCACTTAGTAGCTACGATGGTAGTGACTCGCGTAGCCAATCGGTCGCCTTTTACGACCTGCCTGGCAGAACGGTAGTTTGTCTATTCTTCAATGTAGCCCGGATCCAACACGGGGGAAAAGTTTCACCAAGTGCCGATGATTAATAGTAAGTATAGAATATATCTTAAGAGGATTTTTTATATCATAGAATAACAAAAAGGCATGGCTCTTCCGATGGAAAATAAACCGTCGTCAATCAAAATAAGGGTGCGTTGCTATGTGTGTGGCGAGATGGTTATGCCACATGCATAAATTTATTGGCTACTTTACCCACCCGGGAAATCAAAAAAGACAGTGACAAACATTGACGCTATTGCATTACGCCAGGTACAGGTAATGCTTGGTACCAAACCCGCGCGACACGTTGTAGAGCTCTAAAATCCCATTAGTCACGATGATAGTGACATGGTTTAGCCATTCGTTCGCCTAGCGTTACACGTCTACAGATTCATCCTTGGACGCTGACAGATGAATCAGCAGATGGATTACTACGTGCCGTCCACACGTCTGTAGAACAATCAGTCTATGTTCATTCGCGACAAATGTAACCGGACGTTTAAGCAAGATAAAATTAAACATTTCAAAAACCCTCGACACATTCTCAGACCGCCATTCTGCGTGCGACATGTGCATCTTGCATTGCATCACGCAAAGGGGATCTTTTAGCATCAGGTTAATTTAGCACGGTTTCTTACTCAATGAATTTGAGTTGTATTATTGCAAAACTCCCATGGCCTCCAGCTCCACTATGTAACCTTGAAAATTATTTTGATTCAGAGTGTATGTAAAAATATAACAAATGAGACCACACTCAATGGGCTTATTTTGTTTAGTGCAGGAGTTCCATAGCAACTTTATAGTTCTATTATCAAACCCTGCAAATCTCCTAACAATAAAGGCCAACTATATCAGCCCAATCTCCAATGGCCACCTTCCAGTTCCAGAAAACATCCGGCACCTGTTTGCCAAGATAAACCGAATTAGCCCACATTTGATGGGTTTATCTAGATTAGCTTAGAAGTTCCCATGGACTTCTTCCGGCTTTATTATTAGACACTGAAAACATCCTGCTACATATACTTTAGAATAAATTTACTCTATTTTATTCCAAAGTTCCCATGACCTTCATCATTAGCTCTTTTATAAGGAAGACCCCGGAAATCGTCTAGCACCAGGATATTTAGTAAAACAGAACAAAGGATCTCAAACTCGATAGTTTATCTTGTTTACTTTAGAATTTTCCATGATTACCTTCCGATGCTATCATTAGATACTGGAAATCGTCCAGCAACAAATTGTTTGCCAAAATAAACCGAATAAGTCTCCACTTGATAGGTTAACCTGGTTTAGCTGAGGAATTCTCGGGCACATCTTCCAGCTCTATCATCAGGCACAGGAAGCCATTCTACTCCAAAGTCTTTATAATAACAAATGAAACGACACTGAAGTCGATGGTGTTTCTCTATTTTATCCTAAAGTTCCCATAACGTATACCCAGCTCTATCATGAGTCTCTGAAAATCGTCTAGCACTAGCATGGATGGATGTTTGTTACTCAATCATGCAAAAACTACTGAACGGATTTGAATGAAATTTGGCACACAGGTATATGATGACCTGGAATAGCATATAGGCTACTTTTTATCCAGGAAAAATTAGATGATCTCACGGAATTAGCCAAAAACTTTTATAATGCAGCGAGCTGCACGCGGCAGCTAGTACATAATATATTTAATCAATAATGTAATGTAGGTCTGGCTTACACATAACTGTTACTGCACAACGGTTTTACATATGACGTAAATATATAAATTAACATTTTTTTTATATTATAAAAAATATAGCAGTTGGTTCTCCTGTTGGAAAGAATCATCAATCGCCTACAGACACCAAAAGTGTTAATGGTGCTATCTTGTGGCGAGGTCTAATGTCACATGCATAAGTTTACCGGCTACCTTATCCTCCAAACAGGAACACGATGAAAAGCACTGACGCTATTGCGGCAGGCATAGTTAGGTCGTGTTACCTGGCCAGGGCGAGACAATGTAGAACTCTACCACCTAGTAGTCACGATGGTAGCGACTCGTATATCACGATGGTATGACTTCCGAGCCTCGGAAGAGCACGTTAAACTGTCGGTTCCTGTTATAGCTAGAAATAGTCGGTAATCGTTTACATGTTGGTAAATGCGGCGATGACGATCACCACTTGTCTCGCCAACCGACAAACCGGTGAATCGCGGTGAACTGGAAAATCTATGGACGTTCGATTTACTCTTCCTACCTTGCAAGTAAACCCGGTGTGATGGTAATTTTTTAAGAGTATTGTTACTTAGTTTCTTTGTATTCTGCTCATAAATAAGTAGGTCACACTATAAGTTTTGCGTAACTTAAAAAACAACATGTTATGACCAAAATATTATGCTTATTGCTTTTCAAAATAATCTCCTTTACATTTTAAACATTTTTTCATGCGATCAAACTATTTTTTAAAATAGGAGGACCACAGATCTGAAGGCATGTTTTCTACGTGCTGATTGAACGCTATCACTGCCACTTCGGAGTTGTTAAAAGTAAAACCTCTCATCAAATCTTGGTTTTGGGGAAAGTACAGAGATCACAGGGTGCTAGGTAGGGGCTATGCACAGGTGAGTGACGAGATGTACTTTTTCGGAAGCTAAAAATGATTTTGTTTTGTTGGCCGTGTGTGAAGAAGCGTTATCATGGTGTAGGAGAATGCGGCTTTTGGGTCGTCTTTCGCGAACTTTTACTAACATCCTGGGTAAACAAATGGTAGAATACCACTCGGCATTAACACTCTTTTGATCTACAAGTGGAATTGTACAGATAGGATCCGTAGCTGAGAAGAAAAACGCGATCATTTTTTTACCAACGTTTCTCGCCTGTCTCACTTTTGTTGGCCTGTTCTCATTTTCAAACATCCATTCACAAGATTGCTGTTTTTTTTCTGGTTCAAAACAATAAATCCACGTTTCGTCTCCTGTGACAATGTCATAAACAGCATTAGAATGTCCGTGGTCGTACTTCAGTAGCATCTGTGAGCGCGAGCCCTCTTCTGCTCCGCTGTCCAACGACAAAAAAGTTTCCGAACTTTCAATTCTTCGTGAAATATTTTCTGAATTTGGCTCATACCAATCCCCAATAGTCCTCGAATTGTCTCATAGGTAATCCGGAGGTTTTCTTCAATTAACCGCTTAACAGTAGTCACATTATTTTCGTTGACAGCAGTTGAAGGCCGCCCTTCACGAAATTCGTCATGCAAAGAAACTCGACCTCTCTCAAATTCAGCTAGCCATCGCCTCACGGTGCTCAAACAAGGTGCTTCTCTCCCAAAAGCATTTTGAAGACGAGAGGCACAGTCTTGCGGAGAAAGAGAACTTTTAAAATCATAAAAAATCATCGCTCTAAAATATTTTCGACTTAATTCCATTTTCATTGCGTACGTAGAACTTTTGTGATAAAAAAGCAATTGACAAATCGTTTCCCGCCAATTGTTTTTTTTTATTACTAAGAAGGTTGCAACGTTTTAAAGATATAACATTCGAAATTCAAATAGTTCCGATTAGCTAGAAGTGCAAAATTTTTAGTGTGCCCCATGTATTTTTCCATCAGGAGACTCATCTGCTTGTTTGCTCTGAAGAACGGGCTCACCAATCCAAACTAATTGGTTAGGCTTTGTTTGGACTATTTAGTAGATAATGGTTTATGTGAAGTTTGCACAAAATGGGTAAAGCGGTTCTTCATTTATCACATTTTTGTAACAAATGAATTATATAGCGAAACACGTAACGGGCCGCTAGTATTATAATATTTAAAAAAAATTAGTTTATATATTTACGTCATATGTAAAATACAGTTACAGTTGTGTGTAAAAAGAAGGAAACAGTATATGCACAGAATATTTCTATATATATAATAATATTCTAAATTAAATATAACTCTATATATAATAATCTGTATATTCTGTGGTATAAGGGAGGAGGGATAAATTGATGCGAAAATTAAAATATTTACATATAAATGTAAACCAATAATAACTAAAAATAATAATGCTAATACATATCTCTAAAATCGTGACTAGGTACGTATTAACTAGGTGGTAGAGTTCTGCGACGCCCCAATCGTGCTTTACCTCTTTTGCCGCAATTGCATCGTGTTTGTCCCTGTCTTGTTTTAATTTGGAAGGTAAGGTAGCCGGTAAACACCTTTTTCCATCAGGATATTCGTCTTCTTGTTTGTTGTTCAATAATGTAAAGAAAGCTTATATTTTCTTTTTTATTATGACTTTTTATGTTAGAGACAACCGCTATTTATTAATTTCTGTGTTAACCAAAACCCCGTTTGAAGAACAGAACATTTGCCTCTGCCCGGCAATTCGCCTTTCTTTCCCTATGTTGTCGAATATGTTTTTACCGATGCGTCCTTGCAATGATTCCGAGTGAAAATTATTCATGTTTATATAATCTTGCTAATTTTGAACGTTAATGCTTTTTGTAACCTATTTCCATACTATCGTAGCTATGCTAGGTATAGAAATTCACGTAGGTTCAGGTACTTACCTGAGGTGCGGGTAGAGTAAATATTAAATTTAGTATTAAGAAATTATTGTGAACAGTAGCACATTTAAAATAGCCAGATCTTACTACTCATTTTAAAAACTAGGATCGATAAGCACTTATCTGATTAAAACAATTATATAATAACAATCCTAGCGCCAATGTTTCATCAGGCTTTAGTGGCGGAATTAGTAAAACTAGTAAGGGAAGACAGTAGTTACACTCAACTGCTTTAGCTTGAGATTAAAACCTATATTTATTTATTCCGTAAACGTAGAGGTTAATAATGTAGCGCCTATACACGAAATATTAAAAAAAAAAAGATATCGGAATCGATAATAATTTAGCGTCTATACAGGAGATGTTAGAAAAGCGAAGGTATTAGAATGCCTATAGAAGTAAATTTTTCAACCGTTCCGATAATTGAGCAATAATTATTTATTGATCTATATTTCGTCAGTCATCATTAGGAGTCATTATTTTTATTTAATTATTTATCAGCATCTTGCACAATTGTATTAACATTCATTATTAGAGTTAAGAAATATGGTTTTATCACCTTCTAAAATGACTCATTAAACTAGATATTATTTAAAGCCTTTTATTTATCTTACCTTTTTCCATCGTGAACATTTTCAGCTCTCCTTCACTAGAAACTCAGAGTCAGGGATTTGCATATAGAAAAAGCCAAATTTAAGGCCTTTTTAGGTATTAATTAGGTGCCAACATTAAAGATAGGTGCACTAAAATTTTCACCGCTACGAACTTATTTAATTTGAGTTGCTGGCAAGACGTATCGCTGTCGATGCAGTGATGAAAGTAGGTAATATACGATAGATATATTAGCAAGGAATTAATTGCTGCAAGTATAAAAAACGACTAGTGTAACATAATTATTCAGAACAAATTAAAGCACAAATCAGGTTTTCTGAAAATCAGAATAAAATTACAATCAGGTATAGAAATTATTTGATAACTGCCCGCGACTTCGTCCGCGTGGAAAATTTTCTAAAATAAAGGCGGCGGCGCGGCGGTCGAGGCGAAATTCGCGCGGCGCGGTTTTTGAGGCCACGCGGACTTGCATTTTCGCCGCGACCGTATAGTCTTCTCTCAGATGACTTTTTCAACTTTCTCTTGATATTGCTTGGGGGGAAGTAGTTTTGTACTTCAACACTTAACTAAGACTATCTCAGTACAATCATGATTGAACAAGTCAAACATTAAGTATTTTTGTTAATTTAATATTTTTTAGTGTTTTAGATGAATTCTTCAAAGACTACAAAGAAATATAAAACATAAACAGACAACAACATTGTTTTTTAGGTTAATCAATGATGGCTGATGAGTATATATATATATATATATATATATATATATATATATATATATATATATATATATATATATATATATACATATATAATATATATATTATATATATAGTATACTTACGTGCTTGGACGTCTAAATAGACTGCCATAATCATGCTCAAATATTATACAATTTCAACATTATTAGTTAACAACTAATAATATTGAAGTTTCACCAAGTGCCAACGATTGAAAGTGTAAAATCTACAATTCCAAATATATTATACATACATGTCGAATTGTTAGCCTTCGTTTTTTGTCGGTTGACAACAAAAAGGAATTTAGTTGTATAATGTACCTATATGCATCAACCATGTGGATTCTACTTACTCGTTCAAATTCAAATTCAAATATTTTTTATTTCGTAGGTAATTAATTATACACTTGAAACAATTCATATAAACATTACATTACATACCTGTTATTTATACTATCTTTCACTTCAGTTTTAAAATTGAACAAAATTTATATTTTATATTTACAAGAATCGTAAACAATAACGATAACATGTTTAAATAAAGTGAGTACGTAAAAAGTACCGGTGTCTGAGAATATTTCCCCGTTTATGGGGAAAACATTAAAATATATTATTAAACTAGCAAAAAGCAGAGCTTTGTAAGGGCTCGCTAAGTTATATTACCTAGTAGTAGATATTCTTAGGAAAGTATTTTTATGCGAATTACATCTTTTAATGTGTCATGGACTTTATTTATTATATTCGCATCAAAGGCATCGTCAGGCTTTGTATCTAGGGAGGCGCAGGAAAATAAAACCAAAATAAAAAATAAAATGTTTCTAAGATAAATTTTTTTAGTACTTATGTATATGAAAAATTCTTTAAAATTTTCTTGGTTTATTAAAAACACGATTTCTATAATTATCAATGTTATCTACACAGAACAATTATAAAGGTTATCTACATATTTTACACCATATTTTCTGGTCTACCTATAATATAGTACCTACCTATAATATGTAGCAACTCAAGATCTATCTCGCGCCACCACTTCGCTCTTGAAGTCTAATATTGATAGAAATCAATTTTTATTTATGGTAACTTTCTTGTAAAAGAGTTTTCTAGGAAAAAATGAGTTTTAAAAATAAAAGTTGAACTTATAAAGAAAATTTAATTTAATTAACCTTCAAAATTTTTAGAATTAATATTGGACTTACCGCAGGCACGAAGAATTGGCGGTAGAAACTCAGCGAATAAATTTTTCGAATTTTTTCAAAAATTCTCGGGGTTCGATTCCCGAGTCAGGCAAATCAAAAATGTGTTTTTTCAGTTTGCTGATAAAAACAACGTTGCCCGGGATTGGAAAAGTACCCAGTTGGTTATACCATGATTTAGAGAACTGTCGCAACCTCACAAAGTTCACCTCAAGGACACAAGATCCTGGAAATAAATTGGTCTTCTTCGCGCATACTCTTAAGCATTGGCGCTCCTTTGATTGCGTTTAGTTACAATCCCACTAAACATGGTCCCCAACTCTTCAGCCTCTCCGCAAGCACAATGTACTGATTGCTGAAGTGGCCAGTCCTAAAGGTAGCCACGGAAGCACTCATATCCCGTAAGCATCTGCAGCGTCACATAATCGGGCTCCACCCATGTTACTGCCGAACGTTTTTCTGTTAAAGGGAAGAAGCACTTTAGATCTCTCTCTTTCTCTTCTGAGTCCCAGGGCTTCTGCCACTCCAATAAAGCGTTTTTCCACGCTGATTTTTTACTCTTGCTCTTCCCCTCCCTATTTGTTGGTTCACAGATCTGTAGCACTGCATTTAGGCCTTTGTTAAAAAATTAACGGCTGTCTTTGACTATGTAAAAATTTGCTTTTTACAACATAATATGACCCACTCCCACCACTCTGTGCTGCCAGATCAATGCGTCATACGTTATTACAGTAACATAAGTACATTGGTACATTATTTTCAAGGTTTTGTAACTTATAACCCACCGTGAAGCTGAACATTTAGTGTATGAACTATCGAAAAAATAATATATGCGTGGTCATACATTAAAGTCAGTAAGTGAACAATCAATCATCTCTAGTTTACGGACCCTTGTGGTTTGAATTTAAAAATAATTGAATGGAAACATCCTCGATGCATACCCATTCCAATAAAAAAAGAATTATCAAAAACAGACTACTCTGTAAAAAGTTATGCGTGGTCTAATATAAAAAAAAATTGGTTAAGTGCATGTCGGGCCACGCGCAATGTATGGTTCCGAAGTTACCTATGACAATAATGTGGACTAGGAAGAGGGCTTTTATTTTTTCACACTATTAACATTTAACCTATTTAACGTCAGTGACCATATCACCGCCACAGGCTCACCGCCTACAAAACTTTTTAAAAAGTTGGTCTACTCTTACTACAAAATTTTAAAGCTTTCTAAGTCGTGATGGTTTGCCTTTTAAATTCATTATATTTAAACCGTGAATTTTTTCCACCCCCAAAACTAACCGTTTAGCTGGCTCTTGACTATAACAAACATTAACACTTTAAAGCTTATCTTTAATTAATCTTTAAATTTTACAAACGAGTCCTTTAATCGAAAAAATGTTTTCACAAACCTACAATATTTTTTAAAAACCTATCCAACGATATCCGACACTATGGGGTATAAGAGAAAAAAATTAACATCTTGACTTTACATGTAGAGGAGCTACCAAAATAAATTTTCGAGATTGATATTACTTCTTTGTTGACGTGACTAATATGTTTATTCATGCCAAACAGCTTTCTAATACTAAGGATCTCTGAGCTATCGTGCGGACGGACGGACGGACATAGCGAAACTATAAGGGTTCCTACAGCTTACTTCGGAACTGTAAAAATATATTGAGGGCTGTCCAATTGAGAACCTCTTCCATTTTTTGTCGGTTGAAAAGTTGATTTCTGAAAGTCCATATCTGCAATGCTGTGTTGTGAAGAAATCAAAACTAACGCACTTCATGTTTATCATCCTTTGATAGTACAAATATATATACGTGACTATTTTAAAGCGTGAGAAAAACCTCGAAATAATAATAACCTGTTTACTTTTCCGATATAGTTCGTAAAATATGTCGCAACATATAAAATACGATAGTATATAATTGAACTGCATACTAAAATTCACATCATCACACAAATAAATTACAATGGGTTTAATAGACCTGATTACATTCACTCTATTAGCAACCACTTTACTTGGGGTGAGTAATCTTTAATAAATGTTTTTAGGATGTTTTTATTTATGTACCTAGTCGTTATAAAATTGACTACGACTTAACTTATGAGGGTAAAACTGAAAGTTCTTGGAAAATGAAAAACTGAGCAAATTCGCAACTTATTCGTTTTATTATATTGCTAGCTTGCCCGCAACTTCGTCTGCGCGGACTTCGTTTACTCCGGACAGCTCCTCCCCTGTAGATGATAGCGTGATAATATGTAGCCTATATGTTGACCCGACCTGTCAGTAATATTCATGCAAAATTTGAAGTAAATCCATGCAGTACTTTTTGAGTTTACCCCGGACATACATACAGACAAACAGACAAAAATTCTAAAAACTATATTTTTGGCTTCGATATCGACTGTAGAAGTACTCTTTTAAAAAAATATTCAATGTACAGTTTTGACTATCCTATGATTTTATTATATGTATAGATATAAATGTAGATATTTTCAAAATAGTGTCCATTCACATCGATATATCGCTGCATCCGGTGGAACCACCGAGAAGATCAATTTGGCCGCGTTCTTAGGGGTCTTATCGACGGTCTTTTCAAACGCAGCCACTGCTTCCTTGGCGTTTTTATTTTTATTTTTGGGAATAAATAAAAATCGCAAGTTGCGAGCTCGAGCCTTTACGACGGATGACGTAGTGATTTTATGTCTGATTTTGCCAAATAGTCATGACCGCTAAAATTGTTTATGGAGGATTTTGTTTACTTGACTCATAGCGATGTCTAAGGAGAATACACTGACAGGGCACTCTTTTGTCAGTCTCTATCATACGCCGCACAACAGTGATATTGGTGAATATACTGCTAGGGCACTCTTTTGTCAGCCTCTATCATACGCCGCACAACAGTGATGTTGGTGAATATACTGATAGGGCACTCTTTTGTCAGTCTCTATCATACGCCGCACAACAGTGATGTTATCTTCAGTCGTCGCCCTAGGCCTTTCCTCACGCAGATCATCGGTGAGATTAGGGCGACCAAATTTAAGCCCATTAAACCAGTTGTAAACAATGGAACGAGATGAGGCTTCATCGTGAAAGGCCTATCGAAGTCTCTGAATCTAATGAATGAAATACATAATAATATTGGCAAAGAGTTCCATTTTCAAAATTTAAACTTATTTTTTTATTATACGTTTACAAGTGGCCAGTTCTAAAAACTTTCAGTTTGACCGTCGTAGGCATATTATGGCATTATCCTCCTGCTTGAGGACCATAGCCATTTCCATCAAGAAAGCCATTTGCTATCCAATGTATCACACAGAAAAGTCAATGTGCATTAAAAATTAAAAAAATGCTACGTACATTAGATTAATTATTAATTGCGAAAATTTTCAATAAATTTATTCATTTTTTTGTTAAATATTATTGTCACTTCATTTTATTATTATTAGTTAATTTTGATTAATTACTCAAACCTTCAGTTCATTAATCAATACTGCAGATAGATATTTACTGAAGCGAAAAGAAAAATATGAATAGTCTAAAAAAATATTGTAAATCCGCCACTGGATCGTCTATTCTTCGAGCCCGGACTAAAGCAAGCATTTGCATTCTCTTTTTATGCTTGCCGCTGTCGTGTTCCGATCTGATGGTAGCAGGTGAATTTATGCATGTGACATCACCACTCTACTTTAATATTTCTGTTTTTTTAATAATAATTAACAGGCGATGATTGTGCCTTTTCAGTAAATTAAAAATTTAATGCTTTAATATTAATTAACTGGCATTGATTGTGCCTTTCCAACGACTTAAAAATTAAAGTATTAGTTATTTACTTTAACAATATTATTTATAATATATATACATAAACAGTAACAACATTTTGACTGTTTTATTTTCAGTTTGCTCAATGTGCAAGCATTCCTTCGCCACCTCCGGCTCCTCAAGCCAGCGACACATACCTTACCTATGATGACCTGTTCACTTTGTTAACCCTGGCACAAGTTCTGGAAGAAAAGAGCAGTGGCACAATGAGCTGCTCCTATGCTCCTGACGACGTCATAACGAATCTGCTAAACGCGCTGGTGTATACTGCGACACTCAAGGCCAAATAGTGATAGAGTGATAGCAGTGGTGGCATCGGTGGCGGTGGACATGATAATAAGAAAAACTATGCAATAGTAAAAAATACAATATAAGTACCTACTCAACCCACTTTTCAGCTTGCATCCAAACTATCCCTAGGAGAATCGAACAGCACTGCACTCGACAAAAATCGAGCAAGCAAAGTGAGCTCATTACCTATTGCTTGCAAAGAGAAAAATGCGTTGTGTGCGAATATTGTGTATCTACTTCATAGAATTAGCGAAATCCCTGCTCGCCTCATTACTATATTCTATGTTTGTGTGTGCCGTTTTGGTCTTCTGTAATCATTTTTTGTAGCAATCACTTAAAAATCTTAAAAAGCTGTAAATTGAATCACGTTAATTACTTATTTGAGTTACAGATTTCTACAAAATAACGTTTGAATTTATAAAGCATATTTTGTAGCAATAATATAAAAATGCAACAATGGTTATTGGCTAGTTAGTGGGCATGGCACACAAACTGCGAGTCAAATTGTATGTGCAGCAGCCGGGCCTCAACTCGCGCGGGCTACTGTAATGTAATTCTATGGTGCGCTTTGTTTGTACTGGTCCGATGGCTGGCGACGAATTTTGGGAAGGTCCTTTTAGCAGACTGGAATTGCGAAAATACATAATTTCGTTAAATGGCGATACCGTGCCTGTGAGTCTGGCAGAACGTTTGCGGTTATTTCACTACTGCGCAGTATACAACATTGGAAAAAAAAATTCGCAAAAAAGGTACTTTCAGCAACTTGATTTTTATGCCATCTTTTAATGAGGTTTTTTTAGAATTCAAAAAAAATATGACAGACATTTTTGTCGGTTTTAAAGTACTTCCAGACACCTTCAAACACATGTTACGAAAGTTACCAATAAATTTATTTTATATTTATTTATTTATTTAACATTTAAATCGCACACAACAAAATATATATTACATAAATAAATATCCCCGTGTTGGTCCGGGCTCCTTTAAAGAATAGACCAAGTGCTGTTCTGCCAGGCAGATCGTAAAAAAGCGACCGAATGGCTACATGTGTTACCTACTAACTACCATCGTAACTACTTGGTGGTGGAGTTCGGCAATGTCTCGCCCGGGTATTTGGTACCACCGTCTTACCTTATCCTGGCGCAATAGCGTCAATGCTTGCCACTGTCATGTTCCCGTTTGGCGGATAAGGTAACCGGTAGACTTATGCTTTTGGCATTACCATCCCACCACACGGATAGCAACGCACCATTAACAGCTTTAGTGTCTGTAGGCGATGGTTTTTTTCTCCATCACGAAATCAATTTGCTTTTTTGCTTTCTCATGGTCAAAAACCTGCAAACTTTTCTTTTACTATATTTTTATACTATTGGATAGCAAGCAAGCTATAAACTAGATAACAAACAAAGATGTCAATGGTACGTTGCTATCGATGTGGCGGGATGGCGCGTAAGTTTACCGGCTACCTTATTTTTCAAACCTGAACACGACAATGGCAAACATTACCGCTATTGTGGCAGGAACAGGTAAGGCGGCGGTACCAAATACCCGAACAAGACGTTGCGGAACTCTATCGCCTACTAGTCACAATGATAGTGTCACTTACAGCCAATCGGTCGCATTTTACGACCTGCCTGACAGAACAGCAGTTGGCCTATTCTTTAAAGGGGCCCGGACCAACACGGGGAATATTTATCAATTTATTATATATTTTGTTGCGTACAATTTAAATGTTAAATAAATATAAAATAAATTTATTAGTAATTTTCGTAAAATGTGTTTGAAGGTTTCTGGAAGTACTTTAATACCGACAAAAATGTCTGGCATATTTTTTTTCGAATTCTAAAAAAACGTCATTAAAATATGGCATAAAATTCAAATTGCTAAAAATACCTTTCTTGCGAATTTTTTGCAAAGTTGTATACTTCGCAGTAGTGTAATAACCGTCAACGCTCTGCCAGACTCGTTGTCTCGGTATCACCATTTGATGAAATTATACATATATTTTCGCAATTCCAATGTGCTAAAAGGACCTTCCCGAAATTCGTCGCCAGCTCCCAGCCTATACCGTTTTCATCTTCTGTAATCTTTTTCTGTAGTAATCACATAAAAATCCGCGAAAAGTTGTGAATTAAATTACTTTAATTACTTGAGTTACAGATTTCTACAAAATAACGTTTGAATTTATAAAGTATATTTTGTAGCATTAAGATAAAAAACAAACAATGGTTATTGGCTAGTTCGCGGGCTTGCCGCACTAACTACTACCATACAAACAAAACATACAATTTGACTCGCAATTTGTACTCACCAAGGGAGCGGACCGCGTCGCGGCTTTCAACTTAACCACAACGAATTAACCGCCTATGTGGTAACTGGTAACGTCGCCTTTGCATAAAGACGTTCGGATTCCAAACAGGCTCGGATTTTTTTGTAATCAGATTTTTGCCACTAAGTATAATAAATGTCTTATATAAATATTAACTACGTTAAAACGATTGATTTTTCTTGACAACGTGTATTCATTAATTTCAATATAAATAAAATAAGACACATTTTTACTTTAGAAAGTAACTTGATTTTGGTTAGGCGAGACCTAACCAAAATCAAGTTACTTTCTAAAGTAAAAATGTGCAAAATGTAGAGCAGCATCATTTTGCGAAGGCGTGCAATATTATATATAATGTAAATATTATTAAGGATAACAATAGTAAATAAATTAATTAATGGTATTGTGTGTCACTTTTTATTAATTTAATGTATTCCTAATGCACATTTTATAAAAATGACCATTACTGGTCATAGAAAAATGTACAAAATATTTTTGTATTTCTCAGTCAGTGAAGGTCCACAAATTCTGGTATAGTACTAAGCAATCCCAGCCAATATTTTGGTGTGAAAAATAAGTAGACTAAAATCATTGGTCAATTTACGGTATTCAAAAGAAATATACCTTAATTTTAAGACTACTTACTTTAATCATTTTAAGATCCCACCAAATACATTTTCATGTAAAATGTTATCACGATGAGACCATAATATGGCTCGCACTGTCAAAAAGTTATGAGATCTGACGTAGAACTAACCTTCTAACTTTAAACGCCCTCACTCTACAAGCTCTAAACCACAAACAGTCTACAACCTTAGTTAAAATATGTGGTTTGGCCGTTTTGTGACAACAAGAACTGAATAAGAGAGAACTAAAGAACCGTGACTAAATTTTTCACTTTACGCCCATGTGATGGTAGCAAAACTGCCAAGCCTATACCTACCTAATAGGTAATAGCAAAGAATACTTGAAAGTAACAGAAGTCAATGTTCCATACAAGTAATATTAGAGCATAGCACACATACTACTAACACTAACTTACCAAATTTCAGCTTTCTTGGACTTCAGTAAGTTCTCTAAAAATTTTGATGATCAACAGTAAATGAGTCAGCGACGAAATGGGGTTTTTTTAGATATCAATGAAATCTAAAATATAAAAGCTATACAATGGAAACTTTACACTTAAACTGTCCAATGTTCACACCATATCCAAAAAAAAATTGTTTATGTAATATATACAAATCTGAACCCAAGTATGATAAAGAGTAGGGTTCAAAAAAACGATGAAGCGCTTCGAAAAAAGGTAAGTAGTGCCATTGCGCTTCGCTTGGACTGTCGTGGCAAAATCTGGGGGCACAGTAGGTAAACTAGTTTAGGGTGACCTACCCTTAAATATTGAATACTGATATTTATGTTTATTAAAATAAGAAAAATATCGTAGTTTAAACTTTAGTATATATAGTCTGTCGGGGTAAGTACGCCGACGCCGACGGGGTAACTGCGCTCCCATAAAAATATCGAAAACCACCGATATTATTCCATTAACGACATTTTATATCAATGGATCAAACTAAGTATGACCCGTGGTAGTGATCGATTTAAATCTTTAAATATTTAATGTATCGTGGCAAGGCGAATACAAAGTTTAGATGTTTTTCTCTAAATGTGTGTTTTTGTTTACTCCTAAATAATGAAATTGGGTATTTATTCCTAAATAGTGAAATGGGTTTTTGTAGACTTTAAAATCTTAACGTCAAAAAAGTCAAGTGAAGTAACTGCATTTAGTGCGCCTATGTTGCGAGTAGTGTGGTGCATTTGCCCCAAGTCAGAAGTTCTCAACTTTTATAATTCATTTGATAGAGTGAAATTAAGCCATTATGAGCAGACAAGCCTGACAACCCTCTTTTCTATTCGTTTGCTTATATAATGGTTCAACAACTTGCAACACTTTAGATCCCCCGTGATCACGGTGCTTGTAACAGCGCCGAAATATCGGAAAAATAATCCATCAACTAATCGCGGTAAGATCTCGTTAATTCTTAATAATTTTGTTGAAAAAAGCCGCGAAAGCTTAAAAGTACACATTCGTTATAATGTCTACTGTTTGCTTTTAAGATGTTGATAAGAGGCTTTTAAATATACCGAATAGTACTGCTAATTTGGAAAACTATACATATTAGAGTATCAATTGGCCTATTTAAGCCTAAGACTCTCTATTTCCTTTTCCTTACCCTTGACATGGTGTATATAAAATTTCATGATGATGAATAGCTATGACGTGACAGCGTCACAAACAAACAAATAAAAAAGTTTAGCGGCCCTAAATACTAGTCTATAGTGCCTTGCTCCAAATTTGTTATAGGAGCAGTAGTTACCCATAGGGGTATATAATTAAAAAAAAAACAAGATTGTTGTTTAGTTGACAATGTTTTATAGAGTAAAACAATTATTTTTCTTGTAACACGTAATACTTTAGCGGTTTTTTTTATATAGGCGCACTTGCCCCGTTCCAGAGGCAAGTGCGCCTATATCTATGTTTATATATATATATATATATATATATATATATATATATATATATATATATATATATATATATATATATTATTTATTTATTTATTTTATTTCATCAAAAAAAATTAACATAAACTTACAAATATTTCAACATCCTTAAACCTCTTTGTAGGTTTGTGTGGATGTTGCACACTTCACGGTTTAAGTATTGATTGATGTTTTAGCGAAGCTACATTACACTACATAAAATTTTAACATTACCATCGCTCTTATCAGTTGAAATAAACTAGTACCTATCTTAAATCAACTTGTTACTGGGTGTTCCACTCTGTGTCGTTTGCGTACAGGCCATATTCCATTGCTAACTGTAGTTAAAACCAGTTTTGGTCTGATTCATAAATACTTTTACTGTGCATTAAAGATAATGCGATCGTCGTTACGTACATAATATACAATGCGTACAGGCTGCTCCTTTTATTATGATAAAATATGTGTGTGTGTGCAGGTGTGTTTGTGTGTGAACAATGCATGTCAGTATATATTTGTGTGTGGGTGTATGTTTGTGTGTGTACTTGTGTATGTGTGTATGTGTGCGCGTGCGTTTTTATCTGCATATAAATTTAATTTGACTGTGTTAAAATTTATATGTACACATGATTAATTATTCTTGTGAGAGTTCGCTCAAGTATGCATTTAATTTATGGTACTATAATAGCTTTTAATATATGTTTCAAATTATTTTCATTGATTTTATTTCGCATTTCAATATTTATATTATTATTAATTAATCTAGGTACTAAGTAGTCAGTTGTTCTATCTCCATAAAAATTCCTAGCACTTACAGTACTTAGTTTCTTTGTTGTTATTTGTCTAGTTACTATATAACTTTTTCTTTCATTTTCTATATATTTAAAATAATTCTCTTTAATAAGTGAGAGTTTTATTTTCTCGCTTACAGGCAACACTTTACAATATTTGAATAAGTATTCGGGATCTTTTTTATACTTTATTTTAATTGCACTTGGAACGATAGTTTTTAGGATTCGTAACTGTAGCGTCATTATTTGCTCAATGTATGTTCTGAAGGTGCGACCGTAGCTACTTAGTCCGTATGATATAATGCTTTCTACTAAGGCATTGTACATTTTCATTTTGATATAATAAGGTATACGTTGATTAATAATACGAAATTTTGCTAGAATTCCTCGTAATTTGTTACAAGTAACATTAATATGCTGCTTCCAGTTAAGTCTGTTATCGATAATTAGTCCAAGGTAAGTATACTGACTAACTTGTTCCAGTGCTGGACAGCTGCATCCTTGTGATTTATTACGATCATGTAAACACTGATGGGTATGAGATTTAATTTCCACGTCTTTCGTGGCTTTTATATGACTGGAGTGTATGTGCATTACTTTGGATTTGTTGATATTAAGCACAAGGCCATTGTCGTGGGACCACCTACATATGGACATAAAATCTTTATTTATTTTTGAGAGCGCAAGATCAAAGCTTCTATCATGAGATATTATACAAGTATCGTCCGCGTACTGAAATATTTTGCAATGGTGAACAACGTTTTTTATATCATCAACATAAGCGAGATAGTGAAGTGGACCCAACACAGAACCTTGTGCCGTTCCCTGTGTTACTAATGTTTTATTACTGTAATCGGCTCCTACTTTTACGTAATAAGAGCGATCCTCGAGATAGTTCGAACACCACTTTAGCAGGGGACCACGTATACCACTATTCTCAAGTTTTTGTTTGAGTACCTTATGTTGTAAAGTGTCAAACGCCTTACTATAATCTATGAATATTACCATAACATGTTCTCTTTGGTTTAGACAATTATTGACATAATCGGTAAAATTGGAAAGTAATTGTGTTGTGCTTTTGTTAGATTGAAAACCATACTGATCCGCTGACAGCGCATTATATTTTTTGTAAAAATTATGTATTTCATTACATATATATTTTTCGCAAATTTTATCAAGTACAGGTAATATTGTAATTGGCCGGTAGCTGTCATAATCTTTTTTATTTCCTTTTTTATATATTGGTCTAACTATTCCTGTTTTTAGCTGAGACGGGTATATCCCAGTGCAAATGCTGGTATTAATGAGATGCGTTATAACATTTACCATATTAGACGCAATGTTTTTTATGTCAATTGGTCTTATACAGTCAATTCCCTTCGATTTCTTTGTGTTTAATTTTTTAATAATATTAAGAATATCTCTTGTGTTTGCCTTTTTTATATACATGGAGACATTGCAGCAGTTACTATACTCAGTTTTATCCAATAATGGAATTGAGCAATCATGTATTATATTATTAACTGATTTAGTAAAAACCCTAGCAAAGTTGTTAGCGATTTCGTGCTCTTTTTCCTTATTATTTATAAAGGCTTCACGAATTGCGTCATCTACAGACGTCATTATTCTTCCCGTCATTCTATTTAATATTTTCCACAAGTTTCTTGGATTGTTCATATTAGAATTTATCATATTTTTGTAATATTTATTCCTATTTTTATGTATTAGTTTATTTATTTTATTTCGAAATTTATTATATTCAACTTTAAGTGCTATATTTGATGTATCTTTTTTCATTTCCATGTATTTTCTATCCCTTTCTTGACACAGCTTTATTATACGATTATTTATCCAAACCTCTTGATTCCGCTTTTTTTTATACCTGTTGAAATCTACATATTTCGCAGATTCGTAACATTTATGGAATTCGGATTTTATATAGTTATATATTTTGCATACATCATTCTGACATAGAGCTGGTTCCCAGTCAATTGCGATTAATTTATTGAACAATACATTATTATCGTATTTAATTTTGTTAAATGAAGCAGCCTGTATCTGCGAATCGCAACCAAACGAAGCAATCGTTACACAGTGGTCTGCCAGTACAGTTCCGATAACAGCGCAATGCACATCTCGTGTGCGGGACCGGACAAATATATGATCGATACAGCTTTTTGTGACAATATTTTTCCTAAGTTCTATTCTAGTATAGTCCGAGATTCCACACACCAGACCGCAATTGCTCAGTGTATCGAGATATTGACTTGTACATTTGTTAGTCTCTTTTAGATTTATATTAATGTCACCTAAAGTTATCAAATCGATATCTCGGCACTTTTCCAAAGTATGTTTTAATTCCTTTATAAACAGTGACTTATTTTTAGCTGGTGATCTATATATTGCACACAGAGCTGACGTGTAGTTATAAGATGTGGTTATTTGGCCAATAATACATTCAAAAAGTGACGTTTTAAGTTTTATTCTTTCGAATTTATGTCGGCTTAATACGTAAATTATTACTCCACCGCCTTTTTTATTTTTACGCAGTTGTGTGTGCATTGTATAGCCTGGGATTGTAAACATTTGACTCAGATCGTCAGAAATACCGACTTCAGTTAATACAATTATGTCTAGTGGGTATAATGATGATTTTATTAGAAATTGTATATGGCAAAAATTTTTGATAATCGACCGAATGTTTACATGTATACATGATAGTTTATTTTTGGATTTTGGTACATATTGCCAATATTCTTTGATGTCAGTACAACCAGTTAACTCAATTACATTTTCTGACAATGAATCCATAATAGATTATTAAAGTATACATATTAAAAATTGCATGCATAGTTTTATCTATATTTTTAAGAGTTTTTTACCTTATCTATGTCATTTTCACATTTTATTGTAAACACTTTCGCGTTTTCACATTTTCTTGCCAAAATTTTGCCGTCCTTAAACCACACGAATTTAAATACATTTTTAAGTTCTTCTTTGGTTTTCCACAGTAAGTTTTTATAGTAATATGTTAGTGCTTCTCTGATATATATGCGCTCTATTCCTTTTTCTATATCTGTGTATATATCTGAGACAATAACCGGTTGTTGGCGGGCTAAAGTTATCCAGTCGGCTTTGGCTTGGCTACTTTGCAATTCTACTCGTATGACACCATCTTTACCATTACGCCCACGGAGACGTGTAGCTTGCTGCAGTTGCTGTGGGTTCGCTTTTATTTTTTTTGCTATGGATGCTACTACCTTTCCTAAATCTTCATTATCTTTATGTGGAACTCCGACAATTTCTAATGTAGCATTAATATTTTGCTGTTCTCGCTCATTTAGCCGTTGTTCCAGAGCAAATATTCTATTTTCTAAATTTTTATGTCTATTTGCCATATCCATATTTTTCCTTTCTAATGTCTTCATCTTTTCTTCTAATAACCTTATTGTATCAAGACACTCATCAACTTTATCTGATAAAAATTCTATTGAGCTGTTTAAATCCCCTAGTTCTTCTTTTAATATTTTTTTCATTTCCTTTGTTACATTTTTCATAAACTTTTCCGTGTTAAGTGCAACAATCTCACCTGTAGTGGTATTTTCGTGGTCATCATCATCCTCCTCAGTATTCACAAACGATGATTTGCGTTTTGGGTCTCGCGCACAGCTATTGCAGGTCCACTCCAAATTCTCCGCCGCCTTCAAAGCAGCGAATTGTTTTGCTGATAGTCCTGCACATTCTGCTTTAGCGTGCACTAACACACCACATTTGAGACATTCCAATCCTGGTGATTTCTTTGTTACCACTTTATTACATTGAGAACACTTCGACATTGTGGGTAGTTATATTATATTAGAAATATTCGTTATGCGTGTAGCCGTTATGACAAGCGAGCGTGAAGTTATATATATATATATATATATATATATATATATATATATATATATATATATATATATATATATATATATATATATATATATATATATATATATATATATATATATATATGCTGATCTATATATACATGCAACATCCATTGACCTATATCGACAGAAAAAGGTTAAGCAGTGGAAGTTGGAACTTATGATATTATAGAACCTAACTAACCTAACATGGCAGTCAGAATGGTGTTGAGAATTTTTCATCTACAAAGAACCGTCAGGTAGAAAGTCAGAATAATCAATTCGTTGCATTTCGAAAGGCGCTGCGAGCAATGACAGCATGTGTAGTAATGGCGCGAAATTTAAAAGTCTAATTTCAATCAAGTATTATATTTGTTATATTTCAACTACCACGTAATCTCATATCAACTCCCGAGCGAAGCCTGGCATCATAGCTAGTAATAGTAGTAATACGATAAAATTCGCGCACAGCGACGCTCCAGCGTAGATTGAGCCAGATGCAAGTTATACCAAAGTGGGCGCATTTGCGTACCGCGTATAATGGTATAATGCTAGTTGATTCAGTGTACTACGTGCAAAATAAATAAATGTTGTACTTGATCCTGTATACCCCTATTTATTTCCGTTATTTTATTGTGTAAAATTATTTTTTTACACAAAGAGGTAAAAAATGATTTCAATATTACAAATATACAAAAAGTGCATTTCGCAAAAAATGTTAGTTGACTCAGTATACGTAGAGACCGTCGAAATGAATTTAAATTAAGACTTAACACAGTGTTTCAATACGCACTTCTAGTATATAGTTTACCAAAACTGATTAACACATTTCCACTTGTGTTCTAAAAATAATTTGACTCTTTACAAAATAAATATGGATTAAACAAGGAAGTTACATTCTATCGGAGTAAATCAGATGATATTAAATAAAGACATGATAAAGTACATCCTTTGAATAAACAATTGACTTCGCATCTTATAACTAGCAATCAATTCTGCTTCAATCCACTTCCTCCGACACGGCCGTCCTGACATTTCACACGTCCTCGTGTGATGTTGAACATTGACGTTAACTGTAAAGACGAAAATACTTTTTTGAAATAAGTTAGTTCTTACTTTGTTAGAATGTTTTTGCACACCTTACTCATCACTTATGAAGTTTTGCAAAATGTGGAGCAATATGTCATGCTGACAGTAAGGCCGTATCACTCATAGTTAATCAACCTGTATATAGAACTCCTACAAAGAATAAGTACCTACCGGTGGCAAGGACGCAGACTCGTGATAAAATGAAAAAAATAGTTTAATCGTATCCAGGGTTAGATTTAGGTACGTTGAAAAAGAGAGTACAAAGAAATGAAAAGGATCTACATAGTATAAAACAAAGTCGCTTTCTCTGTCTGTCCCTATGTCCCTATGTCCCTATGTATGCTTAAATCTTTAAAACTACGCAACGGATTATGATGCGGTTTTTTTAATAGATAGAGTGATTAAAGAGGAAGGTTTGTATGTATAATAACATTCAATATATTGTAGAGAAATACTTCAATTTTTGAGTTTTCTGATGTCATGTCGTAAATAATAATATTTTTTTCCGCTTACATTGCAAACGCTGGCTAAACCCTACGAGATTTATCAAAATGATGTACTAAGCATTTGTACACCTTGAAAAGGTCTACAAAAAACTCCGCGATGGTATATGTCTATCTCTTATGGATAACCCACAATAGCATTTTTTTGTCATTTACTTTTTACGAGAAATAATGGCTTTTTTCGAAGCAATTTTAAGCAATACAGTACTAATTCTTAACCAATGAAATGCCTTAAATATATTGTTGATTTAATATAGATTAATATGGCCGTTTACAGAATGTAATTTAAATGAATATTTTCGAAGATATTACAGATTTAAAATGCAGGGGCATAGCGGTTGCGGGGTTACCGACCGGCCGGGCGCGCAGTATGTTCTGAAACCGCTGGGAAACGTGTTAATTTTCGGATAAGTAAATAAATATAGGACTTCAGCTGAAAACCAAAATTTAGTACACTTTTTTTAACTAAATATCACCATATAAAAATCATGCGGATGATTAGAAATAGTATTAACAAATTATTTGTTTTAGATATTTTTTAGCCTGTTTTCGGAATTTTATATGATCAAGTCAAGTATATTCTATCATGTAACTAGCGGCCCGCCCCGGCATTGCACGGGTAAAAATGATTAAAATCGATCCAGTAGTTTTGATTTATTCATTACTGCCCGTGGCCCGCACGCGTTAAATTTGGAGTATAACAATTCCCCTTTCCCTATACCATGAAGATTTCCTGCTGTCTTTGGAATATCTAAATTCATATAGGTGTAGTACCTACCTATTTTGTTTTTACATTTTTACCTATTTCTTTTATTTTTACAATTAATATATTACAAAATGTCTTTATATACGACGTTCACAGCTTTCTTGCCATTAGACAATATAAACATGTTTTCTTTAGAGGTTACTCTTGAAAGAGCGACATATAGTTGGCCATGTGAAAAACAGTCAGCGCTCAAATCTATAAGTTTTTTTTTTTTTTTATAAGTCTGCAACGTTGAAGGTTTGACCCTGCGATTTATTAAAGCGAGGCATCGGAGCAAACGGGAAAAAATGTGCAAATGGTTCACCCTACGGGCCATCCCTGAAACTTCTCACTAAATTAAGGTATTTTAAGCTCAAAAGAGTAAAAAATATAAGCATAGATTTTTCAGTTCAAACATCTATTTTGTTAAAAATGGCAGTATTATTAATTTTTGAAAAGCTGTATATTTGAAAACGATGATGGCATTCAACTCAATTTTTGAGATCTTAAATATTGTTTTAGCTAAATAATCGATAGGTTGAAAAATTTTGGTGCTATGTAAAAAACATTTTATTTTTAATTTTCTTCATTGATAAATCCCAAACAAATTGAACGATTTTGATTACGTTAACGGTATTTGACGCAGTTTTTAAGGAACAACAGCTGGTAATATTTTTAAGTCAATCGGTAAATTAACTTGAAAGTTATTTAAAAAAAATTAAGTAAGTTTGCTAAAAACAACGTAATTTTAATATTTGAAAAGCTATAAGTTTTGAATAAGTTAGCACGTTCCTTTGCTAATATCTTCAGGTATATCGTATAATTTGTTTTTTTTTTGGGACATTTTTTTAATCAATATTTGCTTTTCGCATTCCCATCTGTAAATTGGTAATGTGGACACGCACTGTGAAGATCTAATGGAAGAAACTTACCGGGCTTTGTCTTTTTCTGTATCTTTTTAACTTCCCGCTAAATTCCTTCCCGCTAAACTTCCCGAAAATTGAGTTTTCACCAGATGTCCACGTTTTGAAGTCCTAGGAACCTTTTCCGACTATTTTCACGATGACGTCAGTATGTCTGTATGTATGTGTGTGTGTGTGTGTGTGTGTGTGTGTGTGTGTGTGTGTGTGTGTGTGTGTGTGTGTGTGTGTGTGTGTGTGTGGGTGGGTGGATGGGTGTGTGTGTATGTAAACATCTCATAACTTTTGAACGGCTGGACCGATCGAAACGCGGTTGATTGTATTCGATTGGATTCCGCTCAACTTGATTTCCTGCAAATTTAAACCGATTTGGTTCAGATTTTGAAAAAACACCAATAAAATTTTAGCGAAACAGTATTTTTTTAATATAACTTCCAGTTTTATCTACCGATTCAGTACAAAAACTAATCAGCTCTATTCATAAAAAAACTACGTCTAATACATAAATTGCATGAAAATTTATCTGTTTGGGAGTAATCATTGACGAAAATTTTGAAAAAGTGTTTTTTTCGACATAGTTTCGAAATTTTTCGTCCAATCATTTTTTGGTATTCTACGATATTTTAGTACTAAAAAACTACGTGCATGTGCACAAACTGCAAATGCAGTTTCAAAAATCAAAATCGAATCTAATTCTCAAAACTTATAGCTTTTCAAATATTATGATTACGTTGTTTTTAGCAAACTTACTTAATTTTTTTAAAATAAATTTTAAGTTAATTCACCAATTGACTTAAAAATCTTATTAGCTTTTCTCCTTTAAAACTGCGTCAAATACCGTTAATTTAATCAAAATCGGTCAATTTGTTTGGGATTTATTAATGAAGAAAATTAAAAATAAAATGTTTTTTGACATTGCATCGAAATTTTTCAACCTATCGATTATTTAGCAAAAGCAATATTTTAGATCTCAAAAATTGAGTTGAATGCCATCATCGTTTTCAAAATATAAAGCTTTTCAAAAATTTATATACTGCCATTTAAAAAAAATAGATGTTTGAAATGAAAAATCTATGCTTATTTTTTACTCTTTTGAGCTTAAATACCTTAATTTAGTGGGAAGTTTCAGGGATAGCCCGTAGGGTCAACCGACTACACATTTTTTTCCTCTGAGCGACACAGGCTATATATTTTATACCCGTGCGAAGCCGGGGCGGGCCGCTAGTAGTATTTATAAAAAAAATATAGTACACTTTCATTATTTTTAATTTAACTTATTATGTGGTCATTAAAACAGGTATGGCAAAAATTACTCCTCTTCTAAGTTTATCGGTTCTTGAATATTACTATTAGCTAGATCTTCCATCCATATCCTCAGTAGAAATAAAATCAGTACAATTTAGACGTGAGCGCTATTAAACCTAGATAGTTGTGGAACTATTTAGTTGTTTTCATAACCAATAATAAAGTAATATACCAAGCAACCTATAGCGTATGAGACTATCGCGACGTAACTGTATCGCAACAATCAGTTTTCAATAACGAGTGTTCTGTTGTAACGAGTAGTATGAGCCATTTCGCTTTGTTTTGGTTATAATGTGTAAAACGTTATTGTATTAGTGCGAAAAAAAGTACTTAATGCACATGCGCGTATAGTTAAAACAAAATATAATTCATGTGTTTAACACTATCGAAATTGATTCTTAGATGGACACTTAAGATGCTATTTTTTTACACAAATTAATTAGATTTTTGTTTTGAACTCAACCTTGACACTGTAAGTATCCTATTTTTTTTGAGTAAATCTATATTTTTATAATATATGTTGGGTATTGTAATTATATAAAACACTCATATTTTTATTTGTTATACATAAATACAAAACTCGTTTGTCCATTACTACTTCATTTCTTATACAGTTTTAAACTTGGTAAATAAAGTATGAAGAAAGTTTCATTAAAACCTAATTAAGTAATATAGCTAGAGCTTACGTGATTTAATTAGATAGTAACTCAGTAAGCAGTTGGCATAAACCTTGACCTATTAACTCTCGTTCAAAAAGTGGATAGTTATTAAAAATAGATAGTTTACATACGGTTACCTGAAATCACATAAGGTGATGGTTTCGTTATTTCAAAAACGCAAAACGATACATGTCTAGTAGGTACAATTTCCACTCTTGCTACCGCTCTGTGGATTGTGTTGCCAGTTTGTTTCATGTTTTAGTCTTGGTAAGGTTCACTTTACTTAATATTCGTTCGCAGTCGGCATTTGCATGTGAAAGTACTAAACAATCTAGGAGAAAACATCGCACGATCAGAATTCGGTCAGATACACGCACGATCGAAATATTCATATGATTTAAAACTAAGCATTCGGGAAAAAACTTTAAATTAGTATCTTAACGTACTATCCCAAGGAAGTTACATTCTACCCGGAATGTTCACACGCGCTTCAAAATCGTTCCGTAGAGTACCACGACATGGGTGGAGTGTGTCTCTTTCTACTAAATAAAGCGCCAATCGCGATATATAAGTGAGGCCATGCGTAGTTTTCAAATTACTACTAAGTAATTCTAAAAATTTGAGAAACAGTTTTTGCATTGCATAAATAATTACGTAATAATTAAAATAAGTACATTTTAGAACTCACTACGTTAATTACAATACATTTTCTGCTAATGTATTGTGTGTGAATAAAAGGGATTTAACGATTACCGAATATATAAAAATCTACCATCAGATAGTTTTATTTACACTGGCAATTACAAGAAAGGGATAACATCCACTCTTGTCGTTGTCTTGCTCAGAACGTTTTTCCCCTCTGTTAAGTAAGAAACAAATGTCAACTTTAAGAGTAACGAAATAAAGTACATTTTTCTTTTTCAATGATTGCTTCGTAAAATTCCAGTTATCGCATATAAGTTCCTTGTACTATCCTTAGATGTTATAGGCGAAATTATAGTATAAATACTATAATTATAGTACAAAATCGAACCATGACCGTATCTTAGCCGTGTGTGATTAAGGAAGTTACATACTACCCGGAATGTTCACACGCGCTTCAAAATCGTTCCGAAGAGTACCACGATATTGTTGGAGTGTGTCTCTTTCTACTAAATAAAGCGCCAATCGCCATATATAAGTGCAGCCATGCGTAGTTTGCAAATTACTACTAAGTAATTCTACTAATTTGAGAAACATCTTTGCATTGCATAAGTAATTACGTAATAATTAAAATAAGCACATTTTAGAACTCACTATGTTAATTACAATACATTTTATGCTAATGTATTTATCGACGTGTATGAATAAAAGGGATTTAACGATTACTGAATATATAAAAATCTACTATCAGATAGTTTTATTTACACTGGCAATTGCAAGAGAGGGACAACATCCACTCTTGTCGTTGTCCTGCTCAGACGTTTTTACCCTCTGTTAAGTAAGAAACAAATATAAACTTTATTAGTAAGGAAATAAAGTACATTTTTATTTTTCAAATATTGCTTCTTAATCATTCCAGTTATCGTACCTATATAAGTTCCTTGTGTGTGATACCTTAAGATACAATAATATTTAATATTATGGCATCTTAAGATAAAATATTATAGTATCTTTACCGTGTGTGATAAGCTTTATACAATTGTCGATCTCAAAATTCTAAGACCATGAAGCTGTATTATATCTGGAGATGTATATATGTATGTATGTGTGTGTATGTGTATGTAAGCATCTTCTAACTTTTGAATGGCTTTACCGATTGAAACGTGGTTGATGACATTCGATTGTATTCTGCTCAACTTAGGCTTTCTAAAAATTTGAACCAACTCAGACTTGGGGATTTTGAGAAACTTTGAAAAAATCTCAAAAACGTTTTGGTGAAACACTTTTTTAAAAAAAACTTCCATATTAATGTACCGATTGAGTACAAAATCTTATCAGCTCTTTGTCTCCAAAAACTGCGGCCAATGCACAAAGTCCAACAAAATCGGTTAATTCATTTTGGAGTTATCGTTGATGAAAAATTTGGAAAAAAGTATTTTTTCAACAAAACTTCGAGATTTTTAAATGATATATTTTTTTAACTTTACCAACATTTTAGTGCTTAAAAAACGTCGTTAAATACCGTTTCAAAAATCAAAATTGAATCAAGTTATCAAAAGTTACAGTTTTTCAAATAATTGGATTTTGTTGTTTAGAGCAAACTTACTTCATATTTATTAAACAACTTTCAGACTAGACACCGATTAATATCTAAATCTAATTAGCTCTTCTATTAAAAAAAACTGCGTCAAATACTATGAATTGGATCAAAATCGATTGATTCGTTCTGGATTTTTTTAATGTCGAAAATGTTTGATAAAATTTTCTTAACATTTCTCCCTTATTTTTTAACCTATTGATTTTGTAACAAAACATTTTAAGCTCAAAAACTGTGTAGAATGTCATTCGAAAGATGAAAATTGATCGTTATTTTGAGAAAAACTAGGTTTTTAACAATGAAAATACTTAGTCATTTTAACAAACTTTAGATTTTTGAATTTTTGTAGCTCAAAATCAATTCTTTAGTACCTATTGTTTTTGCTCTTTTGAGTTTAAAATACCTCAATTTAGCGGGAAGGTTCAAGAATGGCCTACAGGCTGGGTCAACCGGTTTACAGATTTTTGAGTTCCATTTGCTGAATTTTGCTATCTTCTTCTGGCTGGCAACACTGACACTGATCACTATGCGTTAACTTATGTATGTTTGAACTTTGAAATTCGAGGAAAACAATGAACAATGTTAATTTTTGTTTATATTTAATATATTCGATGGTATTAGCTTGATTTTAGCTTTTTTAAGTTTCTTAAATAGTTCTATAATTAAAATATTATGTGTTAACAATATATAACTGAAGAAGCAATGACTTTAAATAATGAAGATCACAGAATAAATGAAATTCAGCAGCGACGAAAATTAAGACTTCAACAGGTTTAAGGTTTTACTAAATTTGAATGTTCTGAAAACTATAGAAACAAAAGTTTACTGTGTATCATTATTATTTTAGGTTAGAGAACAATCAAAAGATATCGCAAAGAAAATCAGACAACGAGCGAAACTTGCGAAATTAAGACATATATTAGAAGTTGACTCAAAGAAAGAAAAAGAATATTTTGAATGCCAAGAAAAATTAGTTAAACGGTTAGAACAATTATATGCTGAAGGTGTTAATAATGTTGGCGCTGCTCACAAAAATGTAGTTGAAAACTCTCTAGGTACTTTTTCCCCTTTTCGCTAATGATATTGTAGTTAGAATTTTTAACTAATTACCTACGTTTTCTTAATCCAGATGTTGTAAATAAAAAAGATTTATCAAAATTGCGTGGAAAAGAAGCTGCAGCTACCTTGAGAAGGGCAAAGCAAGAGAAATTAGATGAACAAAAAAAGTTACTAGATAGAAAGTTAAAAGCAAGGTATTGTTTATTTTTATCTTATCTTGGCACTTATTTAAACTCAGTTGTTATATAAATAAAATAATTTTTTATTACAAATTGGACGTAGTTAAACAAAAAGGATCCAATCCATAATATGGTCAAAAATGAGCTTAACTCATTTTTGACCAAACTTTTGCTAAACATTTGCACCAAACTGATGCTAAACATCAATATTATCGACCAGCAAAAAACATTTAAGCGAAAATAGCTCTCTGTTACTTTATTCAACATCAGAACTAGTTGCCATGTCTGGCACATTAAAAAATAAAAAAATATCCAACTTCAAACTTCAATATTTTTAAAGTGATTTTGTGTGGATTGGATCCTTTTCGTGTAACTATGTCCAATTATTAATGATAATAACAATCATAATAGTAATATTGTTTAACAAATTATTGTCTTATTCAGTCTATATGTATAAGTTAGCTGGTTCTATTCAGGATATTTGATTGTAAAACCCATGTGCAATAAGTTGGGACCTGCTTGGAATACGACTCCTATTAGGTTCTCTCGCACTTTCCTAATGGAGCTCACATAATACCTTAACTTTTTTGTGTGTGGTATAAACATACCACTTTGATGTCTCCAAGCTCAGGCCCCAACTTATCAGAAGAAGGGTGCTCAGTAGTTAATTCTGATACTGAATATGTCAAAAGAATGGTGCTTAAAATTTGACCTTGTTATCCGTCAAAAATATTTAGTATGGACACACATGCATGGTCCATAGAAATTCATTTTTTACAAACACGAATTAATCAAACTCACAACTAGATTAGTACAACATGTTGTGACCAAAAAATTTTTGAATATTCATTTGTTATTATATTACTAGGTGGTAGAGTTATGTATTGGCTCGACCGGGTCTAGTACTACCGCCATACCTATTCTTCCTGCAATAGTCTTAGTGATAGTCACTGTCATGTTCTGGTTTAGAGGAAAAGGTAATCGGTAAACTTATGCATGTGGCATTAGACCTAGCCACAAGATAGCAACGCACCATTAACATCTTTGGTTTCTATAGGCGATGGTTGACCCTTTCCATCAGGAGACCCATCTGCTTGCTATCTTATGATATAAAAAAAATACTTTTGTTGAAGTATATAACATACAACGTGTCACAGAAAAGTATGCACTTTACGAAACACATCAATTAGTATTTTTAATTACAACCATAAAGTCTGCACTGAAAATTGAATTTCATGATTTTGAACATTGTTTTTGTATGAAATCCATTATCCTAATTATAGTCGAAACATATGGATACTGTAAAGTCATAGGCTTACTGGTCAGCTGTGTGGTCACGTGAGGTCATTATTCTTGCTTAAGTTTTATAAGATACAAATTATGGTGTTTGTATTAGTCATTATTATTAAGGATTCATGATAATGTCAGCATATAAAAATATGTTTACAATAATTGAAAGCTATACTAAATTAACAAATTAATAAACAAAGATGGTGTGTTCCAAGATGTTCAATATTTTCAATAGTATAATAATGTACATCATTACAAAATAACAACTTACACATATCATAGGTTGTATTAAGCATTAAATCAAAATTACCAGTAGTCTCAAAGCTTCTGCGGGTATTAGGTATATCTGTTAATTTCCTAGGTATTCTGTAATTCTGTAATGGCCGCACTGAACTTACATTCTGATTGTTTATCAAATGTTGATATACCAAGACATCTGGTATTTATAATCTGGTCTGGTTATTAATAAGACACACACAAAATGCACAACACTGATTAGTGATTAGATACACAAGCACTTCGATTGTTCAAGGATAAATTAAAAATCGCATTTTTATAAGATGAAAACATGCAGTCACGCGGCCTTCAAATGTTTATTGTATAATGTCGACTGGCGAGTTTATGGCTGAGGCTCAGGGGTTCAAATATTCATGTACAGTAATTAAGCATAAAAACAACTTTGTGGAGTTCGAATAAAGTATGTTTTTCTTTATTATGTTTTTAAATAAATATTTGTAAATTTAGAGTTTATCTATTTTAGGTCCTATTACCTTGTCTTAAGTTTGTTTTTCTTTGTACTAACTCTTTACGAAAGGTGTCTATTATGTTTATTTTTAATTATATATTTCTTAAAAAATGTAACATAGGTTAAAAATGGTTGCAATGGATTCAGTAGCTGTTTCTCAACCAACTATTTTTCGCTTTTACATATAATTCTGAGACACGTTATATATACATATATCTGTATATTACATTTTTTATTGGTTACATATCACATTGTAAAAGTTTAGTAAACATATTATCTACATTTTCTTGATTTTCCAAGACAACAAAAATGCTATGAATATTTGCCTCTTAAAACATTATCAGCGTTTTAATGCAGATAATATCTAATTGATGGAAAAAATATACATATATAATGGCAATTAGTACCTATGCTTTAAGAGTTTCAAAACACGCAAGAATTATTTATTTATCTTAATATCTTATAAATTTTCCCAATCTACCGGATATGCAAATTATGCTTATGTGGTGGTATGATGCTCCTTAATTTCCTATAAACTTACCCATCTTCTTTCTAGCAATTAATGGAAACAAAACTAATACAATTCAAATAAAACTCTATTATAGTGATTGGTCATAGGCTATCGTTATGATACTTTCGCACATTTTGACAAGAAAAATGTAACTAGTTTAAAAAATGCAATATAATATTATTAAATGTAAGTTCTTGTAAAAATAACTAAAGTACATGTGTGATAATAATATAAAATAGCATTTATAAATTAGTCATGTTTCTTATTGGCTTGTATGAAAATTATATATATAAGCATTATAGTACAAGCCATTGTGTGTGGCCAAAATTCAGGCATAGACTAAATAATAAAATGTCTTAATATTAGCAACAGCCTTAAACCGTAAAGAAAATAGTTTACATGTGTGTCTATTATCATGTATGTAGGCAATGTTTATTTATATTAATGTATCTCTAATTGCATTTTATACAAAAATATTAGGTTTCTGCAGTTCTCCACAGTGTAAACTTTAACTATGCTAAATTTGAGGGCTCATTGATAAAAAAAATATATATGCAAAAAAAATTTACATTATATTCTGTCAAAAAAGAGAGTCATTGGTTAAGGAATAAAGATTGCTTTACATACAGCAAATAAAATCGTATTATAGTTGTTATACATTACACTGTTGACATCTACACAAGTCAAGGTCAGAGCTAAAACACAATTTCAGATATTGTATATTTTATTATAAAATTGGTTATTGAAAGTTATAAAGTTATTATGTCCACTGCAAAATTCTAACACAAACTTTCATCATTTTAGGGAAGCAGCCAATGAATTAAGCCGTGAAAAATCAACTGCAGTGTTAAAAGCTTTAGATAAGCCTTCTAAAATCACAGAAGTCCATAAAGAAACACTAGCTGATGACACTAATAAAATAGTAGAAGAAAATAAGATCAATCAAGACTGTAGTAAAGATCATGTAGATTTGACAAAAAATGACATGGGAACACAATGGGAACTAGAAGAAGTACCCAAAGAATGGGAACCTAATGTGCCTTCCTTACCATTGTCAGATGGTAATCCTAAAGACTCTACTAGTGAGAATGCAGAACAGACAAGCAAACGACTCAATTTGTTTGCCCTTAGTGAAGAAATGGTTCAAAATTTAAATAATGATAACACCACTAATATCAATGATAGACCATTTACCAAACCTTCAGTAACTTTAGTTTCTGAATACCTTCAAAATAGATCGTTACGTTTAAGACAAACTGAGCCACTACAAATGAAAACAGATGACTTAAATAGTATTAAGCAAACTATTCTTAGAACGAGAGCTCCAAAAAGAAATGGTAGAGTATTTGATGATGTTTGTCATGTGCTAGATGAACAAGTTATTCCTGTACCTTCCTGGCAAGCTGAAAATTATTGTAAATTGTGTAATAATGTTAAAAATGATAACATTTTACCTAATTTTGTAAAGAATTCCTGTAAAAAAAATATTAAATCTTGTTTGCAACACAATTCACACATTTATGAAAGATCAGTAATTAGTCAGAGAGATGTGCCTACTTATACTGGTCGAGGTCGACATAATGTATGCGATCGGAATTGTTTAAAATCAGGTGACCTAAAAAGTATATAGAAATATAGTGTTGTCACATTACTATTTGGTCATTAAATAAGCTAGAATTATTGTTACTAATGTAGAACTTGTAGGAATATATAATATTAAATCATATTTTATACTATATTTAATCCATTTTTTTCTCTTATGTTCTAATAAGAAAAAATAATGGATTAAATATAAGTCTAAATCATTAATATTAGAATTGTAATTTTTGGTAATTTTATGTGAGTTCTGACTAAGCACTTGTACAGACACGGCAGAAACCGTGCGGTTTCGGAATAGCGCGAGAGTCGTGCGATTCCTATTTATAAAATTATTTATGTAATCATTCAGACTTGAACGCGAGATTAGTCCACCGTACAATTACCGTAACTCAACTGCAAGAAAATAGAACTATGTGGGCGCCCTCATGATTCTATTACTATGGAGCTCTTGTCCGTATTCAGTTGCATTGTGGGAAGCGTGCGATCAGTATGTCACATTGCTTACAGACTGATTCAATACTGAGTTTTTTATTGATGAAATAGCAAAAATACCAGCTGCATGGAATATTTAATGTTGTAGTAAACTAAAAACATTCTTAATTCTTCTTCAATACAACATTCTTAATTTGAAATATAATGAAAAAATTGGCCATGTACGAGTCGGTCATTTAATATTAAATACAGCCTTTTTCCTTTCTTTTTATTTATGAGCAACCACAGTAAACCTAGTATTTCTTAGTTGACTTTTATTTTTAAACTGACACTACAACTGGCATGTGTACTGCTGACTAATACCCATATCACCCACAAACAATTTACTTGTTATGATTTATATTTTATAACATTATAATATTGATATATTTGCGTCATCGTGATTGGTTATGGTATATGATATCATGATGTTGTCTTCTAGCACTATTTGGCGAACCAATCACGAACTGCAATGCAACCAATGAAACTGCAAACATATCGATATTATAACATTTTAAATCTTTACTATGGGGTTATGATATATTAATGTTATATTGTCCAGCAATATTGCATAAAGACCTAAAGTTTTTGTAATTATTTCTTCATTGATTTCCATTTTTAAACTGACGATAACAATGCATGTGAACCACTCTAGTTATAACACATAAACAATTTTGCAGTTCCAAACCGTATGGTTTGCAATCATGCGGTTCCAGCAGTAACTGAACAAGCGCTAATTATTATGTTACATTATTATAAGATAATTTGTTTTTTAAATCAGGTACAATAAGCAAAGGAAAATTATCCCCCACAAACATACCGGAAGTTCGTTTAAATAGAAAAGATCCAGTGACTGTATACAACCATAATACTAAAGATGCAAGATCAGTGCCACAAGGAACTGCAAGTTTTGTGCAGCGTGATGAAAAATCTGAAGATGATGCTTACTCACAAGCTTTAAGAGAAACAGTCAATACAAATAATTTAGAAAAAGAGCAGCTCAATAAAGTACAAAAAGATCTAAGAAACAGAATTGCAGTCCAGAAGCATACAGTTAATAAAGAATATAAAGAAACATTAGCATTTCTTAGTAATCTTCCTAAAAATAAAGGAGATTATTCAAAAGTAATATTTTTAAACTTAATTTTCATTTAAATTTTCCGACACATAGAATACAATAATAAATTTCTTTCAATTACAGACAACATACATGACTGAAGATCAACATAAACAACATAGAGAAAGACATCAAAAAAAGGTACAAATGGAGTTTCAGAGAGTAGAACAAGAAAGCTGTAGGAGAAACTGTAAGGTAAACTATTTGATTATATTTTTTGGTGGGGATAATAAAAAATTGTAGTGCTGTTATCTAGGAAATGCTTAAGGTGTCTCAAGACAGAAGAATTACAGTTACCATACTCTTGTCTTACACAATGAATAGGCTACTACAAGTCTGCAGTAGCTATAGTCATTTATTTGATCAGCATAGCATTAAGGGTATAGGCAAATTATTGAGAGCTAAATTCAATAAAAGTTTCCCCCATGTTGGTCCCGGGCTTCTTTGAAGAGTAGGCCAACTGCCGTTCTGCCAGGTAGGCGTAAAAGGCAACCGATTAGCTATGTGAGTCAACCATTATGGCTACTAGGTGGTAGAGTTTTGCATTGTCATGCCCGGGTCTGGTACCACCGCCTTACCTATTCCTGCCTAGAATTACTGTGTCTAGCATCACAACATGCTTGTCTGTCGTGTTCCGGTTTGGAGGGTAAGGTAGTCGGTAAACTTGTGTGTGTGGCATTAGACCTCGCCACAAGATAGCAACGCATCATTAACACCCTCGGTGTCTATAGGCGATGGTTGACTCTTACCATCAGGAGACCCATCTGCTTGCTACCTTACGATATAAAAAAAAGTCAGATCTTATTGAAGGCAGAAGTAGGGGTGTCAGAACTGATAGATGTGTTTACCAAGTAATTTTACTCCATAACATCATAATAATCATAGAGAAGCACCTAGCTGTAAAGTTTCTGTAATTTTGTAGATTTAGATATAGTCCTTGATAATTATGCAAAAGAATTTTTGTCCCTAAGTCTATTGGATTTTAGGACAGATAGGGTTTGCGTAACATGTATGTGGGTGGATCGCAACATATCACCCTGATTTAATATCAATATTGGTATCCAATATGCTGTGTTGTCAGCTCACTTATCCTCTAATCTGTGGAATGTGGCTCTGGTCAAAATTTTTGATTTGCTTGCAAATCCTGCTGAAATTTTCCTTTGTTATAATTTGTTAAGATCAAAAATATAATGAAGCAATAAACGATTGGATACATAAGTCATTAAAATCACATAAGTTTAATTAAAATGAACAAATTATAACTTATTTTGTATATTTGTCATTTTGTGTTATGTATTTTTTTTTTTAAATTTTATTTTTTAAATTTTAAATATCATTGTGTATCAGAGTGAATCGAATGGCAGGAACACCTAAGTTCACTACGATTCCCCATTTTGTTAATTGGCAAAATGGATGGTTGTCCTTATTGGCACATTTATTGATTTTGAAGATAATTGTTCTTTGTGATACCTGTTATTTGTGATAATCCAGCATATTTGCATATATTTTCGAGTCATTGGTAAATTAATTCACTATTACAAGATTTTCGGCTACTACTTTTTAAATAGATAAACAACCTGCCTGACCTGGTAATCATACCCTGGGCTTTACGATACAAGCTCAACAACCTGACTGCTAAACTAATAAGACTCGCCTGACACATCTATAATTTAAAAAAATTTAGAGCCATACATTGATATAAAAAACCCAAGATACACATTCAGGGTGTCAAAAACGTCCTCCAAAAATGAGTGCACAATTTTAAATTGTGCACTCATTTCAAATAGAATCGCGTCGGCCGCGTCACTGTCAATTTTATTTATTTTCGTACATTGCTTGTAAAAACAACTATAAGTCTTGCACTTAAGGTTGGATATGCAAAGACATATGTTTTTACAACTACTTAAAAGAAATTAGGGACACTTTTGAGTGTCAGTTTTGTTCGGGACTGTGCATCTAGGGTTTTTTATATCAATGGAGCCATAATTATACTCTGCAGTACCACTTATTTTACTTGGTCTTTCCAATTTGAGGTAAATCTAATGTCGCGGTGTTTGTGGTTAAACTCCTTCGAAACGGCTTTCCTGATTCTCATGAAATTTTGTGTGCATATTGGGTAGGTCTGAGAATCGAACAACATCTATTTTTCATTCCCCTAAATGTTAAGGGTAATCCACCCCTAAATTTTTTTTTTCTATTTTAGATAATTTTTTTTTTAAATTTTTTTATGATTCAGCATTGAAAAATATATACAACCCTTAATTTTCAACCCTCTACGATCAACCCCTATTTTTTAACTAAATAATTTATATGGCAAAACGACGTTTGCCAGGCCAGCTAGTGATATATAGAAAGCCTTGATAATTATTTGTAGCAAGTACTGAATCTTTCGTAATCCATTTGTAGTTGATATTAATATAAAAATTAAATTTTAGCATAAACGGAAAGCTGAAAATAGTGAAAGAAGTCACAGCAAATCAAGATCACCAGTGAATTTTGAAATTGAAGGAAAAGAAATGTATTCATGGTTGCCAGTGCCAGAAGGTGATGGTAGTTTAGCGATACATACATTGCCCAACACCACAAAGAATAAAGGTGCTAATTCCGTAAAATTTAGTACAATCAACAGCTACCATGAGTACAGATCTCGTCACAAACACACTCCTCCAACAAAAGATGTTAGCAAAGGACATAATAAAAAAGTTGTTGAAACTGTAGTGATTGATCAAAATGAATCCACAGACTATGATGATTCAACACCAACTGAAAGTAACTCTAGTGAAGATTTGAATCTTGAACAAAATTCGAAGACTGAACAAAATCACTCAAGGTTTTCAGATGCTGAAAGAATAATTATTTATAAAATATTGGACAAAACGAAAAAAAAAGAAAACACAAAGAAAAAAACGTCAAAATCTTTGAGCACGAAGTCTGAAAGCATTGAAGTTAGTGGAAAAGACAATCAAAACTTAAAAGATGTGCAAAAAGGTGTATGTTTCGATCAACTTCAAGAAGGTTTGTTGGATTTTGTATCTCTATAGAATAATAGCATAAACATAATTCTGTTTTTATATCATAAAATAGCAAACAAACAGATGAGTCTCCTTATGGGAAGAGTCAACCATCGCCTATAGACCAAAGATGTTAATGGTGCGTTGCTATCTTGTGGCGAGGTCTAATGCCACATGCATAAGTTTACCGGCTACCTTACCCTCCAAACCGGAACACGACAGTGACAAGCACTGACGCTATACCGTATATAATATACCGCTTTTCAAAAATAAATATATTGCCATTTTAATAAAATATATGTTTGAACTGAAATATTTACTGAATTTAGTGGGAAGTTTCAGAGATGGCCTGTAAGGTGAACCGCTTACACATTTTTTTATATCAAAAGATCATCAGTTATATACATCCAAGCTGTTAATGGTGCGTTGCTATCCGTATGGCGGGATGGTAATACCACATGCATAAGTCTATCGGATATCTTACCCTCCAAACAAGTACACGACAATGACAAACACTGAGGCTATTACGGCAGGTTAATAGGAAAGGCGGTGGTACCAAATTCCCAGATGAGACGTTGCAAAACTCTACCACCTAGTAATCGCGATGGTAGTGACACGTATAGCCAATCGTTCGCGTTTCAAAACCTGCCTGGCAGAACGACAGTTGGTCTATTCTTCCAAGGAGCTCGGACCAACACGACCAATTGTTCTGCATATAAGGTTCTAAGCCGCGCTCATTGTTTGGCAGCCATTTCGATTTTATGTTAGGTTTATATAGTCCAAAACCTCTCCTAATGGAAAGAGTCAACCATCGCCTACAGACACCAAAGATGCTAATGGTGCGTTGCTATCTTGTGGTGAGGTATAATGCCACATGCATAAGTTTACCGGCTATCTTACCCTCTAAACCGGAATATGACAGTGACAAGCACTAACCCTATTGTGGCAGGAATAGGTAAGGCGATGGTACCAGACCCGAGCGAGACAATGTAGAACTCTACAACCTAGTAGCCAAGAAGGTAGTAACTTGTATCACCAATCGGTTGCCTTTTACGACCTGCCTGGCAGAACGGCAGTTGGTATATTCTTCAAAGGAGCCCGGGACCAACACGGAACCAATAATCAAAAAATTCATTCACTTTGTGAACGCTTCAAATATTTTGTTATAGCAAGCAGGTTCTCTTGGTTGTATGAAATGACTTCTATTGTATTAGTACAGAATTCAATTGAAAAAGATGGAGGTGAAGCATCTGCAAGAAAATAGTTTCAAATTCTAAGACATCAGGACATTTGCATTTAATTTTTTCAATTCAAATAATTTAAATTCATTTTTGGTTTGGTTGCTTTGTTGGTTGGGTTGGCAACACCAATGTTGTTTACATAATAACAAGTGACACAGTGACAAGCACTGACACTATTGTGGCAGGAATAGGTAAGGCGGTGGTACCAGACCCAGTCGAGACAATGCAGAACTCTACCACCTAGTAACCACAATGGTAGTGACTCATACAGCCAGTCGGTCGCCTTTTACGACCTCCCTGGCAGAATAGCACTTGGCCTATTCTTTAAAGGAGCCCGGGACCAAAACGGGAGAAAATCATGGTAAATAGTGCAGAATTGCAATCTGCATATAGGGTTACTTTTAAAGATCCAGTTAAATTTTAAAATTAGGAACTACCTAAATATTGAATTTAAAGTAAGTTTTAATTAATTTTGTAAAAATATTACAAAATAATATAAAAATATTCATTTAAACTACTAAATTCATGAGTTGGATGCACCAAGTCTTGTGAGTGAACTTTGTAAATGCTGACAATTTGTCATTTTACATTTACCTATAATTACGATAGTATTATGTAATGTATTGTTCTATGTACTTTTTCTCAATTACCTTTAATTTGGTTAAAGGCACTAAAATATTTTAGTTTGAATATTGGGCAATTGTAATTATATTTGCGTTTTGTTTTTTTTTTTCGGATAAATATAAAATTTTGTTTTTTTTTATTATTTTTTTCTATGACATAAATCGAACATTTCGATTCTGAATAGCATCTGAAAATTTGACCGGACCTGCATGTATGGGCTTCGAGTATTTTAGTATTTTAAACACACATATATTTTCACGCCAAATCTCTAATGCGATCTACACTGGCTTTTCTTCCTTCAAACCTCATACAAACAAAGGGGTTTGGGAGGCACTTGACACCACACTTAACAGACCCTGACCAATTTTGGTAATTCATTATAGTTATTTTTCCCCATGTTGGTCTGGACTCCTTTAAAGAACAGACCAACTGCCGTTCTGCCAAGCAGGTCGTAAAAGGCGACAGATTGGCTTTACGTGTTACTAACATCGTGACTACTGGGTGGTAGAGTTCCGCAACATCTCGCCCGGGTATTTAGTACCACTGCTTTTCTTATTCCTGCCGCAATAGCGTCAATGCTTGTCATTGTCGTGTTCCAGTTTAGATGGCAAGGTAGCAAGTAGACTTATGCATGTGGCATTGCCATCCTGCCACAAGGATAATAGGTAGTAATACACCAATACAATAACACCTTTGGTCATGGATCTACCCAGGTTCTGGGCCGGGGGAAGATTATATTTTTATCTACAACAGTAGATAGTTTGCAGAGAGGAAAACAAATTCCAGGGGGGACAACTGCCCATGCCTTTGGTGTATATAGACAATGGTTTGTCTTTCCATCAGAAGAGCCATCTGTGACTGACTGAACCTCAAATATGTGATCCCCTTGACCCGAAAGTTGGATCCGTCCTTGTCTGCTTGTATGCTATGCTATCTTATGGTATTTCGAATAAAAGTCCATACTAATATTATAAATGCGAAATTGTGTTTGTTTGTCCATCTTTGGAGTGACGAATTAACGTGATGTTTTAAGTTTAGATAGTTGAAGAGATGGAGAGTGATATAAGCTATTTTTTGCCTCTGTAACCCCCCCCCCCCCCCACTTCCCTAAAATGAATTTAATGCGAGCGAAGCTGCAAATTAGTGTAATATACATGAACCAACCATTCACTTTGAAAATTGTTCATACACGTACTAATAACAAAAAGAAACTAAAAAATGAAACCAACTTCAATACCTGTCATCTATACCCATATTTCTAAAACTACTAAGCCGATTTTGATGAAACTTGGACTGTTCTTTAAGTTAGAATATACCTGATTTAAATTAATAACGATCATCTTGACATGTCTTTTAGTTTCCGAGAAATTTGTAGACAAACATACATACCTACACTTACAAAATTCATCGCACATGTTTGGGAGACTAAATAGATCATCATACTCAAGAATATTACATACATAATATATACATCTTATTTCAACAATATTACATATTCCAAAAACATTATATATTACATAAAATCTGATAACCTTTTTTGAAGTCCGTTAAAAATTATGTTTCATTACAGGTATTTATAAAGGTGTCAGTAAAAATGGGTAAGTATCTCACGACTATTGATTCATTTACATTATTTATACTGCATGCTGTTCCTTTTCCTTTTCAAATCGTTCCTGGCCTCTATCCTTCAGAATATTATCCGATATCAAGAAATGCTCTCCCAATCATATTGTGATGTGGCAACCGTCTACTGCACGAAAACCTTGGTGGTAATATACAATATGTTCATATATTGTTTTTTTATTATCTCTTGCAATTCATAGTGTAACTTTACAAAAGAAATTTATAAGTTTATTGTAAACTAAACTCCAAAACTTGAATGTGTAAAGAACATCGGCAAACTCTCATACATCAAAATATCTGACTAGCGTCTGCAAATGACAAATATGTAATAATAGTCCAAGATCCCAGAGCTGCCAGACGTCACGTATTTTCTGACGGATGAAATGTGGACGATTGAGTAGTGTTAGTATGTACTATGATCGTATGCCTACCTGCTAGCTTGGTCAAACGGCCAATTTCCAGGTATCAGGTAATCAAGGTACATAAAAACATTACTTACTTCACGTAAATTCTCATGGCTGATTTTCATATATGTTTTCGAGTGTATAGTTAAAAATAAATTGTCAATACTCCCAGACACTTTCCGTCGGCCATATTGCTTGGCAGACGCTTTAAGGGTCTCAAAATAATTAGTTAACTTCACGTAAATTCTGACGCTCCATTTTAATATATATGTTCATCCGACAACAATTTTAAAATCTTTGACAAGAAGACAGACCGATTCAAGGGGCCAATCATCCCCTAAACTAAATTTTAATATCTCTGTGAGTGGGAGCGCGAGAGCATTATCTACGCGTATGAGACTGAGTTAGACCGACTGCGCTGTTAAGGCCATGAAAATTACTTGAACAGATATTTTATAATTTTTAGAACTTTTGTTGACAAGTAAATTATGGCAACAAAAATAAGAAAAAAAATTGACCTATAATAAATAATACTAAAGTTAGCCGACCCGATTTACAAATGATTTTTAATTTTTTTTCAATTTATTAATTAGAGCTAAAAAATATTTTTTTTAAAATAACACTTATAGTTTTTCAAATTTTTAAAAAATGAATTTTTTTTAAATAATTTTTTCAATTAAAAAAAATTCTAATAATTTTTGGATGTCGGCTAATTTACTTTCATTTTTTTTACTAATTATTTTTAATTAATATAATTTTTAAATAAAATAAAAAATTGGTCAGGTGACAGCTAACTTTATTGTAATTTAAATACCCTCTTGTGGCCAACAGTTAAAGTCACTCCCAAATAAGTATTCAGTGTTCTGCCGTACTCCCTTGAATAATATTGTTCTGTGCTGCCGTGTCTGTTGAGTACAGCTGTGACTATAGTAGCAACGTGTGTAAAAATGTAAAAAAAATTGAAATATTCCCTTAATACGTTCACAGGCTTATGACTGACAGCTTTTTGGAATTTTTAATGTATGTATTATAATATGACCTTAATGCTTGGCATATTTAGTAGTCGCCCTTCGCAGTGTACTTGTCCCAAATCTCAAAGGATTAGTACATTGTATACGTTTACACGCGTACGCGTGATACTTTTAAATACTCGATACTCGTAAATACTCTATACGCTTTGCCTCTTTGACATTACTAAGTTGTAGGTGTAATCGGGGACGCGTACGCTTACAGTACTTCTAAATACTCGATACTTGTATATTCTACGACTGAATACTTAGTTTGAAGACTTCTTAGTTGAAACCTAGTATAAAAACCTGATCCCGTAAATACATCTCATCTCTACTTAACAGCGCAGTCGGTCTCACTCAGTCTCATGCGCGTAGATAATGCTCTCACGCTCCCACTCACAGAGATATTAAAATTTAGTTTAGGGGATGATTGGCCCCTTGGATCGGTCTGTCTTCTTGTCAAAGGTTTTAAAATTGTTGTCGGATGAACATATATAAAAATGGAGCGTCAGAATTTACGTGAAGTTAACTAATTTTTTTGAGACCCTTAAAGCGTCTGCCAAGCAATATGGCCGACGGAAAGTGTCTGGGATTATTAACAATTGATTTTTAACTATACACTCGAAAACATATATGAAAATCAGCCAGGAGAATTTACGTGAAGTAAGTAATGTTTTTATGTACCTTGATTACCTGATACCTGGAAATTGGCCGTTTGACCAAGCTAGCAGGTAGGCATACGATCATAGTACATACTAACACTACTCAATCGTCCACATTTCATCCATCAGAAAATACGTGACGTCTGGCGGCCCTGGGATCTTACTCTATAAAATACAGCATCTATTTCTGAGCATTGATAAACAAAGGTTTTCTTCCTTGATATCCAGAATTTTTATTTTAAATGCCTTGTGTGATGGTAGTAAATATACCCCATTATCTAAGTAGCATATTAGTGGCAACTGATTTTAGGGATGGGGTACTTATAATTAATCTCTGTATCCTTTTTTATTTACGTAACAAAATAAATAATTACAATAATATATTATTGACATTGACATTTGTTTAGTATGTGACCCTCTTAGTAAATGACATGGGTACGTTCCATATCGTCGGAAGTAAAGCTTTGTCTCCTACTCAAAAATATCCATTTGAGGCAAGAAAATGATCTTTCAACTTCTACTGACGTCACTGACAAAGTTCATAATTAAAATCAACGTTAGTTATTTATTTTGTTATGTAAATAAAAAAATAAAACAGATTTATTTAATTATAATCACCCCATCCCTAAAATCAGTTGCCACCAAAATGCTACATAAATAATGAGGTTTATTAGTAAGAATAATAATATATTAGTAGTAAGCAATATGACAATTTAAGTAGTTATTTCTAAAACAGGGTATCTGTGAACAATATTGACAAACATATTGCACTTTTGTAACGTGTGAATCCCGTTATCTAATAATTCGTTATAATGTTCAGACAAAATAACCTTTGCATTTAGTATAGTCAATTGAGACTTAAAATTTTGAGTCGTCCTCAACTTATTGATCCATGGCATTGATACAATTTACATATGGCAATAAAAAAAAACACTGTCAATGTCATAACGTCAAATTCTGACACTTGGCTTTTCCTGTCAAAATGTAATTCAGCTAAGCCTTGTCGAAAATATTTAAAACTTTTAAAAATGGATAATGGGCATAGTTCGCCTAAATTTAGTCGAAAAACTTGAGATACGGCACTAACCGCCCGACCGCAGCTCGGGCGGCGCGACCGGCGACGCGAATTGCGGCGCGACGAGCGAAAACAAATCTAGGAAACTGTATGAAGTATGCCACAGCTACCGGCGATGAGAATTGCGGCGCGGAAAAATTGGGTGCGTGGGTCTTTTGGTGTGTGTGTGTGTGTGTGTGTGTGTTTGTGTGTGTGTGTGTGTGTGTGTGTGTGTGTGCGTGTGTGTGCGTGTATCAACAATTCATAAGTTTTGAATGCCTGGACCGATCGAAACGCGGTTGATGGCATTCGATTGGATTCCACTCAACTTGTACTTCCTGAAAATTTGAACCAAATGGGCCCAAGAGATTTTGAGAAATTTTGAAAAAACCAAAAAAAAATTGTGGCGAAACAGAATTTTTTTAAATAACTTCCAGATTAATGTACTGATTGAGTACAAAAATTAATCTCCTCTATTCCTCAAAAAAATACGTCTAATGCATAAATTGCCTCAAAATCAGTTTATTCGTTCGGTCAAGTAATCGTTGACGAAAATTTTGAAAAAAGTGTTTTTTCGACGTAACTTCGAAATATTTCAACCAATCATTTTTTGGTATTCTACGATATTTTAATACTAAAAAATTACGTCGAATGTCCTTTTAAAAATCAAAACCGAATCTTATTTTCAAAAGTTAGAGCTTTTCAAATATTAAAATTACGTTTTCTTTAGCAAAGTTACTTAATATTTTTGAAATAACTTTCAGGCTAATATACCGATTGACTTCAAAATCTTATGGTCTTTTCTCCTTTAAAAACTGCGCCACGTACCGTTAATTGGATAAAAATCGGTAAATTTGTTTGGGATCTATCAATGACGAAAATTTTTGAAAAAAATGTTTTTTGACATTGCTTCGAAATTTTTGAACCTACCGATTTTTTCGCTAAAGCATTTAAATTGAGTTGAATCCCATTTGAAAGATCAAAATCGATTATCGTTTCCAAAATATACAGCTTTTCAATAATCAATATACTGCCATTTTTATCAAAATAGATGTTTATACTGAAAAAACCTATGCTTATAGTTTTTACTATTTTGAGCTTAAAATACGTTAATTTAGCGGGAAGTTTAGGGATGGCTTGCAAGGTCAACCATTTACAGATTACAGAAAGTGATAGGTAGTGAAAGTGATAGTGACAGTCTATCACCAACTGGGTACTTTTCCAATCCCGGGCAACGTTGTTTTTATCAACAAACTGAAAAAACATATTTTTGATTTGCCTGACTCGGGAATCGAACCCCGAGAGTTTCTCTGAGGGAAAAATTGGAAAAATTTATTCGCTAAGTTTCTACCGCCAATTCTTCGTGCCTGTGGTAAGTCCAATATTAAGTCTAAAAATTTTGAAGGTTAATTAAATTAAATTTTCTTTATAACTTCATCATCAACTTTTCTCAACTTTTATTTTTAAAACTCATTTTTCCTAGAAAACTCTTTTACAAGAAAGTTACCATAAATAAAAATTGATTTCTATTAATATTAGACTTCAAGAGCGAAGTGGTGGCGCGAGATAGATCTTGAGTTGCTACATATTATAGGTAGGTACTATATTATAGGTAGACCAGAAAATATGGTGTAAAATATGTAGATAACCTTTATAATTGTTGTGTGTAGATAACGTTGATAATTACAGAAATCGTGTTTTTGATCAATCAAGAAAAATATTTTGAAGAATTTTTCTCATACTTATTGTACTAAAAAAATTTATCTTACAAAAATTTTATTTTTTATTTTGGTTTTATTTTTCTGCGCCTACCCAGATACAAAGCCTGACGACACCTTTAATGCGAATATAATAAATGAAGTCCATGATACATTAAAAGATGTTAAAAGTCCATGATCCATTAAAAGATGTAATTCACATAGAAATACTTTCCTAAGAATATTACTAGGTAATATAACTTAGCAAGCCCTTACAAAGCTCTGCCTTTTGCTAGTAAATACTAACAAAATTTACAAAATTGTAAGGTTTTTTATAGTATAGGATCTGATTAATTTAAAACAATCATTTTAAATACTAGGTATAGTAGACCCACCCTTGTTCTTTGGGATTAATGTGACACTGAAGCTCTAACTTAGCAGACAAAGCCAGTGTTTCCTTTTTAGCTTAAATTAATCACACTTGTCTATTTTTCATATAAAGTGATAAGGCTATCTAGATCTTAAACATCAGTTAATTTGGGCTTATAGATATTGGAAATATATTTTACGGGAAATTATGTATGCTTAAGATTTTAATGTAATTATTAAAAAATAACGGTCACATTGGTGTTATAGCTTTATCAATCTTCATCAGTCTCTTTTATATTGAACACTAAAAACTTTTTTTTAAATGAATTTAAGCAGTTGATCTAAATGACCGTTACTGCGAAACTGGGCGTTTCTGGCGAGCACTCAGCCAAAACTTAAATTAGTTGGCTAAGAGCCCGCCCTAAGGGTATCTCCCATGAGACCGAATCTCGGCTTAGGGCAGCATCTTGATGACCTAAAGAGCTATAGCGCATGTTGCAACGTTCTGCAGTAGAGTTCTGCAACGGCTTGCAGTAATGTTGCTCCAAATACATTCCTAAAATAAAAGCCAAAACTCGAAATCTGATGTGTTGTTGATTATTGTTTCATACTGGAACTTACCAAGACTTACTGGACTGGAATTTACCAAGCTATATCTCATTATTCTGTGTTCTTGCTTTATGGAACACCTGTATATATCACAGCTCAAACAATTTTCTTCTACCACTTTAAAGAAGAGTTCTACAGACATATTATTGTGTTTGCTTTAAGTATATATTAGTATTATTGTTTCAGGGATAATATAGAATCTATTGAACTTTCCGGAATAGTCTCAGAACATTTAGACTTTGAAAATAAACCAACAAAATTAAGTAATAGTGAACCCGTACCCAAAAAGCAAGGTAATCAATTGCTTACATTTTATTAAGCAGAATATTTAAATTTAAAATAACACGCAAGTCATGAAATAAATGCTTCTTGTTTTTTCTTTTACAGGATCACATTGTATCGAGAATCATAACAAGTAAGTCAGAAGTTTAATTACATGTTATCTGCTATTGTCAAAAATATCAATAAAATCAATGATTATATATATTTTTTTTAGAACGCCAAAAGATCACGTCAACACGGACGGCGACAGTTCCACGTCAAATCATAACCAACATGTGCCTCCACCTTCTAATGCAACCTCGGCGTCTTCTTTTAAAACTGCCTCTAACAGTAAAAGCTCTAATGATATCCCCAATAACAGTTTTATAAAAATCTTAGATGAAAATGGAAAAGAAGGTGGTAAATTTTATATAGGAGCATCAGGGTTCCTTAAAAATGATAACTATGAAGTAGTTATTCAGTTACGAAAAAAAGATAGTGAAAATCACAGTAGAAAGACGAAAATATTATCGGAGAGTGAAAGTAACAAGGGCAATTATGTTAATTTGTTACAACAAACACAAGCTGAAGTATCCATACAGGATATTAATCCTAATAGTCAAAAAGAATATGTAGGCGATACAGAAAAAATGCTGTCACCTGTTCAAGTGATAGACATAGAAAATAAAAAAGTTCAACCATCTGTTCAAGTGACAGATACAGAAAATAACAAAAATGTTACAAATCCTCAAACTATACCTGATGATAACAAAAATAATGATAAACAAAACAGTGCTGTAAGTACAGATTCAACAAATGAGATAGCTGAGGTATGTGATAAAAGTGTGATTACATCATTCCATGATCACTACGTTGATATTCCTAAACTGGATCCAGTGCTAAAGCCCGCGATCTCCACATACACTCAAACCACTTTCAATTCTCCTCTGCCAAGGCCTGCATATATGCACATGAGTTCGTCTACATCAACAGCTTATTTGAGTCCACCAGAAGTAATGTTACCCGATTTCTTGAAACACAATTATAGTCCGTCAAATGAAGAATTATACGAATCTGAGTACAGTAGTCTGTTGCAGAAGGAGACTTTGAATATTAGACAGAAACATTGTCATGAAATTAAGAGAAAGCATTTTAATAATTTAAAAGATCAAAATAAATGCCCAGAAAGGCTAACTGTTTTGTCACAAAGGCATTGTAGCAGGAAATCTAATCTTAATATTGTGGCTCCACCTAACACTGCTAGAAATCAAAATTGTGATAAATCTACAACTGATAATAAATCTTGTAAAAAGAGAGCTAAAAAATGTTCTAAATATGATAATCGAAGTGACTGTAAATTGAAATGTAAATCTTGCAGAAACAAATCTAAACACATATCTAGCGTTAAATCTCTTGATGGCATTCCACTTAAAATAGTAGGCCACCAAAGAGTTAATACAAAACAAATACAAGCATCAAAATATAGAATTTCTCACCTCGATCCAATTCTTAAACAATATGTAGGTAAATTATTATCTCTCAAAGAAGTAGGACTTCAAGCTGTTGAAGTTTTGAACCAAGATTGTAGTGAAGTTAATACGCCTGGAAGTTCAATCATCAATGTCGCATCAAATATTGATGAACGTAAACCAATTGGTGACAAAATATCTTTGGAACAAATTAAAAAAATACTTGTGCATAAAATATTAGTTGAAAATGCGACAAATGATAAGTTTACAAAGTCAAATAAAAGAGGCACTGAAAATATACCTGTTATGAAGAAAACATCCCAGATATCAAAAAGAAGACCTGTTCATAAAATAAAATCATTCAATGTTTCTAAACGTTTAATCAAACCTAATAAATGTAATAAAATGCAATCAGTGAATAATTGTTATGAAAAACAATCAATGTCGTCACCAGCTGAAGAAAGGATTAATGTGACGGATGTGGCAAGAAATAAGTCTAGAAGCAAAAGTTCTCCTACTCCTAGAACAAATTATAAAAATGATCTTAACTGCAGTACCCAATCAGACCCTATCCGTAAACAGCACATTCATAAGAATAAAAGAATAGAAGAGAATGTGATTTCTTCGGGCACAAGTAAACAGTACCAACGTAAAGATTCTACAAATTCTGATTCAGAAATAAATAATCTTTTTTCAAGGTATTTAACATCATCTCAAGTGCCGATAAATATATCGACCCAAACAAATGGAATAATTATTAACAATGAAATAAATTACATGAAAATAGCAGAGGATAAACTCCAAAACATGGAAAAAATAGCTGATTTAACAGATAAATGCACAAAACGTTTATCAAATCTAGCAAAAGTACTTGAGGAAGTAAGACGTAATAAATCAGTGGTTTATAATCAGATTTCTTCATCTGATTCTACATCAGAGCAAGATTTTAAAACAGATAAAAAATTACCTAATAAGGTATATCCAAATTCAGACGTGGATATTTATTCTGAGAGAACAAAAATAAATGTAGCACCTGATCCAACATCACAAGTTGATACAACTAAAGAACGAAATTCTGTCAAACCGTCGGTGGAATTTGTACCACTATTAAAAGACATTCCAAAACCGAATTTGTGTAAATCCTCACTAGATACAGAGAATTCAAATATTGACGGAAAGTCTTTTGTTAATTCTATAAAAGCTAATACAGTCGACTATACTGGTACGAAGTACAGAGGTAAGCCACCACCAGCTTTGTCGCGTTTACAACATAAACGTGTCGTAGACCCATTTGTTACTCCTCACGAGCTATCTACTGTAATTGAAGTAGATTCTCCAATGAGCTTGAAAATGAAAAGTCATTTATCAAAGCGTGATGTTCCAGACAAAACGACTAAAACTACTTACAAGAATACCAATTACGATGATTCAAATACTGTGTTTAAAGGTAACATACTTGAAAATAGGAGTAGTACTTCTAAGTTTAACATTAACCTATCGACAACTGATTCTTCTGAAGATTCCAAATTGCAAATGATGGATATGAAACAATTTAATGATATTATGTTAAAACCATTTATTACCCTAAGGGATTATGCAAAACAGTGCAATATTGGAGTTGATGAAGGATCTAATAACGATGATATTTTAAAAGGATCGCCTCTAAATGATGAGATTAGTTCGACTTTTCATTCAGATAGTAGTCTTCCGGACGTTATTGGGGAGTTACTGAAAAGAAATATTATTAGTGAACCTTTTAAGTTTGACAGTGGATCAAATAATAATTCAACCGCTTTGTCTTCCGAATCTACATTATCAATACTTGCTTTATCAAATGTTTATAAACAGAGGTTGACGGACGCCGTTCTTAATCGAAAAGATACTGCAGAAACGTCTGAAACCATTAGCATTTCATCTAATCCCGACTTAGAAAATGCATTTCAAAAACTAGGAATGGGGTGGGCTTCATCCACTTTGAAGAAAACTAAAGAACGATTGGCATTGACTTCTTCATCTAGCGCCTCTAGCTCAAGTATGCCTAGATTTAAAACAAAAGGCATCAATCACGATTTAGAGGATTTGACGACAGAAATTAATTCACCACAAAAAATTACAACAAAGAAAGATAAAGATCAATTGGTGTCTGGAAGACTTGTAAGTGATAGTTTAAAAAATGCAGTGCAACAAACGTCTTTGACTAATTCTTTGACTGTCAAAGAATTTTTAACAAATGAACTAGCAAAGAAAATTACTTTTACAAATAAGTCTCTTAGCAAGGAAGCAGAAGTTGAATTTATTTCGTTATACGAAACTAAAATGCCAGACGAAATTAAAAATAACAAAACTGGTCACGAGGAATCTAATTTTAGTGCAACTAGCAATAACAACCGAGCACGTACCTCAACACCAGTACAAATATTCAAATCTACTAAATACCGTTCCAGTTCTAGTTCCAATACTTCTAACGGTTTATTTAGTAATGCAGATGATTTGTCATCGGTTAAAGTAACTTCTAACTCTATACGTAATCATTCCACTTCTGATAAGGAGGATCTGACCATTCCAAATTATAGTCTCCAAGTTAAAATAACACATAACAGTAAGAGTGATTGATAGTGTTTTAAATTATTTAAGAATTATATTGTTCTATTACTACTTAATAATGAATTTGTGAGCCTGTTGTATTTTATGTAGTGATTGTTGAAAATTTAAATTATATTTATTCCTTTAATATAATCATCATATTTTTAATGTATTTTGCATATAACACCTCCCTAAAGGCTTTGAAGTTTCACTACTTATTTAATCAACTAGCTATTGCCTGCGACTTCGTCCGCGCGGACTTCGTTTACTCCGCACTGCTCCTCCCCCGTAGATGATAGCGTGATAATATGTAGCCTATATGTTGACCCGGCCTGTTAGTAATATTCATGCAAAATTTGAAGTAAATCCATGCAGTACTTTTTGAGTTTACCCCGGACATACATACAGACAAACAGACAAAAATTCTAAAAACTGTATTTTTGGCTTTGATATCGATTATAGATCCCGCCCCAAGTATTTTAAAAAATATATATTCAATGTACAGTTTTGACTTTCCTACGATTTTATTATATGTATAGATTAGCGACAGCACCATAAGTCTCATAGCACCAGCAGTACATTGCAGTGTAATGAAAATACTTGAACTTTGGCATTTAATAATTGTATTTTTTTCCCCTATATTGGTTTGAGGTCCTATTAAAGAAATACCTATTGCCTGTCAGGTACTTCATAAAATGCAAACGAGTGGCCGAAAATTTCACTACCATCTTGACTTTATAGTCAAGTTTACCACAGAATACTTAGAGACTAACAGAAGTCAATGTTCCATACAAGTAATATTCGAGCATAGCACACATAGACACCTCTCACGGATTGGTGCGAAACAAACTGTACCGAACCATTCCGAGATATCGCGTCCGTGAGAGGTGTCTATGTGTGCGTTGCTCGAATATCACATGTATGTAGATTGACTACTTTTAGTCTCCAGTTATAGTAGAGCTCTCGTCCGGGTTATTGAGCACTACCGTCTTATGTCCCTTATGTTACCTGTCCCAAAAGTATCAGTTATTGTCACTACCATGTTCCAGTTTGAAAGTAAGGTAGACAGTAAATTTAATGATGTGGTTAATGCCACTGACACGAATATGCTACATGGGTAGCAATGCACCATAATATCTATCGCGACGCGATGACGGAAATCGTTAGAGTCGTCTGTTTATAGATATGGTGGATCTATGCCTTTAATATATATAGGTAAGAAATATGTGAGTGGTTAGGCAAAAAGGGACCTCAAGGGAAAATAATTGATTTCGAGTAAATCACGTTTAAAATGTTGAGTCGAAATGAGTTTCGCCACGAGTGCGGGAGAGAGGCGCGGGGTGTTTTATGTTAGTGTCGTTAGTGAGCGACTTCTTCAGTGAGAAATAGCACGTGTTTGCGATAGCTGTATTATTGGTGACTTATTTATTCGTCTTTTACTTGTCTTTATGTGCGCGCTAGAAAAAGAAATTAGTGTGCGCTGTGTATAAGGTTTAATATTTTCAAAACTGCCTCGGCTTACATAAAAAATCATTTAAAAAAAACTACGGCACCTAAAATTATTTTGATTAGAACAAAACAAAGATGAAGGACCATAGAATCAGAATTTATCAAAAAAAAACCGTTTCCAATCCCTTCAGGTCCCTTTTTGCGTAACCACTCACATATGTATTTTTAACTTCCCGCTACGTAGTACGTAGTGTACGTAGATAAGAAGTTACTGAATTTGATCTGAAAATCGAGTTTTCACCGGATCTCCACGTTTTGAGGTCGTAGGAATCTTTTCCGACTATTTTCGCGATGACGTCAGTATATCTGTATGTATGTATGTGTGTGTGTGTATGTAAACATCGCATAACTTTTGAATGGCTGGACCCATCAAAACGCGGTTGGTGGCATTCGATTGAATTTTGTTCAACTTAGACTTCCTGAAAATTTGAACCAAGTCGGCCTCGGAGATTTTGAGAAATTTTGAAAAAACCCCAAAAAAATTTTGGCGAAACAGTATTTTTCTAACATAACTTCCAGATTAATGTACCGATTAAGTACACAAACTAATCAGCTCTATTCCTCAAAAAACTACATCTAATGCATAAATTGCATCAAAATCGGTTTATCCGTTTGGGAGAAATCGACGAAAAATTTAAAAAAATGTTTTTTCGATGAAACTTCGAAATTTTTCAACCAATAATTTTTTGGTATTCTACGATATTTTAGTAATAAAAAAATTACGTCAGATGGCATTTCAAAAATCAAAATCGAATCTAATTTTCAAAAGTTACAGTTTTTAAAATATTAAAATTACGTCATTTTTAGCAAATTTACTTTCTATTTTTAAAATAATTTTCAGGCTAATGCACCGATGGACTTAAAAATCTTATCAGCTTTTCTCCTTTAAAACGTGCGTCAACTACCGTCAATTGGATCAAAATCGGTTAATTTGTTTAGGATTTATTAATGATGAAAATATTTGAAAAAAATGATTTTTTGACACAAAATTTTTCCACCTATCGATTATTTAGCTAAAGCAATGTTTGAGATCTCAAAAATTGAGTTGAATGTCATTCGAAAGATCAAATTCAATCAGCGTTTCCAAAATATACAACTTTTCAAAAATCAATATACTGCCATTTTAACAAAATAGATGTTTGAACTGAAAAAATCTATGTTTTTAGTTTTTGCTCTTTTGAGCTTAAAATACGTTAATTTAACGGGAAGTTTCAGGGATGGCCTGTAGGGTCAACCGCTCACACGTTTTTTATTTCTATTAGAGTAACCATGTTTGTTGGTAATCTGCTGTAATTATTGTAAAAATGGGAGCATCAAATCATGACGTGTGGTAAAATATTTTCCATAATGTTGTAAATATCAATGTCAAATGCCGACAACGCGCTTTCCACACTATTCCACTTCGATCGAGTGAGTTGTTAGCTTATCTACATGCTGCGACGACTCTGAGCTAATCTTGCTCACCGCCCTCGAAAAATGTAAAAAAAGCTTAACCGGCGCTTTACGCTTAGAGCATAAAGCGCCGGTTAACGAATTTGTAGGGTACTATCGACTTGCAATAGCATAAATTCGTGTTTATGTTACGTAGTTACAGTAGGTACTATTATAGATTGGTTTGATACCATCACCTTACCCATTACTGCCGCAATAATTTCAATGCTTGTCACTGTGGTGTTCCAGTTTTTAAGGATAAGTGTAGCTGGTAAACTTTTCCTATATCATAAGATAGCAAACAAGCAGATGGGTCTCCTGATGGAAAGAGTCAACCATCGCCTACAGACACCAAAGATGCTAATGGTGCGTTGCTATCTTGTGGCGACGTCTAATGCCGCATGCATAAGTTTACCGGCTACCTAACCCTCCAAACCGGAACTTGACAGTGACAAGCACTGACGCTTTTGCAGCAGGAATAGGTAAGGCGGTGGTACTAGACCCGGGCGAGACAATGCCGAACTCTACCACCTAGTAGCCACGATGGTAGTGACTCGTATATCCAATCGGTCGCCTTTTACGACTTACCTGGCAGCTCTAGGCCCCAACAAATAAACATCATCATTCATCAACATATCTTCAAGCCAGATACTTTACAAGGTAAGCAGAGAGAACTGAGTTCCATACACATCATGATCCTTGCAGACTTGATTCGCTTCCTCCACATTCATTACTCTCTTCATACAAAACACGCCAACATGCCAGGACAATTTCCCAACAGATATGCTATTTTTTGCTTTGTGAGAGAGTGATTATTGAAATTAAGCATTTATCTTAAAAATTTTGCCGCCCTAGGCCAGGGCCTATGAGTAAATCCACCACTGGAAAGATGCCATAGAAGATGCAGAGCGAACTTACATCTCTGCGTAATGCTATAGTCAAGCCGATTATAAATAATCGGGCCATCAACAATTTGAATTTCGAACCGCTCGAGGAACAATCCGGTACTCGGGAGCTGCGGCCCAGAAATGAGAACAGTTTTTCGAAGTCGAACTTGTTCTTTTTAAAGTTGGGGACGATGGGGCGACAAATGCTGCTAAGAATACCGAGATTTTTGAGCTATTTTAGTCTTTCCTACCATGACACTGAACTGAACGTTGTAATAGAAAAGGCTTTAACCTATTCACAGCCACAGTCGGTTATACCCGACAAATGTTTTGGACATTCTAACGCCAATGTCGGGTAATGCCGGCACAAACATTATGCAAAAATAAACCTATTAATGCAATATTTTTCGCTGTATTTTTATCGCCTATATCTTGTCAACCAATGTTTATTATATTGGTTAGACTTTCCCCATTCGTCATTTATATGAAATGAAAAATAAAACAATATAACGATCATCCCAAACTGATCACAAAGTCTACGCCGGTAGCGCCATTGTCGTGTCATCCCGACAGCTAGTGATGTAGAACATGCACGTAAGATTTTATTTAATAGTTTCAAAAATCTCGGTGTGCTCAGCATATGACTATAGGTAGATAGTTACAATCTCCTTTTTATGGATGGGATGCAGATGTTCCGCTTTGTCTTGGCGATAAGTAAATCTTTTTGAAGAACCGTATGCTGTTGTACTTCTTTCTTGGTGCGTTGGTTTTTACATCACGAGACGCCGACACAGTAGCCCAATATCGGTAACAATCCTGTTTTCGGCATGAAGCCGTTTTGCAATTTTCCCCGTATTGTTCAGGGCTCCTTTGAACAATAGAGCAACTGCCATTCTGCCAGGCAGGTCGTAAAAAGCGCCCGATTGGCTTTACCTGTCACTACCATCGTGACTACTAAGTGGTAGAGTTCCGTTACGACTCGCCCGGTAATTTGATACCACCGCTTTACCTATTTCTGCCGCAATAGCGTCAATGCTCGTCATTGTAGTGTTCCGGGTTGGAGGGTAAGGTAGCCCGTAGAGTTATGCATGTGGCATTGCCATCCCGCCACACGGATAGCAACGCACCATTAACATTTTTGGTGTCTATAGGTGATGGTTTCTCTTACCATCACGAGAGACATCTACTTTTTTTGTATCTTATGATATAAACAAATATGACCAAACCAAGACAGACTTGCCGCGTGTGGGTACCGCAGAAAAGTTTCGTGCCTGCAGCACCTTATTAGCGACGTCACCCGGAACATCAAGGAGGATCACATTTGTCCTCTTGAGAGGTTGCAAAAAAGTTTTGACTATTCTCACTTTTAAATTAAAATTATTTTTACTTATTTATTTTATCAATTATAAATAATTTCACCAATTTTAATACAAATCTCGGAAGAGATTTTTCGTATTTTGTAAGTAAAAGGTTGCAGTAAAATCTTTGGTTCTACTGTTTGTCAACATGGGCATATATATGTGGGATTAAGGTGTCCGTATCTCCTTCGGGCTTGATACCACCACCTTAACCATTATTTCTGCAATGACGACAGTGCTTGCTATTTACCCTATGCATAGGATATTACAACCTACGACACACATAGCAAAATCCACCTAGTAGTCACGATGGAGGTGTCAAGTACAGCCAATCGTTCACTTTTAGAACTGGTTGGCAGAGTGATTGATGGTCTATTCCTTTATGTGTGTGATGATGATGAAACCGGTCAAGTAGAGCCAAAACCCTCCCATACCACCAGAAAAATGATGAAAATGGAGGACATAAGGCAGGGCTATCTACCGGGATATTAACACTATTTCGTCTGCCTACCTCGTAAGAAAACTAGGCGTGAAGATGTATATGTAGGCATATATGTAAATCTATGCATTAATTTCATTTACTAATACTGATATAGTTAGGGGTTACATCACATCATCATGTGATTTGTTACTTATGTTGGTAATAATTAAGTGATAGGTGCTTCAAACTATTTGTTTTAATCCAGTAACTATATTTATAGACCATCAATCTTATCTTGGTAAACAGTTCAAAATAATTCAGCGTTACGTGTCACCTAAGGCCAGTCTTGTATAAAATGCTCTGAATAAGGAAACCTATGGAAATGTTACAACGTCATATAGATACTTAGATATGCAATAGTATAGAAGACGAAATAATAAACATAATGGCGTTTTTGTCTAACGTACCTATGAAATGAAAACAAGCCAATTCTATACGAAATAGCTTTACTTGACAATTTACGTGACGCCTCACGCGTGTGCAGAGTCCGCCATATTATGTCGCTATACGTACTTACGTTGTAAACCATAATCATTCTCTGTAGGGTCCACAGAGTATGATTATTTACTACTACTACACAGATTACAATATAATAGTTTATAATTTTAATATAATTCAGTAGTAGTAGTATGATAGTATCGGTAATTCCGTGGTATCGTCACAATTATCTTATTAGTAGTAGTACGATGGTATCGTACTACTCCTGATACTGAAACGGAGTCTTAGTAATTTGGTCGTTTTACCATTTGGGTTGGGTACAGAACCCCAAAAACCCATTTTGACTAAGATAATGTTAAAGTTAACTTTATTACGAAATCAATAAGCTTCAAGAGTAGTTTTAAAATGAAATGTATACAGTATATAGTAAAATACAAAAAAATCCATAGAACAATTAATATTCATCTGAGAGAATACCGCACAGAGTATGTAATCCGCCATGTTTTGTTGCGTAGATCTACGCAAGACCTGTACGCACGTTTTTTTCGTAGGTATGGCATTTCCATATGTTTCATTATTCAGAGATAAAATGTAATAAATTAAACACAGTAAAACTGGATTCGAACTCCAATCTTCTGTAAAATCTTGCACAAATTTATGTAGGTACCGAATGGGGATATTTCCCAAAAGATTTTTTTAAATCGGTTAATAAATTACAGAGTTCTGAGATAACAAACACAAACAATCGAGAACCTCTGTTTTGGGAAGTCAGTTGAACTTGTATGAATGTATTTGTATTAATTTGTGATTAACAGCCAAATTGATCTATGAAATTTTGCATATGAATTTTGACAAAAGCATTGGAAATTAAACTAATATTCCTTACAACAATCACTTTAATAATTAACATAATTTGCCTTACAGATTTTACACTTTCAATAGTAGGGATTAAAAAAATAAATATCACAATCGAAAATACATGACACATACAAATATAGTAACCATTTATAATTGGCAACCACAAATTTGTAAAAGAGACATATTTTTGTGTTCCTCAATGTATTTTTTTAAGTCCAAAAAGTAATTATTTTTAAGACATTTTCAAACGTTTTTTATACTAAAAACTCAATGCTGATTTTTGCACATACTAAAGTTTCTGGCTGTTAATAGTATCCACTATAATACTGTTGTGAACACTACAATGTTATTCACTTGATTTGCAATAGTATATTGTGGCAACCATTTACAAAAACTTTTTATTATCTTAATAAATATTTAATACCTGTTCATTATTTCATATTGTAATTGGAACTTTATTATAAATTAAAAAATTTGACAAAAATGGCTACTTTTGTTGCCTTAAATCATTCATATTTTTATGATGAATCCACAAGTGCCAGAATTCTCATAAATATAAGACTGTCGTAGAATTTTAGAGGTGTAATATTGTAAAATATTTTTTTTTTTGCCATATAAACTGGAATGTTATGTACAATAGCAATTATCAGTAATGTACATACAACTTTAAAACCAACTTAAGTTGCATGCAGCAGTCTCAGTATCTATTTATCGACAGACATTACAAAATTAGAGATTATTTATTGTGCTTTGAAAAGCAAGGCAATAAAAACTAGCTCTTGGGTTTATGTTTCTGTTAGCAGAGATAAAATGACAATTAATTTATGCTGTAATGATATATATAATACATATATACACATAATATTTAAGTAATATTCAGATCCAAAATCTAAAGTTTGTCTAGTTTTACTAGAACACTTAATAGTATCTTGAATTGTGAATAATCTTTTATTTTCCCTTACAGATCTACTCTTGCTGGCTAGCAACATTTTACCTAAAATTATTTTATCTAAGACTCAAAACAAAAATTACTTGCTAGTAAATAATTTAAAATCACAGAAGCTGTTAAATCATACTTAGCAGAATTAATTATATCTATTAAAACCAAACTTAACATTGCTAACATTTAAGTATATGATGATTTTATTAAGGCGAGATTTCACATTGTAAATTCAATACTGTAAGAACAAATCAGAAGAAAAAAAATTAACTAAAACCAATTAACTAGTAGTCACAAAGTTATTCCCTTTTCTCTTTAAATACATATCTTTGAACAAGTGAATAAGCTAAGCCAATGGTTAGAGCTGCTACTACAGTCCCTTGAGCAGCCACACGAAGTTGCATTAAATAGACACTTGTGCTCATCTTGCCTCTAGTTTTGAACTTATATGCTCCAAACCCACAAACTCCGATCAAACCAACAATACCTGAAAATACAAATTATTTATCAAGTCTGAAAATCATTATATTGTTATTAAGAAATACAAAAATTATTTTGGATCCTTGTTTGTATTCATATTAGAGATTAGCTGTGCTCGCGACTTTGTCAGTGTGGAAAAAATTCTAAAATAAAAGCAGCCTAAGTTACTCATAACATCAGCTGTCTGTACTGTCTCGCTCTGCTGAGCACACCGAGATTTTTGGAGGCTAGTTTAGCCTTACCTTCCAAATGACCGCAAAACTGAACGTAATTTGATATGTCGACTCCCAGAATCCCGATATAGGGGATTGACTATGCCTTCCTCTCCAACCATCCTACAATTCGAACATGTCTCACAGCCCAAAAACATTTCCATGATTGTAGTACCTACCTATTTATCAATATGTATAATAATTGCTTAATATACTTAGTCGCTTAAATTATTTGAACATAGAACTAATTTTTATAAGCTATATAAGCGTGAATTTCAAAATAATGAGATAATCAGGGACTTATAACGATAGATTAGTAAAATATGGGAGGAAAGGAAATTACTATATTAAAGCAGTGTGACTAGATTCCGACATTATATATTTACCTATGATCATAAACGGAGAGTCTTTGGATTTTCGAGCGAGTCGAGCTGATTGAGATTCATCATTATATTCAAAAACATTCTGTGAGCCCATGGTGAAATACCTTTCTGAAATTAAGGATTTACCAATTAAACTTTTATTTAACATGACAAAACACGTCCATATTTAATTAATATAATTTTAGTTTTTCTTACCTTATGCTGTATACTATTTTTTATTACATAATTTGAGATTCACAACATTGCATCATTCACCTTAACCTTCAGAGTAGTTCAGAGTAGATTTTAATATTTTTTTTTTGGCATTTAGACAGTTGACTCATAAAACAAAAAATTGACAACGTCAAATGTCAAACATTCAATATAATAATTGCCATAAACATAAATTGGAGACCATAGAATCTAGATAAGTAAAACCAACTCTGTGGAAAGAAGTGTTCATCAAAAAGCATCCAATAGTAGTCACCATGTGGTCACGCTTAGTCAGGATTCATGCTCATGCCATCGCATTAGAAATTTTAGAAATAAAGCTATAATCTAAATACGTTAAATAAGTTTTCAGTAAAAATTTTTACAGCAGTAAGTATATGCGGTGTTAAATACTTATGCTCAGCACACTTTACACCCCTAATGGCCTTTATGTTCTGCATTCCAATTTATTGTATAGGTAGCAAGGAACTTACAACGATAACTGGAATTACTACGAAGCAATATTTGAAAAATAAAAATGTACTTTATTTCGTTCCTAATAAAGTTGACATTTGTTTCTTACATAACAGAGGGGGAAAACGTTCTGAGCAAGACAACGACATGAGTGGATGTTGTCCCTTTCTTGCAATTGCCAGTGTAAATAAAACTTTCGGATGGTAGATTTTGATATATTCGTTAATCGTTAAATCCTTTTTATTCATACACGTCGATAGATACATTAGCATAACATGTATTGTAATTAACATAGTGAGTTCTAAAATGTGCTTATTTTAATTTTTACGTAATTAAATATGCAATGCAAAAACTGTTTCTGAAATTAGTAGAATTACTTAGTAGTAATTTGCAAACTACGCATGGCCACACTTATATATGGCGATTGGCGCTTTATTTAGTAGAAAGACACACTCCACTCATGTCGTGGTACTCTTCGGAACGATTTTGAAGCGCGTGTAAGCATTCCGGGTAGAATGTAACTTCCTTGATAGGTAGAGCGCTTAAATGTGTCCTAGCCGCGACGTACAGTGCGCGGAGGTACAATGAAAACGGAAACCGAAGATGTGCTGGATGGCGGGAGGCGCGTTCTTGGTGTTTGCGTCTATCAACTAGTCTTTCGACTAAGTATTTGGATTCGTCAACTTGTCTATGACACACGTGAGAATACATTCTTCAGATGAGTCTGATTATCTTCGGACATATAATTAGTAGTCATACAAGCCAATGACTTTTAAAGTTTACAAATATTTAAAAAAATCAGATACGTTGTAAACGTAATACGTAATAAAAAAAACCGACTGCTGATATATATCTTATATTTATATTACTTAATAAAGTTGTTTTGACTATCCTTCTTTTAGCAGTCGGGATTTTATTTTTTCATCATATTTTGTTTTAGTCTGTTTTTTTTTGTTGAAGGTGTCTATACATAATCGTTTAAAATTGGTATTTTTTGCACCGCAGTTGTTTTTTTAATTACGTTATACGTTCTAAATTAATTTGCTACTCCAAACTTTCTGTAACCATATAGACTATATATTTTAAGCACTTTATTTTGCCACTCGAGGGGTTTAAAAAACATTTTTCTAGATTATAGAGACTATACAAAACGCAAAATTTCACTATTTTTTTAAGGATTTCATATATTCAATGACGAATGAATTAAGACTAATCTAACGATGTTTTAATAATCAAAATTCCGTGGTAGAGCCGTTGAGTAGCTACGGGCAGGCATGTGAAAACACATCACTCTTCTTTCTGGGTTTTGGCGGAGTTCGATAAATACTAGTTAGATACATTTAAATGTAGTGGGTTAAAAATTGAAGTATTATTAAGTACAAAATAGTTCGGATTGTATAATTTGTTTATTAACAATATTTAAAAATATAAAAAATCGAATTACATGAACAGATCTGATAGAAAAACAAGATGATCAGAATACAGAATAGTTAGACACACTATATATTATGTTCAATACTGCATCTTGTGAAGTGAAGATTTATATTGAGTCACCAATAACATTTGTTTTGGTGTAGTTATTTGCACGAACCTAGATATAGCAATAAATAAATTCGATTAGAATTGATTTTCCTTTGGCTCTAATAATTCATAAGCTATTTATTAGAACCCCTTGTACCTGTTTCATGTTTGTAAAGAAAGCTTAGTTACTAAAATATTTTTAATGCAGTAAAACTTCAGCAACCGACTTCCCATTTTCTGTATGTTTGGAATCCTGCTTCAGATCTTCACTAGATTAAAATGGGATCATACGGAAAGTAAACCATTCTAAACTAAAAAGAATTTTCAAAATCGGTTCCTAAATAACCGAGTTCTGAGGTAACAATGATATATAATTAAAAAAAACATACAGCCGAATTGATAAAACCTTCATTTTTGTGAATTCGATTGAAAAATAAAAATAATGTAAGATCTTTGTTATTCTTTGAATATCATACATAATTCATAATTATTAAGATAGCCATTGCATGTAAAAATTTAATAAGGTTCTATTTGCCATTATTCTAGTAACTATGACGAAATACCTACTCTTAAAAAATAATTAAACTTAAAACTAATATACAAAGATGAGTTGTTAATCTCTTGGACCCTTTTACAATCTAATCATAATTTATAAGAATCATTATGAATAATATCTTCGAACTTCTGCTATTATTATTTCATAACTGGATTCGTCAATAATTATAAATCGTTTAGCCCTCCTGCTAAAATAATAAATATCCCCAGTGTAAATGTCAAACCACAAGGCGTGTATATGCAAATCGTGTCTCTCCAGTCTTTTCTTCAACATCCCATATGAAGCAACATTCTGCAGCTGTTGTAATGTATTTACCTACAACATAAAAATTAATTAAACAAACGAAAGTATAACGTTTTAATTAATTTTACGGTTAAATATTGTTATCACTTTCACTCAGTTTTAAAATATTTTGAAGTATCTATTTTTGTACACGCGTTAGTATTAAGTTTATATAACATTAATACGTAACGTAGCATAAATAATATTATTATTCTATAAGCCAATGAATCTCAAAGGAATACTTTGAGAAATAAATGTATCTTAAACCGTAATATTTTTCTCACTGGAAACAACAAAGTTGTGTAGTCGGTACAAAGCTATGTCTTTACGCCACAGGCAATTTGTATGTATCATCGTCATTTTATAAACGTAAACATGCAATACAAATTGCCGAAGGCAAATTCTTGTTTACGTAAATCGCATCAATGTCAACTATAAACTCCGATATCGCTGACGATCAACAGCTCATTTTTACAGGTGTGGAACCAAAAGGCAACCTAACAAACATGCTTCTTTTTTATGTAAGAAGCAGGATAGTGTTTTAGTTTTAAATAAACAACCCAATTATGTAAGAAGTAATTTAAATAATATGCCGCGGCAATTTGTTAACGGCGGCGGTAAATGTCATGCATATTAGGGACCATCCATAAATAACGTCACACGCTTTGAGTATATACCTCCAGATAGCAAATGACAAATAAAAATGTCCTCAGAAAAATCTGCTTACAGTAATGAAGCTACGCACACTAGCGTGGTTGGTGTGCCCAACCTTAATTTTTGTAATATAAAAAGTGAAGTCCATATATAATTTAAATACCTATCTAGATACAATTATACAGAACGCGCATAAATTATTATACCATTTGGAACTTGTAGTTTTGCAGGAAATGTAATTTAAATTTACCGCCCCGTTGGCCGAGTGATTAGCGACCCTGACTACGCAATCGACGGGGCTCGGGTTCGAGCCCCGACGGGGACAAGCATTTGTGTGATGAGCATAAATGTTTGTATTTCCGGGTTTGGCTGTTTCCTTAATATATTCTAGTATTTATAGTATATGTATTTCTATGTCTAGTATCGTTGAATAACACTCATAACACAAGCAAATAATTTGCTTACTTTGGGGTTAGATCAGTAAGTGTAATTTGTCCTTTGAATATTTATTTATTGGAACGAAGTTCCTTACGGCAGGCTTGGAGGGGATAGGGATTTTGCTGCGCGACCGAACTGAAAAAAATGTGATAGTAAAACCGTAAGAAAAATGCGTGGAATAAAAGCGTTAAATGAGACGTGCGCAGGCGCGACAGTCGCGTACACAAGCGAGTAGTGCCGTTTAGCCGAAGGAAGTTCGTTCCTACCTGGTGTCCCGCGACACCACATCATTGATTTTTTTTTTTATTATTTATTCTGTCGCCTCTGTGGTCTAGTGGTCCAGCGTTGGCGTTGACCACATGAGGTCCCGGGTTCGATTCCCGGGTCGGGCACATTAAAAAAAAAGTGTTTTTTCAGTTTTCTGAGAAACACAAAGTTGCCCGGGATTGGAAAGTGCCCGGTTGGCGATAGGCTTGCCACCTATCACATTTGTGGGACTAAGTGTCTTCGGCTAATCGTGGGTGCACTCGTTGTACCTCTGCCTACCACTTGGGGGATATGGGCGTGAAGATACTTTTTTTTCTATTTATTAAATTTTACATGCGAAAAATTGGTAGGTATTATACGTCTTATAGCTTTTTCTTCAAAATAAATATAGCTTTTATTTCAGCAGAATTTCCCCACCGAAAAATCCCATGTATGAATAGTGCGCTGGAATTAAGTAAAGTATATAAATATTACAGTATTGACATCAATTAATTGTCCCATTTTAACTGCAAAACCTGTCGAACTAAATTTATTATTATAATAATTTTATCTAGAGGTATACCTAAAACCACGGTGGAGTCCAACCTGACTTTTTTTTTATATCATAAGATAGCAAACAAGCACACGGGTCTCCTGATGGAAAGAGTCTGGGGAAAGAACGGTAGACGTGCATATTAAGTTTCGCTACAAGCGTACAATTTAAAAAAAAATATCAGATAAATTTTGGGAAATCCTGAAGTAGTCTAAATCATCCATATTTCTTGATAGCCTAAATGGTTAGTAGCCAATTAGATTTTAACCTCCCTAGATAGCCCAAATGGCGACAATTCGCCTAATCTGGCAACCCTGATTATATAATTTTAAAGTCTATAGGAGCGCTTTTTTCGTGAATCGATTGTGCAAGTTTCAAAATCGATCGCGTATTTCAAAATAATCGAATCTCAATTCCTATTGATCACAAAACATATCCACCATATTCCCAAACTATGTAAATCAATTAGGCGACCCATATACCTACAATAACATTGCGCAATACTTTTATTATGTAATAATGTTAAATACCCCTTTTGATTCCAAACATTCAATAAATTCATTCAATAAAATTGATAAACCACTCCGATCAATATTTTCGTTTGAGCAACATGTCTGACGACAAAGGTTTGGCGGCAACCATGCTGGTGATTTTGTTAAATAAATCTCTATACAATTCTATACACTCAAGTAAAAACTCCCGTTCTTTATTTTTTAAAACATTCTTGCTCGCCATTTTGCTTAAATTTACGACACGACCATCCATTAAACACCGTGACTGACAGAACGCGACCTTTCCAATCTCTGAAGTGAAAAATATTGTGCAATATTAGGCTTACACAGTGTAAGAAAAAATATTGCACAATGTAATAAAACCCGCTCAAACTTTCGTTCAATCTTTGTGCAATTTTCAATATTAACCCTAAATGGTCAATAATATTGCACAATACGTAATATTGCGCAATATTATTGTAGGTCTATGGGACACCTTATACGTTTCACTTAACGCAAATCCAATTTTGCATTATATTCACAGATTTTGATTCCCTTCTTGTAAAATTATATTACTGAATTAGGACAAAATGTTTTGATTAAACATTTTAAATAATACTTATTATGTACGTCCACTGGTTATTTTTTTTAAATATGGGCCGAGTGTCGCCGCCTTCTGAAAATACGGAGTCAAACACAGGAAAATAATTCCGTGGAATCAAATATAGGCTAACTTTTTCTTATAATTTTTATAATTTTCTTATAATTTTGAAGCATTTTTAATAACGTAGAGATTTTTTTTATCTCACACTCCGAATTTTAGCACTCTTATAAATTTCCAGCCCAGGCCGGGGCACTCGGTTTCCAGCCCAGGCCCGAGTGCCCATTCAACGCTGTATTCAAACACAACTTGTTTATTTAAGCGTTGGACATTCACTTCAGATATTTCACTACTCGTAGCTATATGACTCGACGATGATTTAATGTAAACGTTATTTTATACCTATAGCATGTCAATTAGGTTCATTGAATTATAATTCGAGAAATGAGAATAATTTGAGAATGCCTTAACTCAATTAGATCTCTTTGATACTTAAACGGTTGGATCCATGGCTCAGTTATTAGAAACATGAAATGTTTTATTTATTACTAGCTGTTGCCCGCGACTTCGTCCGCGCGGACTTTGTTTACTCCGCTCCTACTGGTCGTAGCATGATGTTATATAGCCTATAACTTTCCTCGATAAACAGGCTAACCAACTCAAAAATGAATTATTCAAATCGGTTCAGTAGTTTTCGAGATTATCGCGTACAACCAAACAAACAAACAAACTCTACAATTTTATAATATTCGTATAGATATATGTGTATGTACGTATTATAACGGTGTCTGATTCAACGGTGAATGATAAACTTTGTTTCATACGATACGATATGTAATCTTTATATTAATACATGGAGGGAAAACTTTGGACCCTTTTTCAAGACATTTTCGCAATTGGTGGAGTATGAAATTTGGCATAGTTCAAGTTTATATTGTGGAGGACTGCAGAAACTTAATATTTTTTATTATAAAGCAATAATCGACAATCGAACGGCAACACTTCTGCCGATTCGGTCTAGCATCGAAGCAGTCGCTAAAACGCGCGATTCGGACACATGAATAGATAAAATGCCGCGACCGATCGCGGATAGTCACTAAATACAATGCAGCATCGATGCAGTCGCTAAAACGCGCAATCGTGTGCCGCCTCTCTAATGTACAAACTATAAATATCAGACTATATATATATATATATATATATATATATATATATATATATATATATATATATATATATATATATATATATATATATATATATATATATATATGTGTGTGTGTGTGTGTATATATGTGTATTTCTATGTACCAGTGTCGTTGACTAACACCGACAACACAAGCAAATAATTTGCTTACTTTCAGGTTAGATCAGTAAGTGTAATTTGTCCCGTGATTATTTTTTTATTGAAGAATAAATAACAGCTATATCTAATTATTATAAAAAAAATTAAGTAGATTACCTATTTTACAAACGAGAATAGGAACATCTGCATACCTGTGATAACTTATCTTCTATACAAAATTTGTTTTCTGGATCAATGTATGCAACGAACTTCCTTTGTGGTGTCTCAGCAGTAAATAGCATGGGCTTTTCAAAATCACCTTTGATATCAAGAAATTTATTTAAACTTGAACTGCCATGTGTGCACAACCAAGATTTTAAAGGAGATATCCTTCTTTGTTCCTGCAAAGATAATTTTACAAAAATATATTATACAAAAGTTCTAACCGAAGCGCATATTAAGCTGCGTCCCCACTCGAACAATTTACCGTACATTATCCCGTGACGGTGTCAGACACGCGTGTCAGTCCCGATTAATGTGGACGTATTTTGTTACGCATACAATTGTCACGACCTGCAGTACGGTTCAATCCATTTCGAACATTGAAAGAAACTGCGGAACACAGAATAAACGGCCGAACATTGTACGGAGTCACGACCTACTAGCCGGGCGCAGTGTGAACTCTGGTCTGTGTACTGTCACGCATCTAAGCCACGTGTTACGAGCCGATCCATATCGAAAGTCGGTTTATTTCCAAGGATTTTCGCTATTGTCCGCGGACCAGACTCCACACTTGTATTTATGACACGCATCGAAGTACGCCCGATGACATAGACATTGACAATGGGTTGGAGTGTACGCTATAAACATCGTTGTATACGTTGTTTAGTTTTGTACTGCGACCTTAGATCAAATATATTATAGATTGTGGGTGGGTGTGCAGGTATAATAAATGTAATTAAAATAATACTGTTGGTTAATATAATTCTGTGTTTACGTACCCGAATTGATAATGCGCCTCCACTACGTTTTTTTTCTCGTTACCGAATATCTAAAAAAATAGCTCTTCAAAATTTTGGGGAAAAAATAAAAAGCTACCTTAAGCACGTTTTAACAAAATTTAATGTTGTGTCGTATAAGGTATTTATTAGAGCTAAGGTTGATTTAGTAATACAGTTTTTTTAAATTGGTGTTTTGTTTTATTATCCACAAAATCATTTGTCCGACACGAAAATACGCACACAGATATCTGCGCTAGTGGTAGCACGGTGCCACGTTTTGTGTTAACATTTGTATCGAACACTACATCTATAGTATGTTTGATCTAAGACTGCGCCGTGTAGGCACGTGTAGCGATGCGATGTGACCTTGTGGCTTGTGACCTTGTCAGTGCAACTTATACCGTCCACATTTAGCGTAACATGTCTGTAGCGATGCCACGCTGTCCGGTCCGTTGTAATGTTACAAGTGGGGACGCAGCTTTAGACACTCCGTAATGAAAGTAACTAGCTTCTCAAGGCGTGGGCAATAAAATGGAAAAAACGAACAGCTTCCATAGATTGTCTAGAAGCTGTTTGGAATTTTTGGAAATACAGTAACCTTACTAGTACACTGTCCTGATTTCTACGTTTATCCCTATCTGCTGTTTATAATTAAATATTATTATAATTCCCATATATTTTATACTGCACAGATGTCTGTTTGGAGGAATTGAACCTCGGACATGGTACTGTCACACTGCGTGATGGTAGGGGGCGTATTCCCCTGGTCGTTCAGAGTCGAATTGGCAGCAAGAGTGAGCCTAGAAACCAAAACGCACGAGTTCCCGAAGGAAGGCGGACTAATCTCTCACCAATTCTGCCAACGTTTTCCGATTTTGCTTTAGCGATTGCACTTTTGAAAGACCTGCAGGCAAAATTATACTCCTTTCTAACTGCACTGGTGTTTACATAATGAGATGCCGCCACAGCAGCCCATACTCGGTAGCACTCCTACTTTCGACGTGAAGTCGTTTTGCAGTGGCGACCAAACCATTGTATTTATGATATTAATTAATTATAATATTGGGAATTGGGAGGGAGGGAGGGAGGGGGGGGGGGAGAGAGAGAGAGAGAGGGAGCTTATTTTTCTATATTTTGGTTTTATAAAGTCCATATATTAAAAGACGTAATTTTCATAAAAATACTTTCATAACAATGTTACTAGGTAGTATAAACTTTGCGAGCTCTTAGAAAGCTCTGCTTTTTGCTAGTATATGGCCTATAACCTTCCTTTATAAACAGGCTATCCAACTCAAAAAGAATTATTCTAATCGGGTTAGCAGTTTTTGAAATTACGCGTACAACAAAACAAACAAACAAACTACAATTTTATAATATTAGTATAGATATCGCTAAGTACCTTATATAAAAAAAATACGCTATTTTTCTTGCGGCATGTTAAGTGTGTGAAGTGACCATCAATATAAATTTCGGTTTCCTACGATTTATTGATTCATTGGTTGACGAGACAGGTTAAGATCATCGTTGCCCCATTTTATCAACTATAACGACTTTCACATGTTTCAGTCAATATTATATCGTGTGTATTGCGTCTTTATCTTTGTATACATTGTGTCTTTAGGCAATGGTTATCGTATGCCGACTGGTAAATATTCTATTTATTTCCTATTCTGTATTATCTAAATAATTTCGAGGTCAAATCTCTGCAATCCGTTTGATTCACGAAATAGAAAAAAAGGATTGATTGCAGATGCGAAGCTTGATAATAATTACAGTTAAATAATATCTAAAAAAGTTAAATATTGCTTTCGATGATTTGAGTATCTTCATCTGGACAGCGATTAGGTACTAAATTATCTACGGATAGTTTTAGAAATAAATGTATGAAATTATATTTACTAGACTAGATTCTTCCTTGCTTTTCAATTTATAGAGAAGATTCATTGCCTTGCAATCTGAGTGACCGCATACAATAACATGTTTGATGTCGTTTATAATACAACCTAATTCGAGACCGGCTGGTTCACAGCTTGTCATTTCGTCCATGAAATGCTGAGAATGAGGAATGAGATTTCCAGCATTTCTTACTGAAAAAGAGAAAATATCCATCAGTTTATTTTCATTTTATATATTATATAATTAGAAAAATATTTTTTTAAAAAAGTGAGCTTTTTAATATGGCCCTTATCCTGCGGCCCATTTCTAAAATATGTATAAGAAAGAATAGGCAAAACCACGTCTGTAGTTTTACAATCATCGTGTTAGTGGGAACATATTTATGGTCGACTTTAGCAGAATTGAATACCTTAGAACTTGGTTGACTGAGCTTAGCACAGTCTTTTTATACAGTATACACAATACTTAGGTACGATTCGCATGTATAATAAATATGAATATTTTACTAAGCTCCATTTCATAAAATTATATGTGGCAGTTCATCATCACCTGAAAAATCAATTTCTATACATGAACAAAAAATGTGTAAACAGTTGACCCTACGGGTCATCCCTGAAACTTCCCACTAAATTAAGGTATTTTAAGTTCAAAAGAGTAAAAAATATAAGCACAGATTTTAGTTCAAACATCTATTTTGTTAAAAATGGCAGTATATTAATTTTTAAAAAGCTGTATATTTTGAAAACGATGATGGCATTCAACTCAATTTTTGATATCTAAAATATTGCTTTAGCTAAATATTCGATAGGTTGACAAATTTATGAGATGCTTACATACACACATATACACACACACACACACACACACACACACACACATACAAACATATTGGCGTCAACGTGAAAATAGTCGGAAAAGGTCCTTAGGACCTCAAAACGTGGACATCTGGTGAAAACTCGATTTTCGAAAATCGGGGTAAAATCAGTAACTTCCTTATCTACATACGTAGTGGGAAGTTAAAAATCGAGTTTTCATAAATTACGACATTTTGAGGTTCTAGAAAGCTATTATATTTTCACTATGCATTATGGCGGTATGTATGTGTGTATATGTACCTCTCATTTCTTTTGAATACAATCGATATTTTTGAGCTCGAACAGCTTAAAAATCTATGCTTATGTTACTACATATCTACATAATAAGTTAAAATAAAATAAAATATAATATGTCTATTAATATTTTACAATGCAATTTTAAAATCCATATGATAATATAATATATTTATTTACTAAATAGGTAATAGGTATTAAATAAATATATATTATCATATGATAAATGGTATTGTATTAAAACTTACCTACGAACATATCTCCTACACTAGTTTCAGTGAAACGCGTAGGTATCATTCTGCTATCCATACAGGTGTAGAATATAGCTTTGGGCTAAAATCAAAAAGTATTCTAATTATTGTATTTAAAGCTAAAATAATAGTAGTTACATTTATATTTAACTAGTTAAATAAATTAACTCGCGCGAGTTAACTGACATCTGGCTAGGTACTTAGTACTCCCCAGTCTACCCTGCGTGGCGCCCCTCTGTCGCCGTGCGAGGAAGTAGCGATAGCATCTATGTATCCGTTGTACGTGTATTTGCGCTTTTAAATTGAAAATAAACGTTTTTGTACCCAGTACTTTGGGCAAGGGCCATTTAAACCAGTGTCATGTTAACACGCGCAAGTTATACGATAAAGCTTCATCCAAACTAAAGGTGGGTATCCTTTATTCCTCGATGTGAATTTATTCACTTATTCCGGCTCCAGGCACCGATATGTTTCACCTTATATTTTATTTCGTTGGCACATTTTGTCTTTTTAAAAAAAAATATAGATACGATAATTATAAGAGAGAACAGAATATGATACGCTGCATTAAAAAAAAGATTTTATCATATTCTGTGATTGTTTCTTTAAATGAAGGTATCCCTTTTTTTCTCACTCCCATCAGATCCACAATACAATGTTAGAAGGTTTTATGTCAGAAGGATTGATTATCTCACCGGAAGAGTGTAGACATCATCCGCAATTCGCAGTATCACTCACTCTCTCAGTCCAATCGCAAAACACTATAATGGCTGGAATAAATAACTCCGCAGAGACGATAAGGATTTGAAGGAATAAATAAGCTTATCGTATTTACCCCCGGAATTTCCTCCGAAAACCTTTTGATTCAGTACCTCCGGAGTTACGGATCTCTAATCCACACAACAGGGTTCAATCTGAGTTCAGGCCTGGCCATAGTACTGTCACTGCGCTTGTGAAAGTTGCCGATGACATTCGCTTGGCAATTGATTCAAAACGTCTTACTTTGGTAGTGCTACTAGACTTTAGCAAAACATTTAATTCTCTTAATATTTCGACTTCCACGTAAGATTGGTTTAGTTCTTATCTTCGGGGTCGTAAGCAGCGTGTTTCATATAAAGAAACTCATTCTGATTGGCTAGACATCACAGCTGCTGGCGTTCCTCAAGGTGGAGTCCTTTCTCTTCTGATATTTTTCCTTTTTATTAATATCTTGTTATATACCTATCGTCTAATTACAATATCTATGCTGACGATTTACGGCTATATCGAAATTTTGCCGCGAATATTTAACAAATGTTGTAGATATTATCATCAATAAAGATCTGGATGCAATTCATTCGTGGACCCAGTCCTATGGTCTTTGTGTTAAATTGAATAAATCCAAAGCTATAGTTATTGGCAGTCGGTATATGTTAAATTAAGAAGCACTCGGTCTTTTTTTTACTTTGGTAGGTAACAATTGCAATTTTCAAAAATCATAAAGGTTGATAGAATAAGTACTCACCCGAGAAGTTGGAAAACGTACCTACCTACTTATGAAATTATCATAAATATTACCTAAAAATTATGTAGGTATAATAAACAAAATTTTTCTTTTATTATCAAATTTTTTTAATTAATTTTTATACGGCTGGTTGGTGGCTGGAGAGGGTAAGACCCCAGAAGATGACAGCAGTAGGTATTTAAAGCTTTGTTTCAAGTAGATATTAGAAGTGCTGCCTCCAGATATAATACAGCTTCCTGACCTTGTGCCATACATTGACATATTTGATTCAGCTGTTAATAATGTTTGCATTTTGAATACCATTTGCATCATTAGAATTTAACAAAATACTCAACAATCAGAATTTTGCGTGTATATGTTGTCAACTCAAAATCATTTTTTTTTTATTTTATTATTCGGGTAAGGTTTCAATCGAATCTATCGTACCCCTTGGCCGAATTATTAATATAGATTCATGCTGACGTAACAGAGACAATTTTCAATTTGCCGCCAAATCATAAAAACTATTATAATGACAAATGAATGAAATACCTACATAGGTATTCATATTAGCAAAGAGTTCCATTTTCAAAATTTAAACTTATTTTTTATTGTATTGTTTACAAGTGGCCAGTTCTAAAAATGTTCAGTTTGACCCTCGTATGTATTGTCATTCACCGAGTTCGAAGGATAAAAACCAATGTGTAACCTAGAAGTTACACCAAGGAACTTATATACGATAACTGGAATTACTACGAAGCAATATTTGAAAAATAAAAAAATACTTTATTTCGTTACGCATAAAGTTGACATTTGTTTCTTACTTAACAAAGGGGAAAAACGTTCTGAGCAAGACAATGACATGAGTGGATGTTGTCCCTTTCTTGCAATTGCCAGTGTAAATAAAACTTTCGGATGGTAGATTTTTATATATTCGTTAATCGTTAAATCCCTTTTATTCATACACGTCGATAGACACATTAGCATAAAATGTATTGTAATTAACATAGTGAGTTCTAAAATGTGCTTATTTTAATTATTACGTAATTATTTATGCAATGCAAAAACTGTTTTGTAAATTAGTAGAATTACTTAGTAGTAATTTGCAAACTACGCATGGCCACACTTATATATGGCGATTGGCGCTTTATTTAGTAGAAAGAGACACACTCCACCCATGTCGTGGTCATAGATAAATATGTGTATTACTATATGTATAGATAGGCAACTTTCTAAATCTATAATGGCTTACTACTGGCGTCATCTATCTTATAGCCTGAGAACTATTTTGTTTCGGCAGCTGAATATAGGTACCTACTTTTTTATTAAAATTTTAATAGTAAATAGGAATTTATCAAACACTATACAGCGTGCCATTCAAACAAAATGTAACTCTGACAAGTCCTTTTGCAACTTCGTTTGATTGCCACGCTGTATAATGTTATATATTCAGAATAAAAACATTCATAATTTAAGCCTTTATTAACTCACAATAAATAGCACAATATATTAGTTTTGTGTCACGATTAAGCAATCCGGAGAATAAAAGTTCAAACTCAACGAAAATAACACTAATATACACAAAACAAACTGAATTTCAATAATAAAATCGCACGAGTATCAACATTTAACACCATAACGACGCCATTTGTAATTGTGTGGTTTTTTGTTTGATAGATTGGCTAAACTTTGTTATTTTGAAAAATAAGCGTATTTACCACAAAACAATATATGTTTATAGTTCAGATAGTCAAAAATTATAATGTAATGTGATATCTTATTTAAAAATTTATATTTAAGACATTAAAAGGTTATTTTTAATATTCGTATGTAGTGGCAAAAACCTTGAATCCAGATCTTAAGTCTTTTGAAATAAAATCTTTTTCAGTACGTGTCCTAGATGACGCTATTTTCAATACAATTATCAAATATTTTATAGTACTAAATTACCATAGCATGGTCGTGGTACTCTTCGGAACCATTTTGAAGCGCGTGTAAGTATTCCGGGTAGAATATAACTTCCTTGCGCTGAACACACTTAATATTATAATACCCATCTAAAGTTACGTTTAACAAACCAGGTTTTTAGTTTATTTATGGAGGTGCAACAACAGTAACATAATTTAGTCTGTGGTAAATGGCATTGACATTTGAGTTTGACAGTTATAATTATTGAAAAATAAAAATAAATAAGTACTTAAATTAAAGATTTGTGAATTAAATTGGTTACCAATTAAGTCATTTATAAGATTTTAATTAACATACATTAAAATAATTTTAAACCAAACCCAACGAAAGAAGTAAATTATAAACTACAAGGTCTAAAGGTTAGTGAAATTGTTAGATTACTCACCACAGGATTATCTTTAACTTGTTGAAACTGTTTAACCATGCTTGCTCTGTCTAAAACGCGATATCGCATTATTCCTCGTAATATTCGATCCATATTTTCAAAGTTCTCAACTTAATTATTAGCCTTATTAGGCTTTTATTACGCTAGAAATTTAAGATAAGTCATGGATAGGGTTTTGCCTTGTTTTGACATATTTGACCTTGATTGGTAAGCTTATCACGGTTGCCTTATATTCATTTAATTGAGGTTAAAAAAGGTAAGAGAATAATTACTACTGAACTAATGTCATTGCATAAAAATGTTAGGTATACATAAATGTTTATAACCTACAAATGTTAGATAACAATATTAACTAGTTTATCACATACTTACTATACATTAAAATTTCTATAACAGTTTATTTTGTATCTTCTTTCACAATGTAATGTATGTCATTATGTTTCACGTAACCTATGGTTTCACATTTGATATAAGCTATTTATAGGACTTTAGATAGCCAATTTTTAATAATAAGCCATTCATAATTATGTTTCTTAATATTGTATTTGTTTATGTTGCATAGTGTAGTTTGTAATAACTTATTTATAATAATTTATGGATATTTAAGATGAATGCTCCAAACATTGTTGGTGATGGAGTCAAAGCAACAGGACCAAGTCTTCCGATAAATCACCGCTTTTTAGAACCAGTAAAAGCAGTCAAAACCATAACAGATATGGCTATATGGGAAAAATCTGAAGCATACATGGAATATACAGGATTTATTGCAACTTTAAATGAAGCTGTAAAAGGGAAACCTTTGTCAGTTGATTGTAAAATATCAAATAATGTCAGTAAAATTGTAGACCTATTAAATAAATTAAATAATAATATGGATGAGTTCCCACCTGTAGAACAACCACAAAGATTTGGAAATACTGCCTTTAGGGATTGGCTTGCTAAAGTCAAATTAAATTCAACTAGTTATCTACAAGAAGCCTTAGACAGTAAACTGCATATGGCAATACCTGAAATTAAGATTTATTTTGAAGAAAGTTTTGGTAATGCTACTAGAATTGATTATGGTACTGGACATGAAATGTCATTTATAATGTTTCTTTGTTGCCTTTATAAAATAGGATACCTTAATTCGGAAGATAATGTGGCAACAGTTTTTCTAATTTTTAATAAATATCTTGAAGTTGCAAGAAGATTGCAACAGACATATAGAATGGAGCCTGCTGGTAGCCATGGTGTTTGGAGTTTAGATGATTATCAGTTTGTGCCCTTTATTTGGGGCAGTTCACAGCTTGTAGACCAACCAAGAATATACCCACCCGGAAAGTTTCTTGAGGATGAAATAATCGATAAATATTCAGATGAATATATGTTTCTTTCATGCATTAAATATATAAAAGAAGTAAAAAAGGGTCCATTTGCTGAACACTCGAACCAGCTGTGGAGCATCAGTGCAGTTGGCTCTTGGTCTAAAATAAACCAGGGTTTGATAAAAATGTACAAAAAAGAAGTGTTGGCAAAATTCCCAGTCATTCAGCATGTTTTATTTGGCTCCCTATTGCCAATTCGTAGATTTTCCATTAATCAATAATCAAATATGGAAATTTAAAATCAAGAATAATAGTGTGACATCCTAAGTGGGCTTATGAGCTTTAGTTTTACTCATGTGTAACATTTTTTCATAAACAAGAATACTTGAATGGACCCAAACCCAATTGTTGAAACTATTCAATGTGGATAACACAGAAATATATCGATGCCTTAGTTCATAATTTACTATCTGCATAATTTTCAATTTTCACTTTTTTAGTAACAAATACACTAAATCTTGTGCTCTTTCATTTGCGCATATAGAAATATGGATAATAGTCTTATGAATAGATGCATATTTCTTTTATTTTTTTACTTTGTTTTCGTACTGTTTACGTCTAAACTTTAAAAAACCTGAAAACTCTCCTTGTAATTACCAAATTTGTAGTTAGTGCAATTGTGAACTAAGGCATCGATATATCTTATTACTTAGTAACATGTGGAATTTTATCCTTACCATATAAATGGCAACATACCATTCATTTTGATGTATATGTATAGGTGAAGGTGTGGTGTCCTCCCATTAGGAGAGCCATCTGGATATCGAAAAATAACATACAAGCTTTGTAAATGTTGGAAGAAGTAATGAGTGAATTTAAATTAATTTAAATCCATTCATTAAAAAAATGTGATAATATTAACAGCAGGTTTTGTGTTGTTTATTCAGTATTTAATAACATTTCAGAAACCTTCATGTTTATTATACCTTATATATTAGGTATTTAAAAAAACTACCTCCCAAACAAAAAAGAATTTAAGAAATCGGTTTATAAATGACCTAATAATGAAATTATAAGCTAACATTTAAAAAAGTTACAGCTGAAATGAGAACTTCCTCTTTGGAATTTGGGTTTAAAAGTGGTTTTACAGGCTTGATAGTGTGTTTTATTAAATTTCACTGCAGCTTAGACATGTGTAACACCACTGCCCCACACAATTGTGCAAACTAAATTCTCAGCGCCGCACATGTCAACTCACTCACTGCGCACTGTTTGTTCTAAGAATCTGTAGTTTGACACACTGCACACGTTTTGTTCGTTGCTCACTTCCCGTAAGCAAGAATTTTTGCTGAGTTACCCATGTCTACTGCATCTGGTTAGTTACGTAGAAAAGTTTACATGAGGACAATAATAATGAGGTTTTTGTTAGTTATATTGTGTGCACAAATGTAGAAGAGTTATATCTGGAACCTTACCTTAAAGAACATAGAAGTGTGCTTGCTAATTGTTTTAAAAAAAATATCTAGGATATGGATTTAATATGAGTTTAATTTTCATGAAATACAGTATAGTCTCAGTCAATTGATAAAAAATGAATTAATTTGATACTCATGTATATAAAAAAGCATGTTATATCTTTGTAACTATTGAAGCTATAAATAATGTTGGTAATCTTAGATGCTAATGTTCTTGGAGACGGTCATGTCTCCAAAAACATTTGCATCTAAGATTCCTATTTTTAAATATTTATGTAATATTAATTATTATTATTGATGACACAAGAAAATTTACATAATTAGAATTTTACTTAATTTGATTCATACAATAATGTTTTTTATTAAAAGGAATAAGGCCTTCCTTTTATTTGTCATTAGAACATGTTTCATTTTAATAATTGCCACCAAAAATATTCATTCATCGTATACTTACCACCTACTAATATGAAAATTGGGATTATTTCTTTTTTGTGATAATTTGCGAGTTAGTAAGTGAATTATCCATGTAAACATTTTTGATTGTGTAAAATAACTGTAAAACAGGTATACATTAAAGACTACTAAAATGTTTTCAAGTTACATTAACACTTTCTACTTTCATGTTTTAAAAACAGTTTTTATATTTAAACTTTTATAGGGTAATATATTTATTTGTACGATGCTAACAAATATTGAAACTAAATAGTTGTTTGAAAGTATCTGCCATTCCTCCTCTACTTACCTCCAAAACTGTTTGATACATATTAATTATTACATAGTATTTTCAACATTTTTTTTTCTAGTATGTTGAAAAAATATTATCTGTAGGCAGAATGTTTATATATTTGACGCAAAGTGTTAAGATATTAGATTTCCTTCATCCCCAAAATAATTATTAAAAAATGTAACTTGGTCCATTATACAGATATGGCTTAATAATTAATATCTTGTTGATTTTACTCTAAGTGCGTAAATGTCTTTGCTTATTTATGATGTGTTAAAGGAGCCAGTATTAAATTTATTTGTTTGAATTTGGAAGTATTTATTGTACTTTAAGTACCTTATAAAATAAACCATGTGATATTAATATATGAATATTAAAATATTATTGTTTGATTTATTAGTAATTAGTCTAGTAGTTAGAAAAATGTTCAGTTTTCAGTACAACAAACAAAATTCGAAAAACAATTATTGTACAAGATGGTGGTAAAGTGCACTTGTTTGTAATACAGTTTAACAGTCACCCGAGTAGTGCCCCTGACTTGTCTATTCTTGCAGCTATTATGTCAGTTGCTTCTGTTCTATTCTGACTTTGGAGGTAGAAGGCTGGTAAACTAATATATGTGGGCTTACATTTGTACATCCAAATACGAGGGTGGATTGAAATTTACTCGGCCTAACACAGATCCATTCAATTCTAAAAATCAAATCTACCCACATTATTTAGTTCAGTTCAGAGTAGTTAAGTGTGTGAAGTTCGAAATGTGTTTTTTTTTTTTTTTTTTTTTTTATATCATAAGATAGCAAACAAGCAGATGGGTCTCCTGATGGAAAGAGTCAACCATCGCCTATGGACACCAAAGATGTTAATGGTGCGTTGCTATCTTGTGGCGAGGTCTAATGCCACATGCATAAGTTTACCGGCTACCTTACCCTCCAAACCGGAACACGACAGCGACAAGCACTGGCGCTATTGCGGCAGAAATAGGTAAGGCGGTGGTACCAGACCCGGGCGAGACAATGCAGAACTCTACCACCTAGTAGCCACGATGGTAGTGACTCGATAGCCAGTCGGTCGCCTTTTACGACCTGCCTGGCAGAACGGCAGTTGGCCTATTCTACAAAGGAGGCCGGGACCAACACGGCGTTAATAATTTGTTGTGATTTTATAAAGTTTTTAACAAAGCAATCGGAAATACATTCTGTAAATGCAGCAAATCAAGCAGCGTTCCGTCATTAAGTACCTCCATAAAAAGGTGTTATCACCGAAAGCCATCCCTGATGATACGGTCAGTACATTAGGGGATTCTGCTCTGTCTTATTCATCCGTCAAAAAATGGATAGCAGAATTCAAGCGTGGCAGAGAGAGTGTGAAAAATGAACCCCGATCTGGAAGGCCTTCGTCCACTACTGACGAAAATAATAAAAAGTACTTTATTTCATTATGGGAGACCGCAGATTAAAAATGAGAGAAATAGCCGAGATTATAGGCATCTCTTATGAGCAAACTCAAAATATCATAGTCAACGAATTGGGAATCCACAAAGTGTCTGCGAGGTGGGTTCCGCGACTGCTTTCAGTTGAACAAAAAAAGGACGCGATTGACTATTTCACGTAACTGTTTGAAGTTATTTGAAGCCGATGCAGATGATTTTTTGAATCGTTTTGTTACAATGGACGAAACATGGGTTTATTACTGTACGCCAGAAACAAAACAACAATCAAAACAGTGGAGAAAACCTGGTTCACCACCCCCAAAAAGGCTAAGGCGCTTTTGTTGGCAAATAAGGTAATGGCTTCAGTATTCTGAGACTCGAAGGGTGTGATTATTATCTCGAAAGGGGTCAGACTATAAACTCTGATTGCTACTGTCTTACGTCGTTTACGAGAGGAAATAAAAGAAAAACGTCCAGGAATGCTCAGAAGAAAAGTCCTATTTCATCAAGATAACGCCCGTGTTCACACGTCTGTGCAATCAGTGGCTGAAATCTACATGTGTAGCTTTGAACTATTACCGCATCCGCCTTATTCACCTGATCTGGCACCGTCAATCTTTTTTCTGTTCCCTAACCTAAAAAGCACTCGGGAGGTCAAAGATTTTCGACAAACGACGAAGTTAAAACAGCAGTAGACGTATATTTTGACTCTATCGTGTATCGAAGTTGATGGTGATTATATAGAAAAATAAAAATAGAACTAATATAGTATGTGTTTATTTTCTTGGTTAGGCCAATTACTTATCAAACCACCCTCGTAGTTATGCATCATTTGTCATTCGTGATTTTCCTGCGTTGGTTTTATTTTATCATCAGGAGGGCCACATGCTTGTTTGCTATTTCATACTATGAAAATCATAAAGTTATTGCTGTCAATTTTATAGACAGTAAACTTGTGTACGTTGTAATTGCAAATAAATCAGAAATATATCCAGTCTCAGGAAATTATTTGCATTTTACAGTGCTTTTCAATTTTAGGATGTACTTCCTAAAATTGTTTTTTTTTTATATCATAAAATAGCAAACAAGCAGATGGGTCTCCTGATGGAAAGAGTCAACCATCGCCTATAGACACCAAATATGTTAATGATGAGTTGCTATCTTGTGGCGAGGTCTAATGCCACATGCATAAGTTACCGGCTATCTTACCCTCCAAACCGAAACACGACAGCGACAAGCACTGACAAGACTGGCAAGACGCTATTGCGGCAGGAATAGGTAAGACGGTGGTACCAAACCCGGGCGAGACAATGCAGAACTCTACCACCTAGTAGCCACGATTTTAGTGACTCACATAGCCAATCGGTCGCCTTTTAGAACCGTTCTGCCAGGCCGCCTGCCTGGCAGAACGGCAGTTGGTCTATTCTTCAAAGGAGCCCGGAACCAACACGGGGAAAAAATTGAAACAAGAATTTGTATATTTAAAAAAACTTACGAAAGTAAGTGATTCGATATTAGGGTAGAATTATATGTAAAATATAAATATACGTTTTATATGGAAAAATCATTGCATGTTTTATTTCATAAAAAGGTAGCGAGAATCCATGAACTCCTAGATAGTCAGTTAGACTACGTAATCCGAGTTGATTTTTCGTCCGTTGTAACAAATTGTATTTCAGGAAAAGTAGTTTCCCTTAGTTTCCCACCGTATTGGTCTCGGGCTCCTTTGAAGAATAGGCCATTTGCCGTTCTGCCAGGCAGGTCGTAAAAGGCAACCGATTGGCTATGTGAGTAACTAACATCGTACCACGTCACCAGTAGCCACTGAGGGGTAGAGCTCTGCATTGTCTCAACCCGGATCTGTTACCACCGCCTTACCTATTCCTGCCGTAATAGCGTCAGTGCTTATCACTCCGTTTTCCGGTTTGGAAGGTAGCTAGTAAACTATGCAAATGGAGTTACATCCCACAACGCGGATAGCCACACATTATCTTTGCTACCTATAAGCGATTGATAGGTATTACCTTCAGGAGAATACCTGGTAATTTGCTATTGGATAATGCTATCCAATTAAATAATAAAAAACCTGTCAAGTGTAAGTCCCACGTATTAATGCGAAAGTTTGTGTGTGTTACTACTTCACTCGGTTTGTCAAAATTTTTATATGTGCAAGAAGGAACCGGGAGAAATCGAGACTGACGTATATATATAATTGCCAAGTGCGGTATGATTCGAAAGACTGAAGACGTTTTAAAAACCCTTTTGCTATTTCACCGGCATTATCTTTCTGAGTTTTTGTGTTGTTCAAAAAACATAGGAGTACACTATAATTGCCAAGAATAGTATTCAATGAAGATAAACAACAGCACCATCTTGTTGGGCAAAACAATCGCAGAGAAAGATTTTGTGCATCCTCAGCTGCCTGTAGACAACTAAAAAGCGCGATCTAAATAATATATTTGTTAGAGAAGAATTATTTTTGATATTCACAGTCGTGGGTGCTCGGCCTCTCGTAGGTGGAGCACCCAAGCACCCTGATAACGCAGTAAATTCAATATTGGAAGTCAATGTTGGGGCCGCACTGCGTCTATCGTCACAAAGCTTCGTGCAATGACACGATAAATGCAGAAGTGACTGGTTATTATCTGCTATTTTCGCATACATTTCGGACTGCGTGTGACTTAGCGCTTCGGGACAATAGACGCAAGTGCGACTCCAGCATTAATAAAAATAAAAAAAATTGACATAAGTAGAATTTATTGTCTATAATATTAAATAAATATTACTTATATAACTAAGTTAAATAATTTAGTGTTATATACTTTCTAGACTTTTATCATTCTAAAACACAAGCAAATATAATCTCACAAACAATGTACTCAAAAACAGTTTCTTGGTATGTAACGGTGAGTGACAATTTTTAAACATGCAGCAGCAAAAAATTTCGTTACCATGTTTCATCACGTTTGGTAGGTAGGTAGTGAGCTAAACGTTGCGTCACGTCGGCGAGATTTGATAGGTACCTATTAACTAATTTAAACACGTGAACCGGAACTTCTGTTAAATATTACTATTCCATAACATGTTAGAGAACTGTCGTAACGATATTATTTTTTAAGCGACATTTTAAAAAAATGTAGGTACTATATAACTTTTCTTAAAATTTTAATTGGTGTACTAAACCGGAGAATACAAAAAGTGAGGAGGTACTTTTCAAATAATGATTATTCCATTTTAGGTCATATTTTTTAACTTTTTTTTCTAAATCTATACGTGTATTAAAACAGTTTTTTTCGAATTACCTATGACAATTCTTAGCAAAAACTCCTTGTACGTACTTATGCTTGATTTTAACAAAATATGACTACTCCGTTAATAAACTCAGAAAGTCAGCCACGGTTAGTATTTTACCAAAATATAATTTATCCGGTACATGAAAGGAATAAAAATAGAGATTGCAATAAAATATGTTTAATCCATCGTAACGTTATTCCTTCGTTTATATACCTTCTTTTTTAATAATAAGATATTTTATCGATAATAACTGGTTTATCACTATTACCATAGACAATATTCTCTAGAATTTTGGCATGTCACTTTGACGCATTGACCTCTCTTTGACGTGACTTTGAGGTCAAAAAATATGTCAAAGACCAAAGTCACGTTGCATTTTTGCAAAAGAAAAACAAATGCTGCTTTCAGTTTTCTTATATTTTTAAGTGTTGTAATGTTGTTTTTTGTCATTCAGGGACTATACAGTGACTGTAATCCATGAGATCCATCCATTTAGAAATAATAACTAACCAAATACATTTTGTGGACTATATTTTACCTTTTATTTCTCTTTGCTTCAAACCATGACTAATCCATGATTAGTTATATCAAAACACGATTATTCCAGTTAAGTATTAATCAAAACATGATTATTCCACTATGCCATAAAACAAGTTTATTCCATGTTTGTATCATAATTTTCTTGGAAAGTATTGGCAAAAATTTTTGACATAAAATGGTAATTGTTTTCTATGATTCTCAAGTTATTAATTCACTATCAATATTTAATATATTAGAACAAATTCATGTCCAACACACAAAATCTCAATTTATGAAAAATGAGTAATTATGGAGTAATCATTTTTTTGAAAAGTACCTCCTCAAGTATTAGTCTATCCAAAGATAAAGGAAATTGAAGTCGGTTGTCGTAGTTTCAGAGCGTTTAAATTATTTACATTAGATTAGGTAAGTTAAGTAAAACACATGTAATCACTTACCGTCTACATAGTAGGTACAATTTTCTAAAATCTACAATGTATCTAGAATTTAATTGTAAAATATGTTACAATAAGATAATCTCTGAAGGAATGCTGATAGTTAAGTGAAATTTGATTATCTATATTGATAAGTAATTCTTAAATTATAGAATTTTTGGTGTTATAAATGACTTCGTAAATGAACGCATATGCATTCGATAGATCGTAAGCACTTTGGATACAATTATATAACAATAAAATTCAGTAGCGTATATTAGTATAAATTTTTTATAGCAATACACACGTCACAGAACATTACTACCTAGCACCAACATTGACATTTATCTACTTAATATCGATACATCTCTTATATCCAATTAAATACAGAGAGATCCCAGGCAGTTAAATAATTCAGTGCTTATGGTTTTCTACAATTGTTTTGGCTGGTTTATTAAAATGGTTGTTATACAGGGTGTATGCCATGCCGGCAGTGAGTGCTCCGACTGCAATGCCCTGCGCGATTACTCTGAACTGCATGACGAAGACGCTTGTGCTCATAGTGCCGCGGTTCTTATATGAGTATAGTCCATATCCTACTGCTGCAGCGAGACCTGATATTCCTGTAATTAAAACATACATTATCAACAGGTACCTATCTATGTAATGAATATTAATTAATACGTAAAGAAAAACTTCCGGTCACTTGGATTCACCGGTTTGATCATTAATTGCCAAACCAGTGAATCGAAGTGAACCAGAAGTGATCGCCATTCGCCAAACGATAACCGGTAACTTCATCGTTGCATTTTACCAATATTTCAATTTTCGAAGATAACATCAATACTAAGCATAATATATACTAGTCTATGATCAATACCTAAACGCCCGTTTCGGGGACTAATTCATGATCTCAATTTCATTCAAAACTAAAAGAAAACAATTGAAACAATGTTGCAAGCGAGGGTGACGCTGGACGATTAAAGAAACCTAAACGGTTTACTGGTTATGGAAAATCAACGTGTAAGTAATTTCTGCTGCTGACTGAGATGATGTTAAATGATTATTGATGACAAAAGTGAGTCTACAGTAATCTCTCTATAGGCATTGATTTTTAAAGAAGGGGGATACGTTACTTAGTTACAGCGCCCGGTCCTACAATACTAGGTAGGGATGCAACATCGCTCATGACAAACATCGATATCAGGACATTGATATTTTCTAGAGTAAAACATCGATGTTAAAAACATGGGAGTTTATGAATCGATGTCGATGTCGATTATGGTCGATATTTTGCCGTACAAATTATTTGTATTGAATATTTTGTTGGGGTACTTGAGATCGGGGGGAAGATCGTACTGTGATAAAACATCGCTCATGAAGAACGATGGATCGTCGATGTTTGGGGTTTCAACATCGATGTTAAAACATCGATGTTTATGAACGATATATCGATGTTTAAAAAATCGATGTATCGGCCCAGTGAACTCAGTAATAATCAATCACGCGCGAGACATCGTATCGTACGCTTCTACTTTCCGATTATTTTTGCCATTCAGAAATCAGAAATACTTTATTCAATAAAACTTTTTACAAATTATTTTGACACGTCAACATATTTTTTTTTAAAACTACTACCGGATCGGAAACGCGGCCACACACTGAGAAGATCCGGCGGAAGAAACTCAGCGGGCTTGTTTTTTTTTCATATCATTGATTTTTTTACATTATCACAATATTACAAAAAATATATATGAGATCGGTATGAGGAGCAATTAATCCCAGGCTTTTTTGTCTTCTAAATAATCTGAAATTTTATAATATCCTTTTTTACACAGCTTTGTTTTAACACATTTTTTAAATTTATTGACTGGTAGATCTCTTATAGTTTTCATATTATATATTCATTTCATTAAGTAGGCATCAAAATGGCTTCTTGTGTATTCAATCAGTGTTATAAGCACTCAAGGAAAAAAATACACACGGGAGTATTCTCCATTCGTAAGTACGGTTAAAACAATATGTTTGAAAATAAGATCAAATTATTGTTTGGTTCGTCATGTTTGTGAGCGTGAGATCCATACTAATATTATAAATGCGAAAGTAACTCTGTCTGTCTGTCTGTCTGTCTGTCTGTTACGCTTTCACGGCTAAACCGCTGAACCGATTTAGATAAAATTTGGTACAAATATAGTTTGTGACCCAAGAAAGGACATAGGATAGTTTTTATCCCGGAAATCCCACGGGAACGGGAACTATGCGGGTTTTTATTTTAGAATTTTTTCCACGCGAACGAAGTCGCGGGCACAGCTAGTATAAGCAGTAGTATAATACAAAAGTGACACGACGAACGTAATCTGCCGAGCCTAGGTAGCGATTGCGATGTTAGAGTCGAGCGTAACGTATCTTCCTTTTTTTAATATATCAATGTCTAGGTATAGGTAATATTTTTATCGGAGAGAGAGGCCAAACCGACACCTGACGAGAAGTTCTTAGGTTATCAATGCTTGCATCTCTACGTGGTCTGTGGGTAATCACTTCTAGACAGTTGCATCAATAAAGTAATTGTAAGTGCATTTCCGGTCTCCTCAAAATGAGAAGACTCTTTTCTCAAAGGTTCTTTAGTCAGACTGGCTACTTTTGAACCAATATGACTTGACAAACTGCCACTGGTAATTGGTTTCTCACAATTGTGTCTGACTTGTAACTATTGTGTTTTTTGTGTTGGTCCGGCTATTTTTGAAGAATGAACAGCCTGCCATTCTTCCAGGCAGTTCATAAAAAGCTAACAATTGGCTAGTTTGAAGGATAAGGTAGCCGGTAAAGTGTGCATATAATATGCATTGTTTTTTTTAAATTTTTATTATCGATAGGAAAGCGCTTGACCACGATCTCCTGATGGTAAGCTAAGATGCGGCCTAAGATGGAACGCGCTTTCCTAGAAGGTACCTGTTCACTCTTCTCTTGAAGATCCCTAGATTGTACTCTTCGGAGAACACAGACTCAGCAAGCATGTGCCAGTCCCTTGCAGTTTAAATGAAAAATGTGGAGTCGAACCTCTTTGTCCGGGCACGTGGAACGTCCGCCATATGGCGACGCCTAGAATCTGTGCGCCTCGACGATCAATAGAAAAACGGCGATGGCGGAATCAAGTCAATCCTGCCACGCTGATAGCAACATACCAATAACATTGTCTATAGGCGATGATTGTCTATTTCCAGTTAATATTATAAAGCCGAGTAGGTATTCCGTACTACTTAGACTGAAAATTTAAGTACCCGCGCGAAAATACGCACATTAATGAAATGATAGACCTTTTGTCCACCATTTCAATGTGCCATTACCATTTTAACGTTCACGCTGAAGTTAATTGAATTAGGTATGTTTGGTAAACAATTTCTTTTACGACCAGTCTTAACAGGCAGTTAACATTGTTATAACGAAAAATTGTCTATAAGATTCACAAAAACCTTTGATTACGCAGCGGTCTGCGGTTTGCAGCTACTTAATAAATAAACAATTTACATAATTAAATTAAATAAATAATAAGTATAAGTAAAATTCATTACGCCGCCGGTTCCCTAACAAGCTACACAGCAATAGCAGCACAGCAAGCTACACAGCGTGTTACGTGCTACAAGGGATTCCGCTGACCATGGAATCAGCCTTCGGCGCGTGTAACTATATGATTTCAACATCATCGTGTTACGTTCATAGCTACAAGGGATTCCGCTGACCCATGGAAACAGCCTTCGGCGCGTGTAATTATATGATTTCAACATCATCGGGTAAACTGATGATTCCAGACAACGTGCCTACGAGCTGGCGTCACCAACGAGCCCCGTGATCGACGAAAAAAACGGCAGTTAGATTCCTCCACCGACCACACAACCCATAGAACCCGTAATAACAGGCGAATGGCTTCTGTCAACACATCTGACTTATAGTTCCCAAACAGTATCGACCAATCAGATTCTCTGTACATCACTATATTTCACTATGGCCTTGAGTAAGCCAATCACGATGTTGCAGCTCAGCTCAGCTAGTTGCCAGAATGCATTCAATACGGAAAATCGAACATTAGGCGTCTATGGGCTGTGTGGTCGATGGATTCCTCACTTCGGCTAGGTCACTAGGTTTAGAAATATATATATATATATATATATATATATATATATATATATATATATATATATATATATATATATATATATATATATATATATATAAATCAATCCCTATTTTCCTTGGTCACGACATCACGCCTGACCAATTTCGGTAATTTTTTTTGTAGTTTCCTAAGACCTCCAAGAACGGAGATCTTATAAAATCTCTTATTTGATCTCGTATTTCGAAAATCTGGGTAAAAACTGTCACTTCCTTTCCGGGAAGTAAAAAAGTTAAATAGTAGAGCTAACCGTTGGATCGGTTCTACAAGAAATAAATAAACGTAAGTTGTAACTATTTTTGCTTAATCCAATATCGCTATTTACACTGAATTGTTGAGTACTCTTCAGTCAAGATATCTTGGGATTTTGTTTGAATGCGATACCCCTCTTACTTTCACCTTCAGCTACCCGCGATTACTTGCGTCAAGCATGTCTATTAACGCTCGTTTTTATGAAATAACTAGCTGTTGCCCACGACTTCGTCCACGTGGACTTCGTTTACTCCGTACAGCTCCTCCCCCGTGGGTGATAGCGTGATAATATGTAACCTATATATGTTGACCCGACCTATTAGTAATGCAAAATTGCAAGTAAATCCATGCAGTACTTTTTGAGTTTACCCCGGACATACATACAGACAAACAGACAAAAATTCTAAAAACTATATTTTTGGCTTTGATGTCGATTGGAGATCACGCCCCAAGTATTCTTTTAAAAAATATTCAATGTACAGTTTTGACTTTCCTACGATATTTTTATATGTATAGATATGTCTGTATACTTTATATCTAAATAAAAATAGCTTATTTTTAACGGGCTTTTGCAAAAATTGCCGAATAATTTGACATGATATTTATACCATAATATTCAGCGTGTTTTAGAGGAGGTTTCTAGCTAAATGTTATCATAATTTTGATCGTTTTTTATTTTTAAATTCTGTCAATATAAATTCTGTCATTGTATATTTCATTGATTTTAATCGTTATTTTTTGCAAATAAAACAAAAGCTTACAGGCGAAGCTGCACGGATCAGTTATGACTCAGCCACACTTGCGTCTATCGTCACAAACTACGTACAATGAGACGATAAATGCATTTGTGAAACTGAATTTATCATGAAATCTCTGAATTTATCATGTCATTGCACGAAACTTTGTGGTGATAGACGCAAGTGCGGCCCTAGCATTAGTGTGCTTATAAAAATCTGCCAAACTTTGAGTATAGGCATGAAGCTGTATTATATCTGGAGGCAGCACTTCTAATACCTACTTGAAACCAAATTTTAAATACTGCTGTCATCTTCTGAGCTCTTACCCTCTCTTTCTAAAACAGCTGTATAAAAAGAGATGGGGAGACCTTATAGGCAGAGATATAACGGAAATATTTGTTTCAATTGAGTAATACGAGTGCTAGCTCCACCTGTACCTAATACTTCATGGGTGTAGGTATCTATGCTGCCAAACTATATAAGGTGTGTACATACCTATGACCATAAACGGAGATTCCCTGGATTTACGCGCTAATTTTTCGCTCTGTGACTCTTCATGGTAGTCAAATACTGGTTTACCCTCTGCCATTTTAGATCTGAAAAATGAAAATAGTCATTGATATAAAAGTATCAAAGGTATCATAAGTTTTTTCTGTGATTTACTAAAACATCTTTATAGTAGGTATAGAATAGTAAAAGGTCGGATGAGCCTTCTGCTGTTTCTATGAAAAAAAAAATTGCATTTTAAATATTACAATGCGACGACATACGCCCCAGGAAGGCACTAGGGCGAAATCCAGCTCTGCAAAAAACCAACTTCAGCCGTGCAACCACGCTTCTTCAAAGACGCTTCATATAAGAATTATTTTTGCCCAAAACAATTTTTTTACATTTGGCATTTAACATCCATTGCCACCTAAAATTACCGCTCTTTTGCTATAAAATATAATATATACCCCAGGGCTAGAGCTGATTAGTGGTGTGTGCCGATCGATTTAGTAAGTACCTAGTTTATCTCTGTCTTAACTTTTATTGCTGCCGAGTGTCGTCATTTATTTATTTAACTAGATGAAAAGCCGGCTTCGCTAGCTATCTTTTACAAAATGTAGGTAGATATTTTTGTAGTTATCGGTTTGCAAAGAATGTTAGGCAAGGCATAGCTTTGTTTACATCGCTCATTGTGTTTAATAATTGTTACACATTAACTCTGCATATGTACTTACATAAATATTTTTTTATTTAAAATCATCTTTCAAACAAACTAACCGGACGTCGGAAGTGAGACTTTACTGATACATGTGAATCGACCTTAACAAGACGGCATCTGGATGGTCAATATGGCGACTGGCATATAAATCAGAATTTTGAGGATATACCTTATATGTTGTCAACTCGAATCATTATTATTTTATTGTTTTATTAATCAGGTACACAAAACACTACTCTCTACGAGAGTTCAGGTAAGGTAAGTCGAGTCTACCGTACCTCTTGACCGAATTATTAATATAGAAGTATTACCAACAAAGCAAGCGTTATGAAAATTAACATTTTATTATATCTAATACTAGCGGCCGCCCCGGCTTCGCACGGGTATAAAATGTATCGCCTACGTCGATCAGTGAAAAAAAATGATTAAAGTCGATCCAGTAGTTTTGATTAAATCATTATTGCGCGTGACCCGCACGCGTTAAATTTGAGGTTCTGCTATCTTTGGAATATATAAATTCATATAGGTACTACATTTTTTGGTTTTTACATTTTTACCTATTTCTTTTATTTTTACAGAATGTCTTTATATACAACGTTCCCAGCTTTCTTGCCATTAGACAATACAAACATGTTTTCTTTAGAGGTTACTCTTAAAGAGCGATATATAGTTGGCCATGTGAAAAACAGTCAACGCTCAAATCTAAGCCTGCAACGTTGAAGGTTTGACCCTGCGATTTATTAAGGGGACAAACGGGAAAATATGTGTAAATGGTTGACCCTACGGGCCATCCCTGAAACTTCTCTGTAAGTTAAGGTATTTTAAGCTCAAAAGGGTAAAAAACATAAGCATAGATTTTTCAGTTCAAACGTCTATTTTGTTAAAAATGGCAGTACCTATTATTAATTTTTGAAAAGCTTTGTAAAATAAAAGTATATTTGAAGACGATGATGACATTCAACTCATTTTTTAAGATCTAAAATATTGTTTTAGCTAAGTAATCGATAGGTTGAAAAATTTCGATGCTATGTCAAAAAATATTTTATTTTTAATTTTCTTCATTGATAAATCCCAAACAAATTAACCAATTTTAATTAAATTAACGGTATTTGACGCAATTTTTAAAGAACAAAAGCTGATGATATTTTTAAGTCAATCGGTAAATTAACTTGAAAGTTATTTAAAAAAAATGAAGAAAGTTTGCTAAAAACAATGTAAATTTAATATTATATTATATTGAAAGCTATAAAGTTTTGAGAATTAGATTCGATTTTGATTTTTGAAACGGCATTTGACGTAGTTTTTTTAGTACTAAAATATTGTAAAACACCAAAAAATGATTGGTTGAAAAATTTCGTAGCTATGTCGAAAACACACTTTTTTCAAAATTTTTCGTCAACGATTACTCCCAAACGGATTAACCGATTTTGATGGAATTTATGTATTAGACGTAGTTTTTTGAGGAATAGAGCTGATTAGTTTTTGTTATAATAAAAAAATACTGTTTCGTAAATTTTTTTTGGTGTTTTTTCAAAATTTTTCAAAATCTCCTGGACCGAATCGTTTCAAATGTTCAGGAAATCTAAGTTGAGCGGAATTCAATCGAATGCCATCAACCGCCTTTCGAGCGGTCTAGCCGTTGAAAAGTTCAAGAGATGTTTACATACACACATACACACACTCACACATACATACATACATATAGACATACTGACTTCATCGTGAAAATAGTCGGTAAAGATTCCAAGGACCCTTAAAACGTGGACATCCGGTGAAAATTCGGTTTTCGAAAATCGGGATAAAATCAGTAATAAGGAAGTTACTCTACATAGTTAGTCTACGTACGTAGTGAGAAGTTAAAAACTGATTTGCTAAATCACGTTTTTTTACATTGATTGTTAAACAACAATTTTACAAAAATTATACGATATACCTGAAGATATTATCTAAGGAATGTGCTAACGTATTACATGATTGAATGTACTTTACTTGATCATATAAAATTCCGAACACAGGCTAAAAAATTCCTTAAAACAAATAATTTGTTAATACTATTTCTAATCATCCACATGATTTTTATATGGTGATATTGAGTTAAAAAAAGAATGTACTAGATTTTGGTTTTCAGCTGACGTCCTATATTTATTTATCCGAAAATTAACACGTTTCCCAGCGGTTTCAGAACATACCGCGCGCGCCGCCTACCGGCCGGTAACCCCGCAACCGCTATGCCCCTGCATTTTAAATCTGTAATATCTTCGAAAATATTAATTAAATTACATGCTGTAAACAGCCATATTAATCTATATTACATCAACAATATATTTAACGCATTTAATTGGATAAGGATTAGTGCTGTATTGCTTAAAATTGCTTCGAAAAAAAAAACAATATTTCTCGTAAAAGTAAATGACAAAAAAATGCTATTGTGGGTTATCCATAAGAGATAGACATATACCATCTCGGAGTTTTCTGTAGACCTTTTCAATGCGTACAAATACTTAGTACATTATTTTGATAAATCTCGTAGGGTTTAGCCTGCGTTTTCAATATAAGCGGAAAAAAATATAATTATTTACGACATGACATCAGAAAACTCAAAAATTGCAGTATTTCTCTACAATATATTGAATGTTATCATACATACAAACCTTCCTCTTTAATCATTCTAGCTACTAAAAAAAACCGCATCATAATCCGTTGCGTAGTTTTAAAGATTTAAGCATACATAGGGACATAGGGACAGACAGAGAAAGCGACTTTGTTTTATACTATGTAATAATGATGTAATGATGATAATATTGCAAGTTAAATACTGCCTCAAAGCAATAACGACATTCTTGAATATAAAACAAAATATTTCATGTGCGAGCGAAACAGAATTTTCAATAATTTCACTGTGAACTATATTTTGTTCAAAAAACTTTTTTAAATTTAGGTATATATTATGTATAAAAAAATTATCTTTACATACGGAAATAGGTACCTGTATTCCTATAATGTGGTCAGGATCCCATTTGAAGAATAGCCCAATCTGCCAGGCGGTTTGTAAAAATCGAACGAGTGGGTATACGTGTCACTTGTATCGCATTGATCGTGACTATTTGGTGGTAGAGTTCTGCAACGTCTCGCTCGTGAACTATTTTCACCGCCTTGTCGCAATAGCGTCAATGATTGTCACTGTCGTTTGCCGGTTTGGGGTGCAAGGTAGCCGGTAAACTTGGGGTTATCGTCTCCCCACACGGATAGCAAAACATCACTTACTACTTAGGTACACACTACACACTACTTAGCTACATCATTGGTGCCTATAGGCGGTGGTTGTCTCATTCCATCAGGAGCGCCATCTGTTTGTTTGTTATCGTATTATAGGTATATAAAAATCTCACAAAAATACTGATTTTCAGATAAATACCTATTGTTTACTACGAAATTCAAAACTTTTTCGGTTGAACCGGGCCGAAAATGGATATTAAAAATATTTTGTCACTGTCATGTTCTATATTGAAAGATAATATCAAAGACTATACAATACTACGTAAGAGATAATATTAAAAATATATATAAGTAGTTATAGATAATATTAATACAATTTTGTTATCGCATACCTAGCTAATAGGACAGATTATAATACCTAAGTAGTTCCAATGAACTCAAAAAATAATTATTTTACGCAATGCCTATACCTACCTACATTATTATTTTTGAATGACGGCTGTGCCTTACCGAACTCCCCTTTCACCCCAAAAATCGGATTGGAATTTATATCTTCAGTATCTTTTCACCCGTATCTCTAGATTAGCCGATAATGCTTACCCCACAATGTGATAGGTAGCAAGCCTATCGTTAACCGGGCACACATCCAAACCCGGGCAACTTTTTTTTATCAGAAAACTGAAAAACACATTTTTTGAATTGACCGACCTCGGAATCGAATCAAGGACCTCATGAGATCAACACAGAAAAGGGGCAAATGTGAATTAATTAAACAACACATAATGCAAAGCAAAATAACTTAATACACTGCAGTATGTTAGGTATAGTTAACATTTTTATATTAGAATATTAGGCTAGGTACCTACCTGTGTTGGTCCGGGCTCCTTTGAAGAATAGACCAACTGCCTTTCTGCCAGGTAGGTCGTAAAATCGTGACTATTTACTAGGTGGTAGTGTTCTGCAAGGCTCGCCCGAATATTTGGTACCACCACCTTACTTATTCCTGCCGCAATAGTGTCAATGCGTCTAATTGTGTTCCGGTTTAGAGGATAAGGCAGCCGGTAGACTTATGCATGTGGCATTGTCATCCTGCCATATGGATATCAAAGCACAATTAACAGCTTTGGTGTCTACAGACGATGGTTTCTATTTCCATCAGAAGAGCCATCTGCTTGTTTGCTATCTGTGAATTAAATATCTTTAAAATTAAGCTGTGAATTTGTAAATATACTTCGAATACACCTGTCACATCGTTTCAATTAGCATAATTAGGTAGGTACTTACCAAATTAACTTTTTTTATATAATGATGTGACAGGTATGTATATTCAAAGTATATTTACAAATTCACAGCTTAATTTTAAGCAATATATGTAATACAAGTCCAAAATAGAAATAATTGTAATATAAGAAGGTAATAATATGTTGCAATATGCCTAAGAACTAAATTGTGTGTCTAGGAAAAAGGCAAAATTAAGCAATATTAATAATTCCGATCCGTCAAATTTACGATCACGCTCGCTTTCCATGGAAGGTTAAAAATTCACGGTCACTGATAAAAAAAAACACGAGACAGATATGATTCGGGAGCACTATAGCACGTAGACTCACCGAGTAATAATTTGGGAAAGGACGCACTGTAATATTCCGCGATCAGATTAATTCTTTAATATATTTTTGATTGAAAAACAAAATCCATAGAACAAGATAACAACTTTACTGCATGAATCACATGGAACGACTGACCTAGGTACATGTGTTAGTAGTATACATTCTTACTTTTGTGAACTAACATTGCGATGAACGATTCATTCAGTAAATCCCAGCACCAAACGTGTCATACAAGGAAAATGGTTAAAATGTTTCCGGAAATTGCAACCAGCTATCGATTCTTAATCGATTGTCTGTTGCAATTCAACACTGCACGCTGGTGACATCTTAAGAATTTCATAATATTGCAAGCATTTTATATTATCTACTTACCAAAGCAAGATAAAATAGAATCACGCAGTTATTTCGTTGTCCATAAACCTTAGTCTTAATTTCCGTCTATATATAGGATACTGTAGTGATAGTAACGCTTCACAGACTGTTTAACTTACAGACATTGATATTGATAATGTTATCAAAGAAATGATATCTTGCCGTAGCACCTACGCATGAAGATTTCTTTTTTTTTTCAAAAGTATAAAAATTGGAAATGTTCAGTGAATAAAAATAAAATGTTACCTTACCAAATTTATTAATCTTGAAAATATTGCAATTTGTAGTACTGATAAGTGATAGTGATGGTCGTTATGTATTATCTATTGTACATAGCACAGAATAGTAAGGAGAACTATGTTTGTACAAGCGACTACACAATACTTCATCATACATATTACATACACTCTAAAAAGGCGCTTCCACGATTACGCAATTCATAGTAGGTATGGAGCGCAAATTTTATCGGTCTCGAGTGAACCACGTTGTTCAATGTAAAACTTTATTACCACAGAATAGGACTGTAAATAATTTTAAAACATTTAACACTCGGCGTATCATAATGAATTATTAATTTAATAGCGACATAATTAACGAAAAGAACTGTAGAGACGTTGCTATGACGTAATTCCCAAGACAGTTGCAACGTAAATTAGACGAGGATAATCAAACTCGTAAAACCCAATTTTAATTATGTATCTCACTAACTCTGTGCTATTTGTTTCTATGTTTTTTCTTTTCTTCCTCACTCTCTCGCCCTTTGGGGCTTATAATACTCTTTTAGGGAGCTTTTAATACATATCATTATAAAAAGATATACTTATATCTCAACGTAACGGGTCACGGGACCATACACTAAGCACGGCATACCGAGCACTGTCCGGTGTTGGTCTCTATCTTTTTTGAAAAATAGATCATTTAATTTTCCTGCCACGCTTTTTGTCACTGTCATGTTTCGGTATGGAGGGAAACTAACAGCCAGATTATAGTTAAACGCCTTTCCGTCGACGCTTTTACTATTTACAAATAACGCAAGCGTCTTCTCTACGAGTTCATATAAATGGGTATAATTAATAACATAAAAACCTGGAAAACAATCATTAAATAGGTAGGTACCTACTAATTACACAAACGATTGTCACTAGCAAGAATCAAACCTGGGCGTCACCGATTGGTAGTCAGGGAGACTAACTACTTCACGTTGGTGAAGTTCTCTCATCTTTAATAGTCTCATCAGGATCTCAGTCTTTAACAGGCTTGGATGAGATTCGTACAACCGACCGAGGTAATCGTGAGTGCTATGAGAATAATTCTTTTTATATAAGGGGGGGCAAAGGATCCTGGAGGTGAGTGATCACCGCCGCCCATGGACATCCGCAATACCAGAGGTCTTGCAATTGCGTTGCCGACCTTTTAGGAATGAGTAAGCTCTTTTCTTGAAGGTCCCCAAGTCATATCCGTTCGGAACCACCCCTGCCGGTAATTAATTCCACACCAAAGTAGGTAGTGCGAGGCAAAAAGAGTCGAGAGTTGTGGATTTCCAGGCATCGAAATGGTGAGGGTGGAACTTCACATTTTGACGCGAATAATTTATGCAGAATATTAGGCAAATCGATCCAGCCGTTCTCGAATTTTAGCAAGACTATATATATATATATATATATATATATATATATATATATATATATATATATATATATATATATATATTATATATATATATATATATATATATATATATATATATATATATATATATATTAGTGATGGGCCGAATGTGGTTTGAACCGAATTCGAACTTCGGCCGAACATTCGGTGCAAATAAGAAATTCGGCCGAATTTCGGCCGAACTTCGGTTTAATTTTGGGGCGCTTTCTTAAAAGCACGTCGTGACTTTTACGAATTTGCTTAAAATTTAGTTTACTATTTACTACTAGCTATTATATTGTCCGCGGCTTCGCTCGCGTAAAGTAAGAGAAAAATGTAACCTATGTCACTCCATCCCTTCAACTATCTCCACTTAAAAAATCACGTCAATTCGTCGCTCTGTTTTGCCGTGAAAGACGAACAAACAAACAGATACACTTTCCCATTTATAATTTTAGTATGGATATATAGGATATCGTTAATGGGTTTCGCAACACACTTGAATTAGTGACGTAACAGGAAAATTTTGATACATTGAGTTACATTGTTTCAATTTAGGCATGGATTTTTATTTTTAACTTTCTGCTACGTAGTTATATAGATAAGGAAGTTACTGATTTTGCCCCGTTTTTTGAAAATCGAGTTTCACCAGATTTCCACGTTTTGAGGTCCTAGAAATCTTTTCCGACTATTTTCACAATGAGGTCAGCATGCCTGTATATATGTGTATATGTATATGTACACATCTCGTAACTTTGTACATAAATAACATATATAAATAAATAACTTTGTACATAAATAACATACATAAATAAATAACTTTGTATAATCTAAGTACATAAATGTATAGATTAGGTACAGAATCTAATCAGCTCTATTCCTACAAAAACTGCGTTCAATGCATTAACTGCATCACAATCGGTTTTTCCGCTCAAGAGCTATCGTTGACGAAAAACTTCAGAAAATTGTTTTTTGATATAACTTGGTAATTTGTCTAACTAATTGTTTTTGACCTTCCACAATAGTTAAGTGCTTAAAAAACTACGTCAAATTTAGTTTCAAGAAACGAAATGGAATCGAATTTTCAAAAGCTACAACTTTTTTAATATTAATATTTTGTTGTTTACAGAAAACTTCTTAATATTTTTAAAATAACTTTCCGGCTAATACACTGCTTGATTTAAAAATCTAACCAGCATTTCTTTCTAAAAATCTGCGTCAAATATTGTAAATTATATCAAAACCGGTTTATCCGTTTGGGAGTTATCGTTGACGAAAATTTAGGAAAAAGTGTTTTATTTATATAAAATATATTTATATAAAATAAGAGACTTTTTGACCAAAACTTGTTTAAAGGTCAAACCTTCTACAATATTGTCGTACTCTAAACAATTACGTCAAATGTAGTTTCAAGAATCAAAATCGAATCAAGTTTTCAAAAGTTATAACTTTTGAATAATAAAATTTTGCTGATTACATACAACGTACTTAATATTTTTAAAATAACTCTTAGGCTTATACATCGATTCACTTAAAAAATCTAATCAACTTTTCTCTTTATAAATAGCGTCAAATACCGTCAATTGGATGAAAATCGTTTTATTAGGATTTATTATAACGAAAATTTTTGATAACAAATTTTGATATTACTTCAACATATTTTAGCCTATATAGCTCAAAAACATTTAAGAGCTCAAAAATTTCGTTGCATGCCATTTGAAGGATGAAAATCGATCATCGTTTTCAAAATATACAGCTTTTTAAAAATGAAATTGCTGTCATTTATAACAAAAGTCAGAATTTTGAACCTTGAATAAAAATGCTTAGGTATGGTTTTTGTTCCTTTGAGCCTAAAATACCTCAATTTAGCGGGAAATTTCAAGGATAGCCTGCAGGGTCAACTGACTTACCTATTTTTTTACCTTTTCTTCGACATTTTTTAACCTACCGATTTTGGAGCTAATAAAACCAATTAAAGGTAAAAATTACGTTGAAAGCGATTAAAAAGATCTAAATCATCATGTTTTAGAATATATGCATCTTCATCCATATCAAACTTTTGATTTTTATCTTCCCGCTAAGTATGGAACATTTTCTGACTATTTTCGCGATGACGTCAACTGTTTTACGGATTTTTTTCGAAAGTATAGTATAGCCTATGTGACTCGGGAATGACTTTAATATCTTTCTAATGGTGAAAGATTTTTTCAAATCGGTTTAGTAGTTTTTGAGTTTAGATGATACAATATATAAAAATATAGAATACAAATCTTTCCTCTTTATAGCTCATTAGCGTAAATTTCAAGCAAAATAGTGCAAGAAGATACTTTTTTCTAGTGCCGAATGTTCGGCATTTAAACCGAATTTCGGCCGAATGTCGAAGTTCGGTTCAAGCTGCCGAAATTCGGTTAAACCGAATGTAAAACGAATTTCGGCCCATCCCTAATATATATATATATATATATATATATATATATATATATATATATATATATATATATATATATATATATACTACCTAGTAAACGTGTTACGTAGTAGACTCAGATTATTTCCATTCAGTTTTACATTGCTATTTACGTGCTATTATTACATGAGGCAATGAGAATTTAACACTCTTGATTTGGTTGTCATTAATAAAGTGTATTTGTGCCGAACCATATACCATATATTTATATATATATATATATATATATATATATATATATATATATATATATATATATATATATATTTATTTTAATCAATCTTTCACTAAAAAATGGCATTATGCCTCCAATTTGGAAAAAATCTATTATAGTACCTATTTTTAAAAACGGAGACAAGCATAATATTACAAACTGCCGTGGTATCTCTAAGTTATCAGTAATACCAAAACTTTTTGAAAAAAAAATAGTCTATGATTCATTATTTTCAGTAATAAAGCCACTAATTTCTTGCAATTAACATGGTTTCGTTTGCGGCCGCTCTACTGAATCCAACCTGTGTGAATTTCTTGATGTGGTTCTAGAAGCTATGGATTAGGGATACCAGGTGGACGCCGTGTACACTGATTTTTCAAAAGCGTTTGATAAAATTAACCATAATCTGCTTATTAAAACGCTTGAAAGTATTGGTATACACGGCGATTTACTGAGGTGGTTAATATCTTATTTACGTGACAGATCTCAGGCAGTAGCAATAAAAGGTTATACTTCTAGCTTTGTACCCATAACTTCTGGTGTACCTCAGGGTTCCCACCTCGGTCCATTGCTTTTTAATATTTTTATTAATTCAGTGATCAATTGCTTTCAAAATTCTAAAATTATACTATACGCAGATGATATAAAAATTTTGCCATTATAAAATCCATCGACGATTGCATATTATTTCAAAATGATCTAGCTAATTTTCATCAGTTTTGCATTAACTATAATTTAAAATTAAATATTCAAAAATGCTATTCTATAACATTTTCTCGTAAAATGAATAAAATTGATTATAATTATACTTTAAATAACAAAATTCTAAAAAAAGTGACTGTGGTGAAAGATCTAGGGATCTAATTATAAACTAAAAATGTATGTATCTCTTGTTAAAAAAGTAGTACATGATCAATAATTTTGTTAAATAAAATAACGAAAGTATTCATATTTATACATAACATTATCCTTTAACGTTACAAAATTATTAGTAGTTTTTCTTAGTAATTATTGTTTTTTTTTTCATTTTCGATTTTGTATTTTTTTATTTCTATAGCACATACGCTGTATTAACTAGTGGTGAAAACTGTTTTGGCTTAAGAACTAACCTAAAAATGATTTTAATCACATGTGTTATAGTAAGCTGTATGTTTTCCTTAATAAATATATATATATATATATATATATATATATATATATATATATATATATATATATAACTGTAATAAGCTCCATGATTTAGGTAGCTAACCTATCGACAAATCCGACAGAATCGTTATTAAAAAAATTAGCTTAACCAAAATAATTGAGTTTCATTATTTATCAAAAAATAGGTTACCGAAATAATTATGTTTGTGCTGTAGAAAAATTGGTCCGTATGCATTAACTTTTACCATCGCTGATATTTAATTATCTACTTTTCACCCCGGTGTTGATCCGAGCTCCTTTGAAGTATACACCTACCAACTGCAGTTCTGCCAGGCAGGTCATAAAAGGCGACGTAATATAGGTAACTTCATTATGTTGTTTTTTGGTTCTCAGCTGTGTGTCCATATATGTGCCATCGTAAAAAAATAGTCTCATTAATTTTTCCAAACGCCCTAAACTAAGTATAACTTCAATATATGTAAGTGAAGTGTGTATAATATTACGTATCTAATATTGTCTATTAGATGCGTAATATGTTAAAATACACACTTCACTTATATATATATATATATATATATATATATATATATATATATATATATATATATATATATATATATATATATATATATATATATATATATATATATATATATATATATATATATATATATATATATATATATATATATATATATATATATATATATATATATATATATATATATATTGACCCGGCGAACCTCGTATCGCCTTATAAATAATAAATACTTATTCATAAAATAATAAATACATTGCACCTTGATAACAAAAGTGGCATTATATCAAAAACTGTATTTTTTAGTTAAAATGATATCTATATTATTTGGAAGAAAGTGCTGTTAATGCAAAAACTAGCGTTGTAATATTTTGCATACTTTTACGATATTGACTTAGAAATGAATCACAATGCTGCATCAAAAACTTTAAACAGTCATACTGAAAAATCACTATAAACTATTTTCCAAACCGGATTACAATAGTGACAAGCACTGACGCTCTTGGGCAGGAACAGGTAAGGCCAGACCAGAACCGGGCGAGACAGTGCAGAATCACCATTTAGTAGTCACGTTAATAATGACTCGTAAGATAATCGTTCGCCTCTTAAAACTGCCTGGCAGAACGGCAGATGGTTTATACTGGGAAACCTGAGCCTAGGATATATATGTTCCTGAGATTTATACTGAAGTAGGTACCGTCAGCCCCTTAAAGTGATAACCATTAAAATAATAAAACACTAATTAATAAAATAACGCTATGCTTTATTCATTACACTAGATGGATACATTTTTACTCGAAAACTTGAAATATAAACTTTAGATACTAGTTTATAAGTCAGTTAAATTACATTCTATAGAAACAAATCTCAAATTAATATAGACCAAGAGATGCACGAAAAAAATGTGATGAATTCGAATTAAAATGATGTAGCGTAGAGACGAAATCAAATTTTCAATGATAATTTTATTGAACTTAATAATGACGTAACGAATCGTAATTTATACTATTATTAAAAAGTGGCAAAGTTTGTAGCTTTGAATTTGTTTATAGAAAGTTTTATTTTATGTCATAAGATAGCAGATAAGCAGATAGTTCTCCTGATGGAATGAGACAACCATCGCCTATAAAAACGAAAGATGTTAATTGCGCGTTACTATATGTGTGGTGGGGTTGGAATGCCACATGCATAAGTTTACCAGCTACCTACCCTCTAAACCGAAACACGATAGTAACAAGCATGAATACTTTTGTACCAAAAATATGTAAGGCGGTGGTAGGAAAACCGAGCGGGGCGTTATGGTAGCTTTTAGTTCTCAGTATTCGATTCGTTCTATTCGACTTCAGTTTTTTAACAATCTCTATACTTTGTAACTAAGTCCAAACATAATGCTTGGTTTAATAATTAAAATATTTGTCTTATTCCTTTGACTTTACTAATATTATTACATACCAATTTAAATATACGACGCTTTGATATGTCAGTTAATTTTTAAATATACTTTTAACAACAAGCTAATAAAATTAGACCATATTATGTTATAAATTACAAAGAAATAAATTTGTAATAATTATATTTTAAACAAATAAACATTTTGTATTGTAGTTAAGTTAGTAGCCAAAGAATCTAGTTGAAACACAATAAATATAAAGTCAAATGTGTATAGAGCAAAAAGTATTTAAGAATAGGTATATTTATTAATGTTTTAAGTCAAATTGGCACATTTTTTTTGTTACGCCTTTGTGAATCGAAAAAATATAATATTTTTAATTGCGCATATTTAATGTTGGTTATTATTAAATAATTATATACATAACATTATTTTATAAAACGTACCAGTGTTAAGTGTGAACAAATATAAATAAATTCTATTTTAAAAATGTATATTGGAGTTAAATTTGCATACGTTTGGTACTATTTACTATAACTACTATGTATAAAGAAAAAGGATTATGGTGTACAGAACATATATAGAAAACCTTGTGACGACTCTTTGACACTAACCGACTACAACGTAAAATAGATCACAGGTTTAAACTTAAAATATATTAACAATTATCAAGGTACATAGTAGGCGAATACATAAATCTAAGCTTTATATCTAGCATATAAACGCATAAACTATGTTTAAATTTTAACTTCGGAAACAATAATTTAAAAAAACACAAGCAGGTCATAGCAGTGATTTAAAAGTACTTTTTGTAGGATTGGCAATGTTTTTATTGTTGAAGTACCGCTTTTAGAACGGGCACGTTAGTTTTATTGCTTACGGTGCTTTAGAACACTGCCGACTATCGCATTTTGTCATTTAGACGATCACTTAAGAGAATTCATGATATCGAATTCCCGCTATCTTTCTTGCTCTAGAAAATGGCGGTTTTGAGTGACAGAATAGATAGGGTGATGGAAATGGATGACACCATGCTGACCGATGTAGTTCAACCCTTATTCGCTAAAGTTTGCTGAAGCATATAGTTCAGTACTTTTTAATCATCTGCATATTATAATATTTTAAAGTTTTTATAATATATTCATTGGTTATTTCAAACAATTGGCAATAACACACCTGTATAGTTTTTAGGTTATATATTTCAAAATACGAGATCTAAAAGTTTTTTTTTAAATAACAAATACAATTATATGGCTCAAAACTCTCTAGATTGTATATTAATTTACAGCCAGTCGGAACGCCTTTTATATTAATAAAGCCCTTAGCATAGGACACATTAAGTATATATACACTATGCAGCAGTAACACAAGTTCACTTAAATACATTACAAGCATATTTTAGATAATTAATCTTAACACACCGTGCGAAAACATTGAATTTGCTTTTAGATATGACTTAAAATTTTGATGTTTTGCTTTTATAGAAAATCTAAACTTAATAAATTATATATTGAAAACATTAAAATAATTATATTATTTTAATGTATAAGTAAAAAAACTGTAACATATTTGTCTAAAACACAAAAATCTTAAATATTGTTTGCACACTATATTGTGACAAATATGATGGATACTTTTAATAAATACCGTTAATTGGTTTGACCATAAACTATGCTAACTGATGCGAACCGATGTAGGAGTGATGGTTATTGCGATATCACGTCGAGTTAACGTCACCACAAGGTTAATGGCGTCACGGAAAAACGTGGAAAGGGAAGATCTTTCCAGCCATGCAATGTATTTATTGTCTCGGGACCGAATTCCTCTGAGAAACTTATAGCAATACAAGATAAATAATCGTCATAGTACGATTTAAAATTTATTTGATCTTCATTCAGTGCTTTACCGCTACAATAGTCTTACTTAAATGTCCGTATTATTTCATCCCAATTAATCCAGACCCCTTCTGAAGAATCTAGCCATCATTTTCTTTTGTGTTATAGCACTCACCCCGTGCTTGGGAAACTGGAAAAACCTTAAAAACAACAAGGAAAAATATCGACACGCGGGATTTGAGGAATTTAGGGAGATGGTCGCAGGTTCAAATCCCGCGTGTCGATATTTTTCTTTGTTGTTTTTAAGGTTTTCCTAGCCATCATGCATAATAGCAAACTGCTGTTAGAAAATAGCAAAAGCTGATCGCTCACCTGACGCTAAGAGGTAACATCTATCATACCAAATACCTTAATGGTGCGTTGTCATCTGTATGGCAGCGTTTGACACCTACTTTACCCACCAAACCCGAACAGGGGAGCGATAAGCAATAATGCTATGGCGATATGAAAAGGTAAGGCCCGTGTAGCCAGCACGGGCGAGACATTCAAGAACTCTAGCGTCTAGTACTTTTTGATAATCTACCTATTATATTAACACGAAAAGCGAAAACTTTAAACTCCTTTTTACGAAAGTTGTGCGAAGTGAGGAGAACAAAATTTGGCACAGAAGTTTATTGCCGGTTCCCTAAAATCGACCATCCGTCATTCGTAGCAGTAACCATTAGCAACCAATTTAACAATAACGAGGCGTAAAGTAATTTAAAACTTTATCTACACACTTGAAAGACCAGTATTGTTTGAGACTCAGTCAGAAGTCATCAAACTCTCTCTACAATGTATCCGATAAAAGACCGATAAACTAGCCACTCTGCGGCGATGAGCGAGGCTCTGAAGTTTTTTGCCTACCAGATCATATGAGCTTCTTGGCGCACCTCCTCTCTATCGCTTCAAGTGTTTCCAGCTGGTATTTGGCAAATCCATCCCAGAGGTGAGATCAGTATTCCATGCACGAACGGACTTGTGCTTGATAAAGTTTGAGCAGCTGTTCCGAGCTAAAATACTGTCTCACCTTTGCCAGAATACCAAGCTTTATTTTAGTTTTAGAATTTACCCTAAATCCATTACAAAACAATATTTCTTAATTGAATTGTTGAAATATTGTACGGTTATTTACGTTTAATTTATAAAATATTCTAACTACTTAATAAATATTTATAATTGCAATAAAAATGTAACTTTATTTAACTGAATTATTTAATGTTTACAAATAAACAATGCATTCATTTATTTGTAAACATTAACTTGTAAGATAATTTTAGTATTACGATTTAGATAAACTTCGACTATTAAGGCGCCCTACGTATCTGGATCGTATGGCAAGATCAGTACGCGTAAGCAAGCAGTAACAAAAAGTAAGCAAAACAAGTAAGCAAGCAGCACACGACGGCCACTTTTGGTTCTTTTCTACCGATTATGTAGTTATAGTACGATGTTATAAAAATAACCCGTTATATAGTACGATGTTATAAAAATAACCCGTTATATAGTACGATGTTATAAAAATAACCCGTTATATAGTACGATGTTATAAAAATAACCCGTTATATAGTACGATGTTATAAAAATAACCCGTTATATAGTACGATGTTATAAAAATAACCCGTTATATAGTACGATGTTATAAAAATAACCCGTTATATAGTACGATGTTATAAAAATAACCCGTTATATAGTACGGTGTTATAAAAATAACCCGTTATATAGTACGGTGTTATAAAAATAACCCGTTATATAATACGATGTTATAAAAATAACCCGTTATATAGTACGATGTTATAAAAATAACCCGTTATATAGTACGATGTTATAAAAAAAATGATCCGAAAGATTTATTGAGGTAGGTCAATGACATTATCAAAAAAAAAAAAAATTATAATAAGAAAAATATCGTAATGACGTGCATCATTTTAGTACTAAACTTGAGCAACTTCTTAAATCAAGCAAATATTTTGAAAATGTTTGTATCAATTTTGTTTCTTAAATTGCTTACATAATTTTAAGTTAAAATCGTATAAGCAATTTAAACAACATTTTTAGCACTATATTATAGCACTAACATTTTTAGCAACATTCTTAGCACAAGCTGATGGTTACATAAATTACACTATAAGCGATTTTATAACTGAAACATTGTTTTGAAAATTTAAACTTTATTAGTAAAGATGAATGTATCATAAAATAAGTTACAACAAAATATTTGTATTATTTAAAAATTGAAAAAAATTACATTTAAGCACAAATAAGGTATTGCAGATGGTGTCATACCACTTCCATGCCTCGAATGAGCAATTCGTCGGTCCCGTCAATTGCTAGAAATAATCGATAATCGTTATAAGGTCGGTGAAATGCGGCGATGTCCGAATGCCGGATTCCGGGAAATGGTCGGTGAAAACCGGTGAATCGTAGTGAACCAAAAACTCTACAGACGTTGGAGTTTATCTACATACCCCGTAAGGGAACCAGACGTGACGATACTTTTATTATAAGATCGGTGAAATGCGGCGATGTCCGAATGCCGGATGCCGGGAAATATTCGGTGAAAACCGGTGAATCGTAGTGAACCGAAAAGTTTACAGACGTTGGAGTTACTCTACATACCCCGTAAGGGAACCAGACGTGACGATACTTTTATTATAAGATCGGTGAAATGCGGCGATGTCCGAATGCCGGATGCCGGGAAATGTTCGATGAAAACCGGTGAATCGTAGTGAACCGGAAAGTTTACAGACGTTGGAGTTACTCTACATATCCCGTAAGGGAACCAGACGTGACGATACTTTTATTATAAGATCGGTGAAATGCGGCGATGTCCGAATGCCGGATGCCGAGAAATGTTCGGTGGAAACCGGTGAATCGTAATGAACCGAAAACTCTACAGACGTTGGAGTTACTCTACATACCCCGTAAGGAAACCAGACGTGATGATACTTTTATTATAAGATTGGTGAAATGCGGCGATGTCCGAATGTCGGATGCCGGGAAATGGTCGGTGAAAACCGGTGAATCGTAGTGAACCGAAAACTCTACAGACGGAGTTACTCTACATACCCCCGTAAGGGAACCAGACGTGACGATACTTTTATTATAAGATATTGCATTTGTATTAAGAAAATATGCTATGCTCATTGCTGACACGTCTGCACGCGATTGAGGTTTTCACCATTTTTATTAGTATTAAACGGAATTCGCTAGCATCCATTACATCGACAATTTTTTTGTTATTTATTTTTATAGTACAGCAAATTCTCTAAGACAGACATAAAATTTTGCATATTCTTTCTAGAAACTTTGTTAGGAAATCTACTGTTACATCTTTTTTTACATTGTTATATCTTTAATATATATTCTAAGACGTTTATAGTTAACGCTCGCTTTTATAGAGTTTTGGAATCAAAATTAATTTAATTAACAATTTCTCATTGTTCGTTTTCGGCCAAAAAATATCATCTCATAAGGCAATTACACACTGAGCACAAATTCAGCGCCATTTTCATTGATACTGGCTAGGGGCACTGGAAGACACTTTTTCTAACTTCTCAAAGTGTTTCCTTGCGTTTCTTATGTTAATGAGTGTGGCCTCGGAGGGTATTTTGGGATCTGACATCTCCACCATGACGTACGTGTTACTTGTGAATCCATCTATGAAAGCTGCAAACACGCTATTTCGTACCTGCAAAAAATGTTTTATCGTTTTACATTGTGTAAGAAAAATTATACAGTGTGTACCTACATTGACATATTATTAGTTTTACTATGGACGTCGGGTCCGCACTAAAAAATGTCCGAGGAAAATGAACTACAAAACGCAAAAAGAGCTACAATTCCGCGTTAGTCGAAATTAAACCTTCAGATTATGACTTAGGGTTTAAATTACCTTGTTAACATATATATGCTTGTGATGTGTAACTGGGACACTTTTACCGCGATTATAGTATGAGACCCGTAGTCGATGAGTTGTGTAGGAAAAAATCTGTCCGATCTCAAAGGCAATTTTTTGGTAGCTTAACCTATATTGATATTATAAATGCGAAAGTTTGGATATTTGGATGGATGTATGTTTATTACTCAATCACGCAAAAACTACTGAATGGATTTGAATGAAATTTGACACACATGTAGACGATGACCTGGAATAGCACACAGGTGCTTTATATCCGGGAAAAATTAGATGATCCCGCGGGATTCGCAAAAAACTTTTATAATGCAGCGGGCAGCAGCTAGTATAATCTATATGTCGCAGGCAATTTGTATGTTTCGTCGTTATACATACGTCATTTTATAAACGACGTAAAAATATGACGACATTTTACAATCGTCGTAAGGTATTTTCTTAAACCTTACGACGTTTTACCTTTTGTAATATGACGACGCCATTTGTCGAATTATAGAATTTGCCTGCGACATATTATAAAGGTTGACGGGTAAAAGACTGTAACCACAGACCACACAAATACTAATAGACACGGTGTTGGCGAAATGCGTAGCCGCGCATATGAGCAAATGTATGCAAATATCAAACAAAAAGTTTTAGATATATTATATCGTAATAAACAGAACTATGCCATATTGTATTATTTTATCGTCGAATAAAAAACTAAGCCTTAAGGAATACGTTTGGAGTGATTTTATTTTACAGGTAAGTATTGTAACTCTGTATTTCTCTTTGTAAATGCAAGCGACCTTGGCAACCTATGAAATTGCTTTGAAAGGCGTGTCCAGTTTAATCCGTAGTACACACGCATGTTGGTTCGGACTCCTTTGAAGAATAGACCATCTGTCATTCTGCCAGGCCTGTCGTAAGAGGCGAACGATTGGTTATCACGGTCATTAGGTGGTAGAAGTCTGCATTGTCTTTTCTGAGACTGGTACCACCGCGTTACCTATTCATGCTACAATAGCAGTGCTTGTCACTGCCGTGTGTTCCGGTTTGGTGGGTAAGGTAGCTGGTGAACTTATACATATAGCACTAACACAGGAAAAACAACGCACATTTAACATCTTTAGTGTCCACAAGCGACAGTTGTCTTCTGCTTGTTTGCTATCTTATGATATAACACAAGTAGCACCCATAACACAAGTAAATAATTTGCTTACTTTGGGGTTAGATCAATTCATGTAATTTGCTTACCGACTTTTTATTAAAAAAAGTGAAATCCCATCAAAACCGACAAACAAAAATTAAAAATATATATATTTTCGTATATGTATTGTGTGTACATCCACATACATTTAGTAAAAAGCGATAAAAACCGACACTCCAATTTTATTTATTTGTGTAAATGTATAGATTACCTGATGATGTCGAAAATGAAACCGTTGTAAGAAATTGTAAAATTTAGCATCATTATCCCATGTCTAAAGCAGGCTGTAAACGTTCAAACATGTTTGTCAAACTTTAGGTTGTAAAGTACGTTGAACGTTTTTTTGTACGTTTTTATCAAACATCAGCGCACACGTACTAACAAGTTTATCAAACAAGACTTCACTTTCCAAGCAGTTTTCGCCGTGAAGTGACGCTCCAACGCTCAAACGAGTAACAACTAAAAACATGTCTCAGCGGCGGTCGCCCCAAAATGGCGAGTTTGTTTGACAAACATGACTGTACACCTTCAAACACATATGACAAACACGCCGTCAATCAAATCTTTCAAACATACAGCCAAACACGTAGTTTGCTTGACAAACACGTCAAACATGACCGTAGACTATCAAATAATTTACCAGACACGTAAAATTTGACAAATTGTTTGAGCGTTTACAGCCCGCTTAAGTAACTGAAAAATAACATTTTTTTACGACGTGGTCAGGAAAAGTAATCTTAATTAATTTAAAGTTTTTTTTACCTCCATGCTCTGAAACTGTGCAGCTAGCTTGGAGCAAGAGAGCTTGAACTGTTTGACGATGTTGGAAACCTTCTCGAAGCGATGCGCGTCCCGATGTGTTCTCCGCTGGCAATGTGATACCACTAGGAAGGTAGCACGTTCAAATAACAACACCTGCAAATTATAAATTACAGATCATTTTGACAGAGAATTTTTTATAATGCCAGTGGCTGCATCATTCCCGTGAGAGTTACTGTGTCCTTTTATCCACTTCAGGATTATTTGGTTAGTTTCTGATGCCGCTTCTAGAAGATTGTGACATTCCAGCACTATGCTAGAATTGAAGCAGTAAAGCTGCACTGTCAGAAATTACGCGTTCAATTTGATCCTTTTTACATCCATATATACAAATCGCATCTGTGGTCTGGTGTCATTATTAACCACATGAGGTCCCGGGTCCGATTCCCGGGCCCGACAATTCAAACAATTCAAAAATGTGTTTTTTCAGTTTCCTGATAAAACAACGTTGCCCGGGATTGGAAAGTGCCCGCTTGGCGATAGGTTTGCCATCTATCACATGTGGGGCTAAGTATCTTCAGGTAATCGTAGGTGCACTGGTTATATCTCTGCCTACCTTTTCAGGGATTTAGACATGAAGATACTTTTATACATATGCTGGATTGTTGTAATAAACTCTGAGAATTTCACTTGCACATTCAATTATAAACATGTGACACGAGTGATAGTAAAACTTAAGTATCACATACATACCTCATCAGCATCCACAATGGCTGCAAACTGCTTCAATGAGGATTCTAATGCTTTCACATTTGGTATTAGTTTGTACACTATGCAGGACCACGCTCTGCAAATAAAATACTATTTTGGAAACTGTGGTGGAAGCAGAACGGTAATTCTGCGACCGTTACATAAAATGAAACAAATGAATGGAAATTCATGTGCTGTTCTTAAGTTATGAAAAATAATTACAATCTGAAAACTGAAAATAGCAGCCGTAAAATTTTCCTTTGATTTAAGATAATAAAATAGTAATATTTTTATATTTTTCTTTCATAAATATTTAACAAAAAATATAACAAAAATATTATGGACTGCCTGTTTCCGAAATGCAAATTAATTTTAACAAATAACTTATGGCGTGATTAAGCAAAATATTTACTTGTATAGTGTTTCATCCCATATACTAGTTCTAAAACAAGTACATTCTAAGGGCTTAGAGAGCCTCGTCAAGTCTTCTTCTCGTGTTTTAAATAGCTCTTCTCTTCGTTCTTCAGCTACGAGATCCATCTTGTGAACTAAGCAGAAAATTCTAGCCTCAGGTGAATTCTGAAAAACAATTAGTAAAAATCTTTGAAAGTTAGTGTTATGCTTAATGATAAAGTAACTAGAGCCGCAGACCGTGGAATTCTGATGGAGAGCCAATGTTTATGCATCAACTTTAATGTTTTAATAAAACTATTAGAAATCACAGTGATAGTAAAATCCTTTTTCAGCGTTTTCTAATCATTTATCACCAGTAAATAATTTATCACCAGTAAATACATGGTCTTCTAAAGGAAGCCAAGAACAGCTTTTTATTACGATGCAAAAGCATAAATTGTGTCTTATATCTACGGTTATTAGTACACTATCATTTTTAATGCAAAATCTCAAACAAAACTCTGTTTTGTTAGCATCAGGACCCCTGGACCACAAGCGATATTTGATGTTTCAATTATATTAAACTTTAGTACCTTTTTGGTACTATTTGGTACCTACGGTCAAAATTTTAGTACCTCGACAATAAAAGAGAAAAGTGAAAAAGAAAATGTCCAGACATTCTGACGTCAGGTTGCCTGGACCACATTGATTTCACTTGGATCAAGACGAGTAAGCAAATTAATTTCTTCGTAAAACTTTAGTACCTAAATAGTACCTCATAACGTTTTTTTAATTAGAATGTTTTAATGTATAAATAAAAAGTTATACCCGAAATTAAATTTATAGGTAGATAAACGGCTGCCCAATCGAATAATAAGGTAATTGACATTTTTCCAAAATAGTTGGTACTTTCGAAACTAGCTTTGTAAGGCAAGTAACATTCTTCGATAATGGTAATCTTAAGAGTAAAAGATGAAGGGCACTATGACGGGGCGAAGCGAGGCGGAGCGGGCTACATCACAAGGACAATTAATGCTTGCTTAGTACATTGGTGCAGTGCATTGTTGGATTGACATATTGTGCTTAAGAATAGTTTTGCCGAACATCTTTTTTTGTCTATTACTTAAAATCGAAGTCAGTCTGGCAGCTATGCCAGTTGTGGTAAAAATAAAAAAATCAGAATTGTTAAAAATTTTGAAAATCAGTAACGTGGAAAATATCGTGATCGATGACGATTTGTTCACAAATTTCTTAATATTTGAATTATTTTCCTTTCTACTAAGCACCTACGACATTTTTTAAAAATAAAACTAAGGTGTACCAACTTAAAAAAGAAAAAAAGTATCTTCAAGCCCGTATCTCCGAAGGGGTAGGCAGAGGTACAACAAGTGCACCCACGATTAGCCGAAGATACTTAGTCCCACAAATGTGATAGGTGGCAAGCCTATCGTCAACCGGGCACTTTCCAATCCCGGGCAACTTTGTGTTTATCAGAAAACTGAAAAAACACTTTTTTTTAAGTGCCCGACCCGGGAATCGAACCCGGGACCTCATGTGGTCAACGCCAACGCTGGACCACTAGACCCCAGAGGCGACAAAAAAAATCATTAGAATTCATTTAATAGATAGCATATTTTCATACATTATCTATAGGGGCCATATCTCATTAGGATTCCATTGCATTGACGCTAGCAGGGCTTCCATGGCTACCTTGGCATCCATGAAATGCTAAAACTAGCTGCCAAAGCAAATGCCAGACGAGATTAGTCTTGCTTGTACACGTAACCTGAGTGTTGAAGATTGCACTCGTTATCATCATGTTGTATTAACATTGATATAAAAAAATCCAAGATTCACAATCAGTGTCTCAAAAACGTCCTCCAAAAATGAGCGCACAATTTAAAATTGTGCGCTCATTTCAAATAGAATCGCGTCGGTCGCAACACTGACAATTTTATTTCTTTTTGTACATTGCTCCGTAAAAACAACTATAAATCTTGTGCTTAAGGTTGGATATGCAAAGACAATGTTTTTGCCATATCTAGAACTACTTAAATGAAATTAGCGACACTTATGAGTGTCAGTTTTGTTCAGGACTGTGCATATTGGGTTTTTTATATCAATGTGTATTAAATACATTTCTCCTTTAAATCACGGTCTGCATGTTCATTTGACGATATATTCGAGACTGCATGTCTATTTTTAAATTCGGCATTAAGTAAATTTTTCGGTATCGATTACTATTTTAAATTTTAAAAATACCTACTTAGTGATGTTTAACAAACATGGATGCTCAAAATTACGTTGAGAATTTTTTAGGCCTAGTGTTTGTACAAACACTTGGTTTCGGTTTTACATTAATATATGACATTACGCTTTCACATATAGCTTTCCGGACTAGGGAGTACTTGGCAGTGGAAATATCCAGGTGTTGTCCGGGCCTGCTCAATTGCTAGGCCTCGACACCATCGAACATGCATGGAATATGCGCCAGAGACGTGTTTTATCAACATTTTTTTTACATAAGATAGCAAACATGCAGATGGCTCTCCCGATGGAAAGTAGTGAGTGTAAAGTAAAACTATCACCTATAGATACAAAAGATGTTATTGGCCAAATGCATAAGCTTACCGGCTAACTTACTTTCTACAAGTACTGACGCTATTGCGGCAGGAATAGGTAAAGCGATGGTACCAAATACCCGGGCAAGATGTTGCAGAACTCTACCATTTAGTAGTCACGATGATAATGACACTTATAACCAATTGGTCGCCTTTTACGGCTTGCCTGGCAGAACGGCAGTTGGTCTATTCTTCAAAGAGCGCGGACCAACCTAGGGTAACTCATCGATTCTATGTATAATCGGTACTGATAAGTTGTGAACTACAGAAGAGGCTACATTTTCCATTAAGTAACCTATTAATTAATATTAAATAAATCACTTGCATTGATTGTCTGTATGTAAGCAAAAATTGGCCAAGTCAGATTTTGAGCTAAATATATATTCTAAGTGAAGTATATAAATAGTGTAAATAATTGTCTGTTAAAATTTAAGAACGTAGCAAATACTGCGGTATTTATTACCAATAAATAATCAACTGTTATGTAAATTTATTTTAGAATGATGTATGTTCTTGTAACTAAAATTTTAAGAGTTTCTTTACAAAACTTGGCAACCAAATAGATCTCAATTCTTTTGTCTGCGAAATCAACAAAGATGCATACACTTGTATTGGACTTCGTTCTCATTTCACATTTGTATTTTAATAAGATTATATTTAGCAATTAACTTTGTTTTAAAAAGTTAAGTTTCTTTATTTTGTACTACGTGTGCAGTATGACATAGTACACAGTTTATTGATTTACGTTATTAAAAACAAATTTAAGTAAGCAATTGATATTTTAACATTAATCAGACACTGAAAATATTAAATAATGCAAAATAAACGTTATAATGTAAAAAACTATTGAAAAATTCAAATTAGTTCATATTACTAGCTATATGTACAAAAATATCTCTAGCCTACTGTTTAGGCTACCTTGTTCTGGCTGTGCATGAAATTTCAAGATTAGTCCTGCCATCCTTGAGTCATAGCTGAATATACAGATATACATACAGACAGACAAACGTTTAAAAAATAGTAAAATTTATATAAGTAAGTCAAAGCAAATATTTATCACGAAGTTTGTCAAATGTTATTTTAGACAGACGCTACCGATTTATATCCTAGTACAAGTAAGAACTTATAAACAAATGTAACTATTTATAGACATTATAAAATGTAAGTACTTATAAATATTGTAATCAAACTTACTATCTAATATATCAAGTCTGGTGAATTTCTCATTTTCAGATTGGTAAACTAAAAGAGATTTTTCTTTAAAAAGTTTTGCCGTAGGTACTTAGAATTGCATAGAAAGAAAAATAATTCAAAAATTAAGAAATTTGTGATCACCGTTATCACGATATTTTCCTCGTTATTGATTTCCAAAATTTTCAAAAATTCTGTTTTTTTTTCTTATTTTTACTACAACTGGCATAACTTTGCTATCACGCACGTGTCCACCGTTTTATCTGACTTCGACTTTAAATAATAGACAAACCACAAAAGACGTTCGCTAAAACTATTCATAAGCACATTACGTCAATCCTACAATGCACTGCAACCCGGCACGTCACCAATGTGCTGAGAAAGCCTTTTTTCGTTGTGATAAGCCCGCTCGGCCCCGCTTCGTCCCGTTATAGTACGCCTCATTCCATAATCTTAGATTACCATTTTGTCGAAGAATGTTACTTGCCTTACGAAGTTAAAATTTCGAAAGTACAAACTATTTTGAAAAAATGTCAGTTACCTTATTTTTCGATAGAGCAGCTGTTTATCTACCTACAAATTTAATTTTGGATATAACTTTTTATTTATACATCAAAACATTCTAATTAAAAAAACGTTATGAGGTACTATTTAGGTACTAAAGTTTTGCGAAGAAATTAGTTTGCTTACTCGTCTTGATCCAAGTGAAATCAATGTGGTCCAGACAACCTGACGTCAGAATGTCTGGACATTTTCTTTTTCACTTTTCTCTTTTATTGTCGAGGTACTAAAATTTTGACCGTAGGTACCAAATAGTACCAAAAAGGTACTAAAGTTTAATATAATTGAAACATCAAATATCGCTTGTGGTCCAGGGGTCCTGACGCTAACCTCTGTTTTGAGTAAATCTAAGTCCACATTCATAAATATACACATATTGTCTATCTATTCTTGTGATTATAATCCAATCATTGAAAAGACCCTCTAAACTGTAACATGACATCATCATTGTCATGTTCCAGTTTAAAACTTATACAGGTGGCATTTTAAAGCACTACTATTATATTGTGTGTCTATAACAAGGGTCATATTTTCCTATTTGTTTGCTATGTATTGCTATGACATAAGTATATTATAATTGTGAAAATGTAACCTCGTTTTATTGCATAGTCAAGATTTAAATCAGTATTATGATTGTTTCCCTTGCGGGGTAGGTAGAGTAAACTGAACTTTTATATACTTTGTGGTCCACCACGTTTTACAGGTTTGTTCGTTGGCAAGATGAGTGGTGATCCCCTTACCCGCGGTTTATCGATCTGATGACGGATTATCGAATATTTCTAATGACTGGGACCGTGGCTTTACATGCTCATCCAAGGACGGTAATGGTAACTCACCACTCCACAAAATACTGAGATTTTGTATTTTTGAGAAAAATCTCAAAAACACATCAATAACACTTTTGTCCGATCCAAGATGAACCTGGAACCTTATTACCTGAGCCAAATAGGTTAACCGCTGGACTATGAGGCAGTCCAATGGTTGTAAGTCCCGGTCCCACTAGAAAATTGAGATAAAATGTAGCCTACATTATAATATACGGGAATAATGTCGTTTTATCCTGGTGAAAGAATTTCCAAAATAGGTTCAGTTGTTCCAGAGATGAATTCCTATAAACAATCTCACAAACTTACGAATTTTACCTCTTTATAATATTAGTACTTATAGATTGTACTCACCTGTAATATAGCTTCTAAGCAAGACTGATAATAATGCATATCTTTTTCCATTTCCCTACTCTCTGCATCAAACACATAAATAAGTACTTCAACATTTCTAAATATGTTATCTCTTTGAGAAGCAAAGTAATTCTCCATGAATGCCTCCTGACCACCACAATCCCACAGATTTAGCACCAAATTGCCAAGAAAACGTACATGTGAATGTTCCACATCAACTGAAATATTCAAATACATATTTTCTTTTTAATAATCTCATTATTTGTTACTGCAATGGTCAATTTTAGGGAAAAGTCACTTTGGAATAGTCCAAACTAATATTGTAAATGTGAAAATCTCTACTATACTAGACTATCAGTTTTATACAGTTTGTTACGCTGAATTGATTTTGATAAGCTAAGCATGGAGATAATTGAAAATCCGATGTCAAACATAAGATATTTTTTTAAATCAATCTTATAATGGTTGAAATAGGGGATGAAATTTTGTATGAAAAGCATTGATATAAAAAACCCAAGATGCACAATCAGTGTCTCAAAAACGTCGCCTAAAATTGAGCACAATTTTAAATTGTACACTCATTTCAAATAGAATTACATCGAATGCGACACTGTCAATTTTATTACTTTTTATTCATTACTTTTTAAAAACAACCATAAAACTTGCACTTAAGGTTGGATATGCAAAAACATATGTTTTTGCCATATCTATAACTACTTATGTGAAATTAGGGACAGTTTTGAGTGTCAGTTTTGTTCGAGACTGTGCATCTTGCGTTTTTTATATCAATGATGAAAAGTAATATATAACAACATGGAAATTTACTCATGGACAAAATTGCACATGCCTAACTGTCCTTAGTAAAATATAATTTTTATTTGGCCAGAAATCTAAGACACAGCATTTTAATTACGTGTTACAAACATAAAGCTTAAAATCAGAAAGCTGCCACCAAAATTTACATAAGTATTTTGTTATCATTATATTCGTTTTGTAATGCTATTGTAATCTTAAATCTGAGATCATTATTAATATATATATCAAAATTGACCTCCCAAAAAAGATTGCAATATTGTAAGTATAGTATTTATAAGTGACCTACATACAACAACTACGACAATGTAAAACAACACTGAATGGCCTGCAGTGTGGCCATAATATGTTCAAGATTTATATCAAAAAATAAGTGGGTCTTCATATCAATATTATAAGAACAATACAGCATGTAACATTTCTGTTATAGAACAGCCATCTAAAATAGGCAGCATATGCGAGGCACATGGCTTGCAATGCACTCTTTGATATAAATTTGCACATGCCGGACCACAGCCATGAACATCCACACATTGTGAGATATGCAATTAACAATCATGTACCGCACATGCCTCACAATGCCTGTATCGGCCTATAAATGTCATAAACAATTAATTTATCATATAATTAATGTATTTTCTTAGTATATAAACTCCAAATAAGTAAAAAAAAAATCAGCAAATAAAGCAAAATTATTCACACTTATTAAAAAAAAATGCCACATTTTATGTTTAAGATAGACATATAAAAACATTAACAAAAATTATTTTAAATATTCAATGGAATTAAACAAACTTATGATTTTAAAATAAATTATTAATTTACTGAATTGTTAGATTCTATAAAAATAAGTACATACGTAACTTATTTGTACAGAATCCAACTTCAAGTCTGTTAAATATCTGTAAACAAATTATCCTCTCTTTATATTAATGTAAAGAATATTCATTAGCCTGGGCCATGTTTGCACAGCTATTACAAGGGCAGGAAATCAAATTTCCCTTATAAAGAATAAGCCAAATACATGTAGATGCTTTAAAGTGATGTGCTACAAGCATTGTGACTATTGATTTTATTCATATAGAAGTAGATATCATTTAATTAGGTAATATTCGTATTTTTTTTTTGTTTAACCTGGAATATGGCAATCATGTATGCATGTCAATCACCATTTTTGAAAAAAATACATATAATTATGTAAAATTTGCGTTACAACTATATGCAAGATAATGTTTTCTAATATTGTTGATATGAATCATAATTGATTTATGTAGAGAATGTTAAGACATTTAGGATAAGATAAGAGGCAAAATATTTTTTTAGAAATAGGATGCATAAAAGTGTTTTTCCAAGAATTTTGTAATTTTGTACAACTCTAAGTGGGTAGAAAAGCCAGAATAGGTAGGTGTATTATTACCAGTTCAAACTCACAAACACACTTTGAACTTAATAGCAAGGGTGTCATCTGGCCCAAATCATCTTATCAAGATACAAAGAAAAATATGTTTATACACTGACCATACTAACTACCTTTACTGCCAGCAGGAAACGATGACACTGCTGAATTAAGTAATTCTCTTGGTTATCCAGACTATATAGGCCACAAAGTAAAATTCCAAATTAGTCTTCTTTGTGGCAAAGATGAAAGAGAAGGCTTACAGAAATACCACAGACAACTTTGGTGAGAGACCAGAACAATATCAAAAACATTTATGAAGATATCACATGGTTAATTTAATGAGAACACATTTTGCTTTCATTATGAGAATAAATAACACTAAGTAAATATTTTTTACAAGAAAAATGCATTAATGTATAGCAAGAAGATTGAGTTTAGATATTTACAATTTAAAAAATGAGACAGCCTATTAACTTTGGCACTGCAAGAAATGTATTCTTTGGTACCTTTCACAGCATTATATTAGGTACATTGGAATTTTCTCTGGGGAAGTTTTGGGCAAAGAAATACTATATTTTACTACCAAAACGAAACAAAAGGATAGTTTATCATTTTTGTCAAGGGGTTTACTTTCCTACATGAAAAAAAAGTAAAGGAATACATATACTGACTTAAGAACCTGATATGTACGTAAAAAAAACTGTGAAAAATACTTTTTAAATACACAAGAAACAAGGACAATCTTGCTATGCATATCAATCTGTACAATTTAAGTAAGTCTTTAATGGGGCAATGGGCTTCTACAATTAGCTTTCCAAAGGTGACAGAAGTTAACTCATAAACTTTAGACTTCAGGATTGTTTAGAAGTTAAAAATCTGGGAAAAATGGCTCTTCCTACCAATCTCATATATTTGTTGTATTATGGTTATACAAATATGGTAAATATATTTTAATACCTCATATTTAAAATTTATTAAAAAAAATAAATATAAGCCCACTGATTTCCGGATCTTTTGGCTACATGCTGGTGACTACATTTCCAGTAAGGTAGTAGCTTTAGATATGGTGACTCATCTAATATTCCTATAATTTCTTGAATAAATAATTTTCATTAATTTTTTGCGTAAAAAGTAGTAACTCATATTAAGAAAAATAAACTGTGAGTTTATAACAATGTGAATTTCATAAAATGAAAAATACCAGATTAAAAAATACAATGAAAATTATTACCTATGTAAAGGATATCACTATCTACGCTAGTGGGATTCCGTTTCTATTGTTTATGCAGTTATTATATAAACTATAGAACTATTAGCTGACAGTGCGACGTAAGTGACACCGATGATAAATTTTAGAAGGTAAAAAATTTGATTATGGAATCTTGAGAAAATGTGGAAAATATTCTCCTGCTTAGTGTAATAAGAAGTATAATCTATACATATAATAAAATCGTAGGAAAGTCAAAACTGTACATTGAATATTTTTTTAAAAGAATAGTTGGGGCATGATCTACAATCGATATCGAAGCCTAAACTATAGTTTTTAGAATTTTTGCCTGTTTGTCTGTTTATCTGTTTGTCTGTATGTATGTCCGGGGTAAACTCAAAAAGTACTGCATGAATTTACTTCAAATTTTGTATGAATATTACTAACAGGTCGGGTCAACATATAGGATGTAGCCTATATGTTGACCCGACCTGTTAGTAATATTATCACGCTATCACCTAGCGTGGAGGTGCTGTGCAGAGTAAACGAAGTCCGTGCGGACGAAGTCGCTGGCAACAGCTAGTATTATATAAACTAGAAGTAAAGGCTTTAAATATTGTTTTTGTTATTTCAGGTAAGCTATTTTGTTTAAAATATGTTAATTGTAGTAAAACTTGTGTATAAATGTGATGTGAATAAAATAATTTTGTTATTTCAGAAAATGCAATTATGTCTTTATTTCACCTGAGCATATACCATTATACCTATATAATTATGATTATATTATTTACTTATATACATATAAGAAGACACCATCTTAGATATTGTTTGATTTTCTATATTATCTAAATTAAAAGAAAAAATCTTAAATGTTTATTTTAAAGTAATTAATTATGTTTGTTTGTCTGGAAATGGTTACTATATCTTAAAATGATTAATTTTTTTTTGATAATGGAAAAACAAATCAGTATTTTATAATCAATCAAAATTTTTGTAGAAAAAGCAAAAAGAATTATTGTTTATTTTTATTTTTACCCTGTTTAATTTTAGTAACTAGTCAAAATCTGTTATAACAACTAGAAGGGACTACTCATATTTAGTCTAAAATTGATAGTCGTAACAAACGGTGATGTTTTTGAGATACAAATTCCTATTTTTTTATGAAGTGGTATTCAATAAATGCATATTATGCAATTACATATAAATTCGTAGGTAATTGGAAACATATATTCATATATAAAATATATGGTATTTTTCCAAATGGTTGAAATTGTCGAGTATATAGCATTTTCCATTGCTAAGTCTTTGTTTGGAATTCCCCTTTTTATCTTTGATGTTATAAATGATTTTTCTTCAATATTAAAATGTTTCCTTTTTCTTTGCAACATGTTAAAAGTTTGACAAAAAGCATCAGAATATGTTTTGGTACATCTTGAGTAGAATAAGTAACAAACTAACCAAAGAGATGAAGAGATACGAAGATTGAAGAAGTGGGCTTTCACACTACTGCATGCATGTGTTTTGTTTCTAAGAATTACAAAAGATGCTATACTCGACACTTATTTATTTAATTTAGCAATTTTAATAGCCATTGACCATTATATTATGTCAGATGTGGATACCTATTCAAATTGTTTACACTTTCTCATAGCAATTTCATAGTTCTAACAGATCTAATTCCCCGAAAATATTAGTTAAATGTAGTTGTTTATTGAGGTATGTCATAATAAGCAATATTTCGATAAGGCGGTCATATTCAGCAGGAATCTTTGTTCTGGGTGAATATAACCAGTATGATGTTCTAAATTATGTCGCCATAAACAGTTTTGACTATTATTTGATGTGACAAGATTGAAATATATATAGAATCCATTTTAGTCCCATTATATAGTAACTAGGCTATTACCACTATTCTTTAAGAACATTTTTTTACATACGACTATTGTTTTTAACAATTTAGCAGCCAGTTAAAAGTAAAAGTTAACCAGTCTTTCAACAAACTAATCGCAACAAAAACAAAGAAGCTTTAGTGCCTGCATCGTTTCAGGCATTGATCTCCAGTATAGTACATACGGAATATTAAAAATATGTTTCATCACACAAAGACATTTTTTGATACTTACTTGTTGCTCCTAATCTTCGCGTATCTCTCGCTATGTAGTTGGCAAATATTATCGACCTCATACTCGTCTTTCCCGAACCACTTTTTCCCATCAACAAAACCTTAAAAAAGGTAAAACATGACGTAAAATAAATTAAATAACGGAATTTCTTTTTGCAAGATTAAATCACATAGAAGTAATTATAATCACAGATCAATAACATATTACTGCTAAATAAATAAGGCGTAAATACCTTTTTCTTCATGTTTTACCGTAGGTAAACTTTAATTGTAGGTCAGAGGTAATCAAAGGGAACCTTGTATAAACTTAAGACAATAATATTTATCCCTACCGTGCAATACGATTTAAATAAATTAATTAATGAGTAATAATAATCATCGCTAACAATGATTCAAATTTCAAAAGTAGGCGTACTGCCAGTAGATTTTTATTAAGAAAAAAACCCACAAATTCAAAGAATGAACAAGTAGGTATCAAATTCGAAGTTTTGACAATTAATTGGTCATTGAACAAACTTCATTTAGAAATTTGACAAGATGATGTCACTTTTTTTTATTCTTTTTCATGGCTATTGGCATGGGCCCTAACATAGACTAGGTAGTATATATTATGACCTAACCTCTGATTGATGTAACTTTAGCACTTAATATTTTTAGGACATAGAAATATATGAATATCAACCTTTTATTTTTTATTATATAATAGCTACTAATGGGTACTGGCACAATTTTAAATAGGCGCAATTTTAAAGTTTGGAAAGTTAGGCACCGTTATAAAATACACCACGCTAAAATCTGTTTTTTTTTGAGCCACTTCCCCTACTGTTACGCTGTATCACATATCCTGTGACCCCCTAGAAATATTACATCACAAAAACCAAGACTACCCCTTGCCGAACATGATAAATTTCATTAGTTTTTATAATAAAATTTAAATGAACAAATAAATATATTTTATACCAAACAAATAAATAATATTTATTTTAATCAGAAGTCGATGTTGTTAATGCACCGAAATATCTATATAGACTATAATCGGTATTGTTTTAATGAATGGCGAACATCACGTCCGTAGACCTCCTGTCCTCCCTTATCACATCTTGTGGCACTTAGTGAAACCTCCCCTCCCTGTGTACGAACGTATTCTAAGAATGGCTCCTTATAATAAATAGGTAGTGTTAATTAATATACTTTTATATTTCACTTGATTTATGGATAAGATATTGTAATCTGTCTGTTTATGACAAAAAATACCCTTAAATTATTTAAATCTTTAATAATATTAGACTTATCTGTTTGTTCACTAAAGAGTTATTAACATATTTCCATGTTTCGTAGGTTAAACAAATTTATAAGTAAGGAGTATGATTTTTTTATGACTGAATGATCAAAGTCGCGGTCGCATTGTATAGAATAGTATGGTAGTTAGCCCCTTTACACGCGGGACCACATATGATAAGAGGGTTCGTGCGTAGAAACAAAGAGAACAAAGTGAATGAACACAATTTTATTCTGGTAAATGTCAATAAAACACAGATTACACTGATCAATGACTAAATTATAACGCACGTGGGTATGGAAATTTGCATGTGGTAGCTAGCGCATGCGCGGCGCATTACACGACCTTGTATATCTACAGCGGGACGCGGATTCTCGGTCTGTCGACCGATGCGCGGGCGCGGCGGGATAATAATATCCGACGCGCATGCGCGAACTTATTGGTACCCGTACCGCGCCGGCAAGCGACCACGTGACTCCCGAACGGGAATACGGTTTACTATATGCTCCCCCTCTAGTTCAGGAGAACGCGCTCGTTCCTGGACTAGAATCCTATTTACGGCTGGACGACCACGCTTTTTCTTAGGAATTACTGGTTGAGGAGGGGTGAGATCATTGCCACGATACCGTGTCAGATCTTGCACGTGATACTTCCCGAGCTCTTCAAGTGGAGGTTCACTGTTGGAGATGGTATAGTTAGTGGGAGATATCTTCCTAACTATTCTATAGGGACCATCGCGGCGTGGTATGAATTTCGAAGTAACATCTTTGTGCTTACTACTCAGAACGTGAGACTTGAGAAGGACCAAATCTCCTATTTCAAAGGTCTCGGCCGGGCGGCGTGACTGGTCAGCACCCTCCTTATTTTTATCCTGCTGGAGCTCAACACACTCCCGAATTGCTGATAGCGATGATAGGAAGTTATTCAGATAAGGAGTTACCTGGGGTATGAAATTTTCCTTGTTTATTACTGCTCGGTGGTCATGGACGACCTCCGAGACAGATCTCATCTCTCTGGCAAACGTGAGGTACGCTGGAGTGACGTCAGTCGTACGACATCTAGCGCTTTTTAACGCGAAGCGAATAACTGATAGTTTCTTTATACATAGCATAGCCTTTAAATCACGATTCTTGCGTTCCGCATGATTGGCCTCTGGATGGTAGAGTGGAACAAAGCTCTGCTTCACATCCAGGATGGTCATGCTTTGCGGCATGATAGCCAACACGAACTGGACGCCATTGTCCGATATGACTCTGCGAGGTAAACCGTATCTTATAAAGTACTCTTCTATGAGAACTTTAGCACATGCATCAGCTGTGGCATTTTTTTTTTTTTTTTTTTTTATATCATAAGATAGCAAACAAGCAGATGGGTCTCCTGATGGAAAGAGTCAACCATCGCCTATAGACACCAAAGGTGTTAATGGTGCGTTGCTATTCTTTAAGGCAAAAAGTTCGACGAACCTCGTAGCTGTATCTTCGATAAGAAGAATCCATTGCTCCCCCTGGTCTCCTTACGGTCGCTAACGGTCTGGTAGCGGACGGAAAAGGTCGATGGCAAGAACTTCATTCCTTTGGTTTAAGACCGGAGTCTGGAGTAGGCCAGGTGGTTTGGAGTTTGTGGCTTTGTACCTTTGGCAGTGGATGCATGCCTTTACGTAATCAGCAATGATTCTCCGCATCCCGGTGAAGTAATACAACTGAGATACCTTTTGATAGGTCCTATCAATACCTGGATGACCAGCTGTAGGAGAATCATGAAGATCATGGAGAATAGCAGGTACTTGATTTATAGGCACTACTATTTGGGGCGATTCGCTATCTGAATCCATGAGGTATCCTCTCTTGGACCATCTCTGGGTTGCTACTTCATCACAGCCCTCAAAGTCTTTAATTATTTTCGTCAGCTCAGGATCAGCAAGTTGTTTTTCGCGCAGATGAGTGGGAGACTTTCTAGGTAAGTCACATATAACTGTACAAACTCCACAGCTATCACGGGAATCTTCAGAGCACACTGGTCTGCTTAGTGTGTCTGCAACAACATTAGCCTTCCCTGGTGTATACTGGAACAGAATATCGAAGGACTGGAGTTTAAGAGCCCAACGGACTAATCTACCTGCAGGTGACTTGAGAGAGAGCAGCCAACGAAGGGGCTGATGGTCACTGCCGATAATCACCGGTTGTCCATCGAGGTAAGGTCTGAATCTTTCAACGGTCCACACCACTGCGCGCGTCTCTCGCTCGGTGGTGGAATAGTTTTTCTCTGCTGGATTCAGGAGACGGCTGGCACATTCAATTGGTCTTTCATCCTTACCTTCACCCTGAAGAAGAATTGCGCCGAGGGCGTAATTACTGGCGTCAGTGCGCAGGATGAAGGGGTTATTAAAGTTAGGTTGAACGAGTATTGGCGCTGAGGTAAGTAAGCTTTTAAGTCCATTAAAAGCTTGGGACTGCTCCGAATCCCAGGTCCAGACTTGGTTCTTCGTGGTTGGTCCAGACTTGTTAGACGTGTAAGTGGTTCGGCAACCTTTGAAAAGTTGGGTATAAATTTTCTGAACCAGGAACACGTCTGGAGAAAAGTGCGCAGATGTTTCAGGTTATGAGGTTCTTTCATTTCGAGAACAGCATTCACCTTTTCAGGATCGGCGGAGACGCCATCTTGAGTGATGACGTGGCCTAGGTATCGAAAAGTCTCTCTCGCAAATGCACTCTTCTCCCGATTGACGTGGAGGTTAAATTCAGCGAGGCGTCTGAAAACTGCTTCTAAGTCTTGAAGATGCTGCTTAAACCCTTCAGAAATGATTAAAATATCGTCGAGATAGGCCATTAAGATTATCTCTTTTAGGGCCGCACAGGAACAGAGACGGTCGATGAGACGCTGGAATGTAGCTGGCGCGTTTTTGAGACCGAACGGCATGCGCTTAAACCGGTAAGTTCCTAACGGAGACACAAACGCTGTTTTGTCTCTATCTATTTCGCGAACACCCACCTGCCTGTACGAGGAGCGCAAATCAAGGGTGCTCATGTAGCAGTTCCTTTTTTTACTCTGCAGCAACTCATCAATGCGAGGCATGGGGTAAGTGTTAGTTTTTGTTATGGAATTCAGGCGTCTATAATCTACGCAGAAGCGAATACTACCGTCAGATTTCGGCACCATCAGCGCAGGTGAGCACCAGGCCGATTCACATTCTTCAATTATGCCCTCTTGTAACATCCTGTCTATCTCCTGTTTCATCTGCTCTTTTTTATTTGGGTTCAACCGGTACGGGAGAACAGCTACGGTCGGCGCCAACATTAGCCGGCCAAGCGAATGTTGTCGGTTTTTCGTGCGCACATCAAAGGATCTTGGCGCGCTCCGAAAACGGCGTTCACTCGTTGGCCTCTTATTCAGTTCGTTGTCATACGTCAGTAAAGATGGTTGTATTGCGCGTGAGTTAAATTGTTGTTGGCGTGGCTAAACACTGAGGTTTTACAATTCATAGAAATGTATCGAAATGAACCAATGAAATGAATGACTCATGATGAAGAATGTCCTTTATGAATTGAAACTTTCTCATTATTACACCACAATTATTAAATACTAGCTGTTGCCCGCGACTTCGTTCGTGTGGATTTCGTTTACTTCACACAGCTCCTCCCCCATGCGTGATAGCGTGATAATATGTAGCCTATATGTTGACCCGACCTGTTAGTAATATTCATGCAAAATTTGAAGTAAATCCATGCAGTACTTTTTGACTTTACCCCGGACATACATTGACTTTTCTATGATTTTATTATATGTAAGTAATAGATGATCATCTTTGTCGAGAAATTCTGTAAGATATTGAAAATTATATTTACTTATCGATATATATTCACGAGATTTGGACTGATTTTAAAGTACAAAGTAATTATTATTTTCAGTATCTTATACGGAATCATTATATGAAATCTATCCAAATTCCGAATACATGTTGTTCGTATTGAATTCAAGTCGATACTAGTTATTTTTTAAACCTTTCTCGTCTCGTCTCGTTTCGCCTTCCATCTTTCTACGTCCATCTTTATTAAAGAGCCAATGCAGAATGGTCAATACACCAATGTATAAACAGAAACATTTAATGTTGGCCCAACACCTTGGCCCAATGTGTACAGCCGCTGTAAGCCGGTTGTACACATTGGCCCAAGTATTGGGCCAACATATTGGCCCAACGTGTAGAAGCCTACTTGGCGCTATGTTGGCAGTTGGCGCCAACATTGGCTGGCCAAGCGAATGTTGTCCGTTTTTCGTGCGCACATCAAAGGATCATGGCGCGCTCCGCAAACGGTGTTCACAAGTTGGCCTCTTATTCAGTTCATTGTCATACGTCAGTAAAGACGGTTGTGTTGCGCGTGAGTTAAATTGTTGTTCCCGAGTTACGATGGCTTAAACAAACATTGAGGTTTTACAATTCATAGAAGTGTATCAAAATGAACCAATGAATGAATGACTGATGATGATGAATGTCCTTTAGGAATTGAAACTTCCTCATTATTACACCACAATTATCGAGAAATTCTGTAACATATTGAAAATAGTAATTACTTATCGATACATATTTACGAGATTTGGACTGATTTTAAAATATAAAGTAATTATTATTTTCAGTATCTTATACGGAATTATTATATGGAATCTATTCTAATTCCGAATACATGTTGACCGTATTGAATTCAAGTCAATACTAGTTATTTTTTAAACCTTTCTCATCTTGTCTCGTTTCGCTTTGTTTTGCCTCATTGGTAAAAGAGAAGGTTCAGAGCAGTGCACTGTTTCAGATGATATTAGGTATTAGGTTATGTTATTAAAAAATACCATTTTTACTACTTTTATTTCAGGTTAATGATGTTTAGAAACGTATAGCAGATTGCTGCTGCAATAGCGTCAGTGCTAGTCACTGTCGTGTTCCGGTTTGGAGGTTAAAGTAGCCGGTAAACTTATACATGTGGCATTAAACCTCGCCACAAGATAGCAACGCACCCTTAACATCTTTGGTGTCTATAGGCGATGGTTGATTCTTTCCATCAGGAGACCCATCTGCTTGTTTGCTATCTTATGATATAAAAAAGTTAAGTATTCTTGTTATTGAACTAAAAAAGAAAAAGGAATCTTTAATGACAACTCTTACGGCTGTAAGAGATTCCACGTCTTTCTTTATTAAAGAGTCAATGCAGAATGGTCAATACACCAATGTGTAAACAGAAACATTTAATGTTGGCCCAACAGTTGGCCCAACACCTTGGCCCAATGTGTATAGCCGCTATTAGACACAAGTGTAAACGCGAGTGTGTTTTATACTTGTATAAAGTCTTGTTGGATACACAGTGTGAACGAAAACATGTTTGAGACAGTTGCAATACATGTATAAAACAAATAGTTATGTTTTGACAAGTATTCTACAAGTTGTGTATAAAACAAGTATAAAACATGTTTTTTGGTGTAAACGAGGGTTAATTGGTCTGTGGTGGCAGGTGGTATTACAATCGAAATAATTGTCATTGTCAATGTCATAATTTAAAATAAACTTTTACACCATGAATTGTTAAAAACGTGTCGGTTTTTCAATAAAATAATAAAGATGTCTAAATATTACATGTAAGTAATAAGTTTACAATAAGATATTGAAAATGGCTCGACATCGTAATGTGCGAAATCGAAGCTATTCAGATGATTACGACTACGATGATGTTTACGGGCATTCCGTTGAAGAAGACAGCTGTTTGTCGCCAAGTGATGCTGATCAGTGGACGTATGATCGGTCTCGTAATCAGCAAGCTATATCACAATTTTTAGCAAGTCATAGTGACATTCAAGAAGAAACGGAGGATGAACCAGAACCAGTGCCTCAGGCAATAGAACGTCGCGAATCTTTGGATTTATATGGTCTTAACTTAAGCGAAAATGATGAAGCTAAGCTTATGTCATGTTTGGATGAGTTAAGGAATGTTCTGGGTGACACAATACCTGAAAATATCCTTGTTCAAGCTGTGTTAAAGCATAAATTTGATTACAGTAAAGCATTAGACAAGATATTAAATACAAGTAAAACTGAAATAAAACCAGCAGTCAATGAAGTATTCAAGCCACCTCCAAATGTTGAGCCTGTGAAACTTCCAATAGTAACAACTGAACAATCAAAAGTGATTACTACTAAAGAGCCAAGCACTGCTGGTGTTATTAAAGGTTTTAAAATTGAAAATGAAGGTTCAGGTAGTCACTCACAAACACCAAGAGATCAATCGCCCGCAACCGATAGAAATCTATCTAGATATGATCAAATAGATGATAAAGTAGTTAAAACAAAAGAGGCTAAGACTGATCCTAACTTACAATATAAAAATGAGAGAGGGTCTGACAAGGATCACCTGTATATAGTAGTAATAGGACATGTTGATGCTGGTAAGTCCACATTAATGGGTCGTATACTTTGTGATTTAGGAGAGGTTAGTCAGAGGACTTTACACAAATATGAGCAAGAGAGTAAAAAGATTGGTAAACAGAGTTTCATGTATGCATGGGTTTTAGACGAAACAGGAGAGGAAAGAGTTAGAGGCATCACAATGGACGTGGGGAGAGCACAATTTGAAACTAAATCTAAGAAAGTGATTATTTTAGATGCACCAGGCCATGCTGACTTCATACCTAATATGATCACTGGTGCTGGACAAGCTGATGTAGCTTTATTGGTAGTTGATGCTACGAGAGGAGAGTTTGAGTCTGGCTTTGAACTTGGAGGGCAGACTAGAGAACATGCTTTACTTGTAAGATCATTGGGTGTAAACCAACTTGCTGTAGCAGTAAATAAATTGGACACAAGTAATTGGTCACAAGAAAGATTTGAGGAGATAATGAAGAAGTTAAAATCTTTCTTAAAACAAGCTGGTTTTAAAGAGTCAGATGTCACATATGTCCCATGTTCAGGTCTGATAGGGGAAAACATGGTTAAACCACCTTCAGAGCCTGAATTGCTGAAATGGTATAAAGGGCCATGTCTAATAGAAGTTATTGATAAATTCAATGTTCCTGAAAGACCAGTTTCAAAACCGTTAAGAATGTCAGTTAATGATATTTTCAAGGGAACCGGATCAGGGTTCTGTGTGGCGGGCCGCATTGAAAATGGTGTTATTAATAAGGGCGATAAAGTTCTTGTTTGTCCCACTAAAGAATTAGCAGAAGTTAGGAATGTAAGCATCAATGAGATGACCAGTAACATAGCATTTGCTGGTGATCAAGTTACTGTCACCATATCTGGTGTTGAGATGCAAAATGTTGCAGTAGGTTACATCCTTAGTGATCCAGTACATCAAGTACCAATTACATCTCGATTTGAAGCAAGATTAGTGGTTTTTAATGTAAAAGTACCAATAACAAAGGGATATTCTGTACTAATACATCACCAATCTTTAGTTGAGTCTGCAAATATTATAAAGCTTAAAGCATTGTTGAATAAGAGTACTGGTGAAGTTATTAAAAAGAAACCTAGGTGCTTAGGAAATAATTCAGTTGCAGTAGTTGATATTGAGGTATGCCGGCCAATATGTATTGAGCGTTACAAGGATGTTAAGGAACTTGGAAGAGTGATGCTACGTGTTAGTGGAGTTACAATAGCTGCGGGCTTAGTAACCGAAGTTTTTACTACATGATTGATTATGATGTATGTCAATGTAATAAATTTGCCATATGAAGAGAACTGATAATATATTTATCTGATAAAGATATGGTGTGATAAAAATTGAAGTTTTAAGTGGATTAAAGTTTTGATGGGTTAATTATTAACTAGATTTATGTGAATTGTTTTAATTTTTTTATTATAAAACAATGCCAAATTAAACTGGCTAAAATTTTGTGGCTTGTTTCCCACAAGCACACAATTAAACAATTTTTTGTAAATCATAGTTTTTGGTGGATATGTCTTTAATGTCAAATGTTTTGTGGCGAGTTAGATGTGATTCACACTCGGCTTGCCGGTGTATATCTTGAATACGCAAATGTATTTATTTAAATAAAGAAAACATCACTTCATGCCAGATCCTTTACAGTGTAGACAGAGGAAACATTCATGACTCTATATAAACATGATAGCAAAGACTCTTGAAACCCCTCAATCAATCTGATCATGTTATATTAGTCTTATCCCTCAGCTTCACTTGCATCTATTGTCACAAAACTTCGTGCAATGACACAATAAATTCAGATGTGACCTCTACATTTATCGTGTCATTGCACAAAGCTTTGTGATGATAGATGCAAGTGTGGCCCCAGCATTAGTCTTCTCCTGTCGTCATTGTCCTTCCATAGTTGACTTCTTGACATGAGTAACCAGTTCTTCATGCATTGCGTACATAAAAGTGTACATCTATGTTAGAATATCAACTAAAAGTAACTGCTGTTAAATTGGTGTTTTACATGGCCAACATCTGCACACTAATACTTTTACCCAGGCTACAATTTTGTAATAACTAATTTAATAATTAATTTGATTTTATTTGTTTTAAAAATGGGAGCTCCAACATAATTTATTTTACAAATTTCAAATGACATTCAATATGGATATAGCATGTTAAATGTCCCAAGTTTAAACTTGATATTATATCTTTATCATAGGTATATAGTATATGGCTTGCTGAGGGAATTTAATTATACATCACGGTCTAGACATACATTGCTTCCACCATATTAAACGCTCTGTTCATACGAACATGAAACTTATGACAACATATTTATCAAAACTTTTATTCACTTAATTGTTCGATTTATGTACTCTTGTATATGCTTGTACAATAATGATTTAATTATAATGCTGATGTTCGTAACAGTAATTGTTGCTTATAGTAATTAATTTAATACATTACATGTTAATATAATATGTTTTAATTGTAGTTTTATTTAGAATATTCTTTGAAAAAAGGAAATGAATTCAAACTGAAGAAAAACTAACTTCGATAAGTTAATAATAATGCTTTTAATTACTACTGTACTGTACTATCTCTGACTACACAATAAAACACTTCTCGCTTCGCTGATCACTTGAAGTATCGCTCTCGATCGCTTGATAAAAACTGCCTTGTATTTGTCAACATATCTCTATTTATAGCCAGGGTAAAGTTCTACCTGGATCCAGAAAAATCTAAATGTATCGGGAAACAATGAATCACTTCTTATCGTAAACATGTTCTTCTTCTTCTTTATACGAATGGCAATTATCAGAGAATTCTGCCAGTGTCGAGTAAACTTAGGAAGTCACACGTGTTAACCATTCTAGAACTGGAATTAAGGAGGCTTCTTTTTGGATCGTAGGCTTCTTCTAATAAAAGTTTAACAAAAACAATGTTATGAGTCATAAATCCTAGTACACGCTACTTTCAACCTTATGCCATATCCTACAAAGTCCATTATGGCATAGCCCAGGTCAACTATTTGTTTGTCAATAGGAGTAGCTATCTCTTTCTTTTATTTCTAGATCTCTCCAGCGCTCCAACTCTACACGTTTCTAGATTATTCGTAACATAATCTAGGAACTCAACATTTTTGATCTAATTTTGGAAATGCTTATTTAAAAGCATTTATGAGTACATATAAAATATTTTTCAGACTTATCCAATTTTTTTAAGACTATTAAATAAGACTATATTTTCATTTACTACAGTAATTAGTAGGGAGGTAAACAAATTCCAGGTGGGGCACACCGAGTGATGGGCAATGGAAAAATTTCGGATGGAAAAGAAAAGAAAAAAAATATTTTTCCGATATTTTTCCATTTCTTTTCCAATATTTTTCCACTAAACTTGGATTGTAAATAAAATAATTACGACATTGAATATTTATTGCTACTGTTTTATTTAAGTATATGAAAGCACTATTCTTACAACGGTAAAAGAAATAACAGTTTGCTCTATGTAAACACTCAATTTTGATCAGACTGAGGTAACTGGAGGACACAAAACTGTCACTTCATCTACATTGATGTGTTTTCCTTTAAATCCATCTACAAATTTTAAAATATGACGATAAAGTAAGTTTCTCATACATGGAGCTACATATAGTAATTCTTCCAATAGTAAAGAGTTCTCTTGTTTCTGTGTACAATCAAGGCAATCATAGTTGTAAATCTTATCAGAATCACTTTTGCTCTTTTTTTGTAGCTGACTGTGATTTGACTGGACTTGGTTGATCTTTTTCTTCGATTTCGTAGAACGGCGAGGTATTTGTGCATTCTTCATTAGTTCCGCTTTTTTTCCATTTTCCCTCCCAAATGTGTGACAGTTCAAATTCTTCTGCTTCGAGACAGTCTTGTGAAAATTTCCTTTTTTTTGCTAAAATAACAATAATATCCACATATGAAACACATTTTCATAGTTTTCAGCACGCTAGTTATAATGAAAGAAAAAATATAACATTTTACTTATTATACTTACATAGACTCATACATATAATATCATTGGACTCATATTGGTGAGCTCAATTTCGAACGGAACAAATATTATTGTATATTATATTATATTTAGTATCACAAACACGATAAAACAAGTGAATCAAGATCACGGGGCTTCCACGTTATAAAATAATTTATAACATAATATGTCTATGGGGAATCCCCGTGAATAGATAATTTTGCAGTATCGATAATCGGCAACATTTCACTTCAAGATAAATGTTAAAATGATAAATAAAGTATGATATTTAGTACAATGTAGATATTCTATTGTTGCCAAATAATGGATTATATGTCTAAATAATTTAAACTATAGATTAATTACTGTAATTATCTATTCCTAAATTGTGAAGATATTACTAAACATATTTTTTCTATGACCTCACTGCGCCCCACTAGAAGGTTAGGGTACTTATTTCCTCACGCTGAATAACAACGATACTTAACCGCTATTTTAGATTATTATTTAAATATATTCGAACAATCGATTAATAAATACGTCTTCTATTATTTGGCAACACTAAAACATTTTGTACTAGTTGCTACAAATGTCTCGGGGATTTCCCGCAAGACCTTTTAAATATTAGCTACGTAATTTTTAACTCAATTGGCGTGCAACTTCTCTACAGTGTATACTTACGTTTCATGCAAGTGGTGTTTTTTATCAGTTTTATTAAAACAGTATAACTTTCGATTAAATATAATTATAATGGGTCGTAATAAAGATAAAAACACGTGGAATCTGTTTGAAAAACGAAATAATGGTGTATCGTGTAAGTATTGTACGAAAATATTTCGATACTCTAACGTAACCCGTATGCGGTCACACATTGCAGATTGTGATAAAAGTCCACGAGATGTGAAAATTATGTTAGATCCGAAAGGAACCGATTCTACGGATAGTTTGCCTTCTACTTCATTGTGTCTGTCAGTTCCAGCAGCTTGTATGGTAAATGAAAAAAAAGGCATAAATAAATTAATAGCTTTAACTACTGCAGTATCCGGAACCCCTATTTCTTGGGTAGAACATCCATTATGGAAGAAAGTTTTTGCTGCTTTGGCACCATCATATCAGTTACCTACTAGAAAAACTTTAACGTCACACATCGATGAAGAATATTATGAAATGAAAAAATGTCAAGATGATATGATGAAAACACACTAATTAAAGACTAATAAAAATATTATTTATAGATGCAGCACAAAATACAGAAAATGATCTACTGTTTGAAAGTGATGATTCAGATTAATTATCCAACATTCCTACATTACATATCTACATTCCAGTTGAAAATTATGTAAATGTTATATAAATCTATAGTAAAAGAGTTTATAAAAAAAAGTTTGGCAGTTATTTGAATCATATGCATCAAACGTGTACGTATAATCAAACGTGTTTACGATAAGTAATATCAGAACAATATTTTAAATTTTATAGTAATAAATATTTTACAGTAAACAATATTTTTCCATTATTTTTCCAATTTTTTATTTTTCTGAAAAATAAAAGGAAAAATTTCCAAGGTTTGAAATTTTTCCGAAAATTACCCATCACTACGCGTCAGCGGGCGAATAGCACCAGCGTCGAAGTTTCCTGCATACCGCTTGTACTGTAAGCTTCGGTAGTAATTTTTGAAACAGTAGGTCCACTAATTCCTAATGCGGCCGTAACACGCAAAACTCGATTTTCGAAAATCAGGACAAAATACGTAGCGGGGAGTTAAGGGGCTGCTGAAATAGAGAATAAAAATTTGTATAAAGTATTATACGGCGTCAAGCTAATCTGTTCGTGGGTGAAGCTACGCGGATCAACTTGTGATAGGTATATATAATATACATACGGTCTGGAGTCATGTTTAGCTTCGTCGCGGTAAACTAAAAAGGACCAGAGTTTATATTTGTATAAGACGGCAAACGCGCAGGAGACTTCCTTGGGTCTTGATGATGATTGATGATATATAATCATTCATGGATATCCGCAATGACAAAAGTATTGTAGTCGTGTTAAGGGCATTTTAAGAATGAATAAGCTCTTTTCTTGTAGATCTTCAAGCAGTGCAGGATTAGCCCATAAGCAAATTAAGCAATTGTTTAAGGCATCACGTCCAGGCGGTTAACAGAGACAGTGCCAAAATATATTTGCTGGTATGTATATGAAAGTTAAGGCTATTAGAAAATCAACGCATTTTAAATTGAGTTGAGCGTTGATCATGAAATGACATAATTTAAATATACAATAAGCTCTATACTAGTTTAGTTATGAATATGTGCCCCACATACAGGTGTGGATTGTTAAGAGCATCAAGTAGTCTTAATCCGGAACTGTCTGCAAGTCATATCTGATAACTGAATCCAAAATGGAGTTTAATAAGTTTTTGTATTTTCACGAGTTTGCTTATCATAAATATCAGGCGTCATACTTAATTGCCAACTCGGTATGTAAATTGTTTGTTTCTATATCGGTACTTTAGTGTGCACAAGCACTGTTGAGGAAAATATATTAAAGCTGGCAGTTAATATATTAATATTATAAATGCGAAAGTTTGGATGTTTGGGTATGTGGATGGATGCGTGGATGTTTGTCATGTTGTGGCCGCACTTACCTACGTCTATCGTTACAAAGCTTCGGACAGTGTCGCGATAAATATAGAGGTCATATCTGCATTTACCCTGTCATTGAACGAAGCTTTGTGACGATAGACGCAAGTGCGGCTGAGGCATTACTCAATCACGCCAAAACTACAGAACGGATTTGGATGAAATTTTGGAACAGCACACAGGCTACTTTTTATCCCTGAAAAATGATTTAATCCCGCGGGATTCACGAAAACCTTTTATAATGCAGCGGGCTGTTTGCTGCAACTACTCATTAAATAAATCCTAGGTAATGTTACACGATATACAATAAACAATGATAGTAAATTGTGCATAACATAAAACTAAACGTAAATAACTTTAAAGGTAAAGCTATTTTAAGTAACTTTATTTCTATTTTGCTTCTAGTTTTTTTTTATTTTATAAGATATGAAACAAGCAGATTGCTTTCCGTAAGGATAGAAAAACCTTCGCACGTAGATACCAAAGATATTAATGGTGCGTTGCTATCCGTGTGGCGGAATGGCAATGCCACATGCGTAACTCTACCGGCTAACTTAACCTCTAAACGGGCACAAGACAATGACACGCCTTGACGGTATTGCAGCAAGAATAGGTAAGGCGATGATACCAAATAACCGTGCTAGACGTTACGGAACTTTACCACCTAGTAGTCACGATAGTAGTGACCTCGTTAGAATATTTTGTTCTGTGGTAGTAACACGTATAGCTAATCAGTCTTCGCCGTGTTGGTCCCGGCCTCCTTTGAAGAATAGGCCAACTGCCGTTCTGCCAGGCAGATCGTAAAAGGCGACCGATTGGCTATCGAGTCACTAGCATCGTGGCTACTAGGTGGTAGAGTTCTGCATTGTCTCGCCCGGGTCTGGTACCACCGCCTTACCTATTCCTGCCGCAATAATATATATATATATATATATATATATATATATATATATATATATATATATATATATATATATATATATATATATATATATATATATATATATATATATATATATATATATATATATATATATATATATATATATATAATCAGTGCTTGTCGCTGTCGAGTTCCGGTTTGGAGGGTAAGGTAGCCGGTAAACTTATTCATGTGGCATTAGTCCTCGCCACAAGATAGCAACGCACCATTAACATCTTTGGTGATGGTTGACTCTTTCCATCAGGAGACCCATCTGCTTGTTTGCTATTGTTAAAAAAACCCTGTTAATTATGTTTTAAGGACTTTTAATATTTCCTAGCGTTTCTAGTTTTTATAAATGTACTAGCTATGCCCGCGACTTCGTTCGCGTGGAAAAAATTCTAAAATAAAAACCCGCATAGTTCCCGTTCCCGTGGGATTTCCGGGATTATTCTATGTCCTTTCTTGAGTCTCAAACTATATTTGTACCAAATTTTATCCAAACCGGTTCAGTGGTTTGGCCGTGAAAGCGTAACAGACAGACAGACAGACAGACAGAGTTACTTTCGCATTTATAATATTAGTATGGAAGTATGGATGTCGTACTCAGAAATAATAAACAAGTTACTATACTGGGTTTTTATAAAATATCTTATGGACATCTAATTTTCACGATATGGCCAATCGTGAATGATAAAATCGTGAAACATTAATGATTTAACGATCTAGTCAGTTTTAGTTGTCCACATCATGAAATAGCACCATTTCATGAAATTATCGAGCATTTCATGATGTGGGCAATTTTGCGATCTGGCTACGACATATACCTATATATAATAAAGTCAATTGAGCACATTGATATTGAATTTCAGTGTAATTTCCCAATGGGCCTAGTTTGATGTTGCGTCGACAGATTTTGCGAAACGAATTGAGGCTTGATTTTAAACATATACCCATAGAGTAATAACGCTTAGAGGGATAATTGCATTCAACGCTTCGTTCATATTTTAGGCCAAAACCGTGTCAATGTCCGTGTAAGCTTCGTGTAATCACTTGCGTCGTCACGCACACAAAGACCCCAAAGACTCGAATAGTGTTGCAAGTAAATAAATATTTTCCCAAGACGGTATTTAAAATATATCTACCTGACCGGTATACAAATAATCTTTCATACTATAACATTATTAATCATTTAGTATAAACTTGAAACTTACACTTTTTATTCGGTTAGGTAAAATATGTTAAATGCCGGGAAATATTCTAGATGTTCTCAAGATGATTCCAAAGCTATTTAACCTTATATTTTTTTAGCTTTTGTGCTTTTATTTGTGATTTAAAATATTTTTACCTCACTGAAATAAAGATTGTCTGTCTTTCCAATAGTATTATTAGTCATATAGAAAATTTAGAACTTACAATTTTTATTCTGGTGAGGTAAAATGAGTAGAATTACAGGAAAATGTTTTAGAGATTCTCAAGAATTTTGGAACGAAGTTCCTTACGGCAGGCTTGGAGGGGATAGGGATTTTGCTGCGCGACCGAACTGAAAAAAATGTGATAGTAAAACCGTAAGAAAAATGCGTGGAATAAAAGCGTTAAATGAGACGTGCGCATGCGCGACAGTCGCGTACACAAGCGAGTAGTGCCGTTTAGCCGAAGGAAGTTCGTTCCTACCTGGTGTCCCGCGACACCACATCATTTTCTTTTAAATTTCAGTAATTAAACAACGGTAACCAACCGGCACCGAGCGTAAATAAAAAATATGGTCAATACGAATTTACGTTATTTAAGTTATAAAAACAGTGATTGAAGTAATTCTTACAAAAAAAAAACCTTATTGATATGTATCAAATGTTTGAAATACATTGCTTGGCAAATACTTGTGTGTTATTATGTGTATGTCTGTGTGCGTGTATGTGTATGTATGTTTGTTCAAAGCTATTACCTTGGAACCTTTTTTATTTTAACTTTCATACAAATCTTGCCATGGTTCTAAACCTTAAACTATCTTGAAAATTAGCAATTGGGTGGGCAAGCAGAAACAATACTTACGTTATAGACGAACGTTTTAAGGTAAAAATTAATAAGATACTTATTAATCAAGTATTTATTTAAATCAACTTAAAAAATTTAAATGTTTTAAGCTAAACGTACTATATTGGCTACTATTGGCTCTGTGCATGACTTGAGCACCACCTAGCGTCCGCAACTGTTTTGGTTCTGATCTTAGAATAATAACGCCTAGAAACCACAAAAAACGAGTAAATAAAACTGAACCAGAAACGGCTCAATTCGTTTTGCGAGTTGTCAATGCTTAATAAGATCAGGTTATATCGGACACAGTTTACGAAAAATAATTCGAAATGACTTATTGCATTATAAAGAAGTGTTTTAACACCTTAGAAAAACAAAAAAGTGAACATTTCACAGGTAAATACTTACAATTTATAATTTTTCTGTTATGTAAATCGACTAAAAATAGATAATTTGAAACACATAACTTATCACTATACAGTTGCTAGTTGTGGAAAAAAAATTGTGCACAATATTTTTAGTTAGACCTTAATGTTAAGAAAATTAATTATTGTATTTGCTTTAACTATTATTTATACTAAGTCTTATGAAAATAATTTAGCTCGAGGGTACTTTTTGATAATTCAGCATTTATTTTATTTGTCTTTTTTTGCCTTTAACAACACAGTAAGTCATATTTTTTTCGAATTGCGAGACCTGCATTCCGTATGACATGTATCGCGATTCTGAGCGGACGGCAAGCGCATGCGTAGCCTTTTAAGGCTACTTTGAAATGGCTTAAAACATCGCGGCCCACTCGGTTTCTACGTGTTATAATTCTACGTTCCAAAGCTATTTCACCTTGGATTTTTTCGTTTTTGTGCAAATTGTGACACGAAAATATGTATACTTAATAATCAAATTATTTATTTGAAATTTTAAAAATTAAAATTAATCTCAGTGATGTAGAAATTTATAGGGTAAAATAGCCAAATTTCGGCCGCCTAACCAAATACATAAATTTCGGAGCCTATTAGGCTTAAACCGTTATCGGGAAGAAAATATTAATTTTCTTTTTCGTGTTAATCAATATTTAAATTTTACACTATTGATGTTTCGAATTGATTTCAACAACGAAATAAAAATATGTAAACGTGTTAAGTTTTAAATGATTGACCCTCTCTATCCTGGTTTCTTTTCTATTGTCGGTCAATTTTTCCCTAATTTCAGCCCCATTTTTCTCTAATGTTAGCCAGTAAAGGATGTTTGAAATTGAAATAAGGTATTGACTTTGCATTAAAATTTACTTTAATTTTATTAAATAACTTTTGTAAACATAATATGCCCTCAATTTTTTATGGTATGTATTTAAATGATCTTTTTAATTTGATAAAAACTGTAAAAGAAAAAATCTAAATGGTCACCAATTTAAATGATTGAGTCTCTTTCTTTGAGACATAAAATAAATGAAATAAATTGATATTTTAGTCTCTTTAAAACTACGCAGAAAAAATTTGATATGTAAAAATTACATTAGATCGTTACTTGCTGGTCCTCAAAATTAAGAGAAATGAGCATTAAATATTCAATATTGTGATATTTTTTTAATTAAAACGATTTATATAAATTATTTTTTGTCTATATCAAATAATCTTCAATATAACTATTTTAGGGTACTTATTTTTATTAAGTTGTAGTCAAAGAAAGGAAACAATTTAAAGGCACTTGATATTCAAAGTTTTATTTTTCACTATTAGAATAAAACTAGAATAATTTTCTACGATTGTTAAATCAATTAAATAAAATATATCGCTAGGAACAATTATATAAAAAATATTGAGACTTTAATTTAATTGAATTCTATCATCAAATTTAAGTGTTATCATTGTATAAAACTTAATTTACATTTTTATTAAAACAGCAATAAGTTTATATATTATAATTTTCATTATAAGTATCAAATAAAAATTCTCCCTGTTTTTGTATTAAAGAATAGTTAAAGCTAATTTATTTTTTTTCTTTTAAGTACCTATAAAGTGTCTTCGCAAAAACTTAGCTCAGAATTCTGTCAACCTAACTTAGATTTCTGAGATTAACAGCTGTTGTACTGAAGACACCCAATGACAAGATAAATATCTAACCACAGACCACTAAGGAGAGAACTGATTGCTTACGTTAACCTTACCTAAATTCCAACTTTATTTAACTACTATTCCCCAAGTTTAAAAAATATTAATTAAATGCGGATAAATTAAGCAGTTGATATAGAATCTTAAGAAACACATTAAACTTTAAGATAATAATTAAAAAACGATGTATGAAGTCTTGCCCGCGTTCTTAAAAGTTATGTGGAATATTAGCTTAATTATCAGTATAAACATATTAGAAGGTCGACATTAGGCGCAGACCGATTTTAGGGCACGTTACTCTACATGTTTTCGTGGATAAAAGTCGAAAATATCGCTAATAAAACTACTTGACACTAAGCAATACGAAATAATGCAGTAAGATGGCATATTATTTAATAAGAAAATTAAAAAAAAAATGACTTTGGTAGTGACAGAGTTTTTTCTGATGGTCACTGTGGCATCTAGAATGCTAGTTGGAACATTTTTTTTGTCTTCTAAAAGTCCTCATTATATACGAATAGATGCTTCATAATATTGGTCTGACAAACGGATTTGTAATATTTGTGTCAGTATAATGTGTGAGTCTCAACACTTAAAAACTATTTTTTATGCAAAAGCAAAGTCCAGGCTATGTAATATCGCACATAAAATAGGAATACACATATTATTAATTATAATGAAAATAGGTAAAAACAAATACGTGGTAGAATATTTTTCCCTTTGGCTGGCAACATTTTGAATATCGTTCTACTTAGATATTTATGATTTATTTGTTTGGATTTTATACAAAAATATCCGATGCCAAGTAGTTTTTATCGGTGAAATGTTATCTTCAAGTCCTAAATACGCTTTTGTGAAGCACGGTGACAGCATTTCACCACACAGTAACTCACATTTTTTGAAATTGCGAGAGCTGTACTCCGCGTGGCACGTGTCGCATGCCTGAGGGGCCGGCGAACGTAAGAAGCCTTTTCAGGCTTCTTTGAAATGGCTTAATATTGCGCGGGTCGACTCGGTTTCTATGCGTTATTATTCTATGCATATACCTATTTCTAAGCAACCAAAGTTTGTTATATTCAGATGTCACAAAATGGTGCTGACCACGAGAAATGGTGGTCAGCACCATTTTGTGACATCTGAATCCTGGTGGTCTGGATCTAAATCTACATGGAGGTATGCAGATTTTAACATATCTATAAGTAATTTCTTTAATTTTGTTTAAAAAAATGAAACAAATAATGCGTAAAATGTACAGTCTCCTCATACCTAGTAGACAGAATGTAGGAATAGGTGGCTATGAACTTGTATTTTTAAAATTGCCTCTCAGTTAATATTTGATCTCCGATATAAGCCAATTAATTATCTAATAGCCAGCATTTTAAGGCAAGATAAGGTCAAATGACATTTTGGTTAATAGCTATTAAAATTCTTTACCGACTCGCCTAGGTATTGCACTTTCTTACCTATACCAGTCACCATACTACTACTTCTAAGGCTCAATCTTTGAGCCAGTTATACTTACGTCTGATGTATCTACTTACGTGTGGTGATTTTATACCCATTGTACACTAATTACTGGCAGGGGTCTTTCCTAACGGATACGATCTTCAAGAACAGAGCTTCTTACTCTTTCTTAAAAGTCCGGCAACGCAACTGCAAGTCTTCCGATAGTGTAGTTGTCCATGGGCGGCGGTGTTCACTTACCACCAGGTGAGCCTTCTCTCGGTTTGCCCCCCTTTTCTATTAAAAAAACCTGACGTCAGAATGTCTGGACATTTTCTTTTTCACTTTTCTCTTTTTTTTTTGCCAGCAATTTTGAACGTTGGTACCAAATAGCATTAAAAAGTACAAAAGTTTAGTATAACTGAAACATGAAATATCGCTTGTGTTCCAGGAATCCTGACACTCACCAGTCAAACCAAATCGACAATGTAGTGGGATTCACATTTCACATACTCATAAAGCTTAATAACGAAGTGCTTGTTAATGTTATTTTTGAACGATATTACTTTTATTTTAATCTTTTATAATTGTAAGGCTACACCACCGTAATATTACGAAATTCTACTTTTATTTTAGTATTTCACTTTTGCTATCCAGTTTGCATTCTAATAACAAATATGCTCATATCTGAATATTCCCCCTTTGTGCTCGGGAGTGTGCTCGTAGTAAATGGAATGAGTGTTATGCTGAGATTCATCATAAAACTTCGTCTGGATAGCTAGCAAAATATTGTGAGCACGTAAACTACGTTAATTAGTGAAATGGTATATATAACGTATAACTTATGTGTTTATTGTATGTGTTATATTTTGTATATCTGAGTGTAATATTTGAAGGCGTAATTTTTATACATTTTCTTTAGGAGTGTATGTAATCAATGCCGAAAGGAAAGCACCCAAATTCTTATTATTTATATTCCATAGAGGCAGATGGATCTCCTAACTGATATGGATAACCATCGCCTTTAAGGGTTATTGGATGATTCGCACGAATTTAACTCGCATGAAATGTGAAAATCGACATATTCTAATATCTACATATTATTTTTTCTGTAGGCGATTCGCACAAAGTTAACTTATTGGTGTGCGAATCGATAACTCTGAAAACATGTAGTAGGCTTTTGGCAAATATTTTACAAAACGTTGGTACTAGAGTGTACTTGATCATAGCTGTATTGCACAACACGAGTGTGTCAATAGATAATACTACATACTTTTAAAATTGTCGATTCGCACAACAATAAATTAACTTCATGCGAATCGCCTACAGGAAAAATAATAATATTAAAATATGTCGATTCGCATATTTCGTGCGAGTTAAATTCGTGCGAATCATCCAATAACCCGCCTTGAAATACCAAAGATGTAAATGCTATCCGTGTTACGGTTTGGATAGCCACATGGATAGGTTAACCGGCTGCGTCATCCTATAAACCGGAACACGTTACACGACAACGAGATGTACAAATGGTATTGCGACAGGAAATAGTTAATGCGGTGGAACTAAATCCGGTCGAGACATTGCAAACCCCTACAGGCTACAACCGAATTGGTAGTTACGACGTTAGTGACACTTAGAAGCCTTCTCTCGTGCTTCTCTCACCTTGTACGAGATGACTAGCAGCAAGCAGACCATTTGGGGAAAGTCATTCAGGCTAAGCCTGAGCGTCAAGGTATAAAATTCTAACTTGTAACAGAACCTGGGTACGCCCATGTATATTGCTGCTCCTGCAATTCACTTTTAGTTCGTAATTCTGTGGTATATTGCAAATTAGAAGGTTGTTACTATTGATTTTGACTTCCAGAAGCAGCTGCAGTGTACGCCCAAGCTAAAGTGATATGACAGTTGGACTCATTGCATTTTAAAAATGAAAGGTATCAAAAATGATAATACAGTGCGTTAAAATCCATGGGTAAAGATATAATGCAACACGAATTATTTTTACTGGCAATACAACCCCCCCCCCCCCCGCCCCCCTGTAGTTACGCCCATGGTTGGTACCAAAAACTGACGTAACGGAACTTTATCACCCAGTAGAGTCACGATAGTCATACATTTGACCAATCTATTAACAAAGACAAAATTGAGGTAATTATTTTTAACTTTCCGCAAAATTTTCAGTACTTCAAGTTTTAAAGAGTGAAGTGCTATTTGACTCTCGTGAAGATGCTTCGGTTACGAAGTGAAACGTGCGTTGAGTACATAAACTGTGTGTTTCTGTTTTTGTCCTGCTGAGGGTTGTCTTTAAATTTAGAATCTTTGCTAAGTTTTGTCCATTACATTCATTATTTTTTAAATGAAACTACTGTGGAATCATTGTGATTTGAATCTCGATCAAACGGAAATGCGCCACGATAGTGAAACAAACATACGAGTATAAATGTGTAGGATTAAGCCGACGAGAGCATACAATAGAACACATTATGGACCCAGTATTTTATATTTAAAATATAAATTATTTAATAATTCCAAGACTAGCCAGATATAAACAGTATAACCAAAGAGAATTTACTGCGAATTTTGTCTTCTGAAATACTAAAAAATTTTTTCCTCAACTTATTTATCTCTATCTTTCTTTCGTTCTTTCCTACTTTGATGAAAAGTTTTATTTTTACCATGTGTGAGCTCACACTCGATTTTTTTTGCTTTAGAGGCATTGCTGAATGTCGCAACTTAAATACCTTAATGAGTAGCGTCTGTATCTATGAAAAATCTTTTCAACCGACTAAAAAACGGAAGTTCATCAGTTTGTATGTATGTATGTATGTATTGGATAATACTTGAGTATGATAATATATTTAGGCGTCCAAATACGCTTACAAAATTTCGTAATTTTTGTCTACGAATATCTCGGGAACTAAACACCATATCGAAATAATTGTTTTTGATTAAAATTAGATATATTCCAACTAAGGGAACATCTCAAATTTCATCAAAATCGGCTTAGTAGTTTTTGAGATATGGGTATAGTGAACAGATTTTTAAGTCGATTAAATTTTTTTAATTACTTTTATTACTTACTATAATAGTGTAGTGTGTCATATACACTGGGAAAAACATAATAAAACCTAATAAATTAGTAAAGTGCATGTCGGGCCACGCGCATTGTAGGGTTCCGAAGTGGCCCATCACAATAATGCGGACTAAGAAGAGGTCATTAAAATAGGTATGAAACAATAAAGAATTGTTCCATACCTATTTTAATGTTAACCATGAATATCTCCGCACCACGGGTTCACTGCCTTTAAAAACTTCTCCAAGTACATTTTATATGTTTGTCAAAAACTTCTAAGCCGTGGCAGTTTTCCTTTAACTTCCTTATATTTACTACTACTGTGATTTTTTTACCTGGTAGAGGGGAAGTGTTCCACTTGACCGCCCGGCCACGCGAATCGGCGGCGGCGGCGGCGCGGCGGATGAGGTGAAAATTCGTCGGTCGCCCCGCCGCCGGTCGCCACGCCGCGTGTTATGTTTAGTACTTTCCCATACATTAGTTTCAGACGTCAGACGCTTCGCCGTTCGCGTCGCGCGAAAAATCGCGGGTGCGAATTTCCCGTGGCCAGGCCGTGACTCTACCAAAAATTAGCACTTTAAAGCTTAATATTTCATAAACTAGTCCCACAAGGGACTTCCAGTCCCTTATGCGCGTTCTATCTTCCACAGTCTACATCTTAGCTTACCATCAGGCGAGATCGTGGCCAAGCGCTGCCCTATTGACACTAAAAAAACTTTTTTGTTTAATCGAAAAATTGTTTTCGCAAACCTAAATTATTTTTTAAAGTCTTATCCAAAGATACCTCGAGAGTAAAATTAACATCCACACTTTACATGTGGAGGAGCTACCTAAAAAAAGTCACCATTTTGTTGCCGTGACTGTATATTCATGCAAAATTACATCTTTGGGGCCATCCATAAATTATGTCACACGAATTTCATGATTTTTTAATCCCTCCCCCGTCCTTGTCACAGCTGGTCACATTAGTGAGACCCCCCCACCTAAAGTGATGTCACATATTTTACAATTTTACATTACAATAATGATCTCATTCGATTATTTTTTTATTTGTACAGGTAGCTTTTTAAATGTAGTGTTGTAATACTTAGATATAAATTATATATTTTGAAAAATATCATATCACAAAATTTGGGACTCCTACCTACCCCTTGTCACACAATGTCACACTTCGTCGACCCCCTCCTTCCCCCTTAACGTGTGACGTAATTTATGGATGGCTCCTTTCTAGTACTAAGGATCTTTGCACGGACGAATCGACGTAGCGAAATGATATGGGTTTTCTAATTTACTTCAGAAGCCTAAAAACTAATGAGAACAAAGCACTCAAAACTCATCTAAGTTTGTCTTTCAAGTAAGGATATTTCGAGGTCCTTTAATCGGATTTAACGGTCAAGCATCTCGACCTGAGCTTAAACTTAAGTACACTACAATTAATTAGAGCTAGTCCTGCTTTGTAACGATAAGTAATTAGTTCTTGCTAAGATGATTCTTGAACTAAAGTTCTATTATATTACAAGTAAGCTTTTTAAAATAAATTAAATTAACTTAATCATATTAATATTAATATGATTAAGTTAATTTAATTTATTACTAGCTGTTCCTAGCTAACTAGCTGTTTCCTGCGACTTCGTCTGCGCGGACTTCGTTTACTCCGCACAGCTTCTCCCCCGTAAGTGACAGCGTGATAATATGTAGCCTATATGTTGATCCGACCTGTTAGCAATATTTATGCAAAATTTGAAGTAAATCCATGCAGTACTTTTTGAGTTTACCCTGGACATACATACAGACAAACAGACAAAAATTCTCAAAATTATATTTTTGGCTTCGATATTGATTGTAGATTGCGCCCCAATTATTAAAAAAAAAAATTCAATGTACAGTTTTGACGTTCCTACGATTTTATTATATGTATATAGATTAGCCGACTCGTCTAGTTAATCGCGAGTAGAGTTAATAACGTCAATATAAGACATTTCGTACAATCTTTCATCCCCGGTTTCAGCCCCTTAAGGGTTGACCCCGGCTCTCCAATTAATTTCGTGCCGAATATATATATGACTTCACTGATGCACGCATTGCACGCCCGATGAAGATGAGAGAGTTAAGGGTGATACTGAAAGCACGCCCGCTCCAATGCTATAAATGCATCCGAACGGGACATGTTAATGTTATATACATATATATATATATATATATATATATATATATATATATATATATATATATATATATATATATATATATATATATATATATATATATATATATATATATATATAAAAATCGTCAAACTTAAAAGAGATTTTATTGTTTAGTCTATGGTCAAATTCCGGTCACAGGCCATCGCCAGTAAAATTATCCATTTTAGGGGATTAAAACTAATCTCAGCTAAGTTATGCTTAGTTTTGTATTGAAATATGAGTATGGTACACGTTAGTGTTGTTGAGGATTCCGCTTCCGCATCCTCATAAAGCGAAATTTCCGCATTTTTTGGAATCCCTCAACCTTTACCGTTTCCACATAAAAGAAAGTTAAATATTTCCTCTTCTGCTTTCGCTTCCTTTTATATCAATTTAAGAGGAATTTTCATTGCCCATGTGCGTGTAACCTTACAGATGGTGCGCGGCACCATGCTGCCATGCTGCAAAAAAGTCGCGAGTTGGATAATGTGATATGTGAAATTATAGCTGTTCGAGATTAGCCTTTTAATCTTTTAGCTAATTAAAAACTGCAAACCTATTTTGTTTTATTGAGTTTCCAACAAAAATTATATTCATAGAACTTTTACTCTCTCCTCTATATTCTATAAATCATTCTTTCTCTTCCTCAACCGCTTCCTCTTCCTCATCCGCATCCCCTTCCTTATAAATACATCCTCATCCGTATCCCCTAACTTCGTGCTTGACAATTCCTCTTTCGCTTCCTCCTCCTCATAACCACTCCCTCATTAACACTAGTACACATAATGGTAGACATAGAATTATAAGGCATAGAAACCAAGTCGACCGGCGCAATATTAAGCCATTTCAAAGAAGCCTGAAAAGGCTTCTTGCGCTCGCCGGCCGTTTAGACATGTGACACGTGCCACAAGAAGTACAACTCTCGCAATTTCAAAAAATGTGAGTTACTGTGTGGTGAAAGGTTGTCACCGTGCTTCACAAAAGCGTATTTAGGGCTTGAAGATCACATTTCACAGATAAGAACTACTTGGCATCGGATATTTTTGTATAAATTCCAAACAAATAAATCGGAAATATCTAAGTTGAACGATATTCAAAATGTTGCCAGCCAAAGAGGAAAATATTCTACCACGTATTTGTTTTTTACCTATTTTCATTATAGAATATAGAGGAGAGAGTAAAAGTTCTATGAATATAATTTTTGTTGGAAACTCAATAAAACAAAATAGGTTTGCAGTTTTTATTTAGCTAAAAGATTAAAAGGCTAATCTCGAACAGCTATAATTTCACATATCACATTATCCAACTCGCGATTTTTTTGCAGCATGGCAGCATGGTGCCGCGCACCATCTGTATGGTTACACGCACATGGGCAATGAAAATTCCTCTTAAATTGATATAAAAGGAAGCGAAAGCAGAAGAGGAAATATTTAACTTTCTTTTATGTGGAAACGGTAACGGTTGAGGGATTCCAAAAAATGCGGAAATTTCGCTTTATGAGGATGCGGAAGCGGAATCCTCAACAACACTAACGTGTACCATACTCATATTTCAATACAAAACTAAGCATAACTTAGCTGAGATTAGTTTTAATTCCCTAAAATGGATAATTTTACTGGCGATGGCCTGTGACCGGAATTTGACCATAGACTAAACAATAAAATCTCTTTTAAGTTTGACGATTTTATATATATATATATATATATATATATATATATATATATATATATATATATATATATATATATATATATATATATATATATATATATATATATATATATATATATACGTACGTACGACGTACCCAGTCTGCTTGGGTGTAATCTTATTTGCCCCACTTTTATATCAGCTACCGAACATCCTCCTGCCTCTGCGACAGCCTCTGCTATCTCTGCTGGGGTTATGGATTCGTCAAGGTCCATCACCCTTAACTCTCTCATCTTCATCGGGCGTGCAATGCGTGCCTCAGTGAAGTCATATATATATATATATATATATATATATATATATATATATATATATATATATATATATATATATATATATATATATATATATATATATATATATATATATATATATATATATATATATATATATGTAGTCGTTTACAGAATGATAAAATATGGTTTAATTAGGTTAAAGGAAAACTATCACAGCTAAGTAGGCTTTACAAGTTTACGAGTAATAGTCGACCAACTTATAAAATGTACTTTGAGTAGTTTTTGTAGGCGATGAAACTGTGCTGCGGAGATATTAATCATTAGCGTTCAATAGGTTAAATGTTCATTGTACGAAATAAGAAGAAAACTATATTATTAGTCCGCATTATTACGATGGGAAACACGAAAACACAGAACACACAAAGTCACAAAATATTGCACGTGGCCCGACACGTACTTGGCCTGTTAATTTAAATTACAACGCATAGTGTGCTTCTGTTTTGTATTATTGGCGGCTGTATTTCGTATTTATACGTAAAGTAAGAGTTGGTTTTACAATATTTTAAACGAAAAAGTAAGTCATTGGTAGGATGTTAACTAGCGACCATCAGTCGACCCGGACGTAAACTTGCGTTTACGTAATTCATAAAATAGAAAGAAAATGAGCTCGCTGGTTCAAATCCAACATGTGACGTTGTGTTTTTTCCCTTCCATCTCTTAACTAGCGTAATTGGTGAATCGGACAGGATAACGCTTTTCTCTTATTTAATAATTTATCGCTTAGCTGAGTTTTTTAAATTTATATTTTCTTTGAACACTTTTTTCAAGTGTAATTTATATTTAAAAACTTGAAGCGAATATTTTGTATTTCTTTTTAAGATAATTACGCAGCCTGAACGGTATAAAATTATGCATAGTTAAAGTTTATATGGTTAAAGTTTATACATAAAAAAATATTTTTGTGTTATATGCATCACTACATATTATAAAACAAAGTCGCATTCTTTGTCTGTCCCTATGTCCCTATGTATGCTTAAATCTTTAAAACCACGCAACGGATTATGATGCGGTTTTTTTTGATAGATAGAGTGGTTAAAGAGGAAGGTTTATGTGTATAACAACATTCAATATAGAGTCGAGAGATACTGCAATTTTTGAGTTTTCTGATGTCATGTCGTAAATAATTACATTTTTTTCCGCTTACATTGCAAACGCTGGCTAAACCCTACGAGATTTATCAAAATAATGTACTAAGTATTTGTACACCTTGAAAAGGTCTACAGAAAACTCCGCGATGGTATATGTCTATCTCTTATGGATAACCCACAATAGCATTTTTTTGTCATTTACTTTTTAAGAGAAATAATGGCTTTTTTTTCGAAGCAATTTTAAGCAATACAGCACTAATCCTTATCCAATTAAATACCTTAAATATATTGCGTATTTAATATAGAGCAATATGGCCTTTTACAGCATGTAATTTAAATGAATATTTTCGAAGATATTACAGATTTAATTTAAAATGCAGGGGCATGGTTACCGGCCGGTCGGGCGGCGCGCGCGCGGCGTGTTCTGAAACCGCTCTGGGAAACGTGTTAATTTTCGGATAAATAAATCGACGGGCCCCAAGAACAAAATCGTATCTACAAAATTACCAAATTACGATATGTTTGTTTGTGGGAATACATTGTAGATGATGTTCACTTGAGTATTTCCACAAAAAAGACCAATAAGTATAAAAAGTAGTAGTGAAGTCATATATATATATATATATATATATATATATATATATATATATATATATATATATATATATATATATATATATATATATATATATATATATATATATATATATATATATATATATATATGTAGTCGTTTACAGAATGATAAAATATGGTTTAATTAGGTTAAAGGAAAACTATCACAGCTAAGTAGGCTTTACAAGTTTACGAGTAATAGTCGACCAACTTATAAAATGTACTTTGAGTAGTTTTTGTAGGCGATGAAACTGTGCTGCGGAGATATTAATCATTAGCGTTCAATAGGTTAAATGTTCATTGTACGAAATAAGAAGAAAACTATATTATTAGTCCGCATTATTACGATGGGAAACACGAAAACACAGAACACACAAAGTCACAAAATATTGCACGTGGCCCGACACGTACTTGGCCTGTTAATTTAAATTACAACGCATAGTGTGCTTCTGTTTTGTATTATTGGCGGCTGTATTTCGTATTTATACGTAAAGTAAGAGTTGGTTTTACAATATTTTAAACGAAAAAGTAAGTCATTGGTAGGATGTTAACTAGCGACCATCAGTCGACCCGGACGTAAACTTGCGTTTACGTAATTCATAAAATAGAAAGAAAATGAGCTCGCTGGTTCAAATCCAACATGTGACGTTGTGTTTTTTCCCTTCCATCTCTTAACTAGCGTAATTGGTGAATCGGACAGGATAACGCTTTTCTCTTATTTAATAATTTATCGCTTAGCTGAGTTTTTTAAATTTATATTTTCTTTGAACACTTTTTTCAAGTGTAATTTATATTTAAAAACTTGAAGCGAATATTTTGTATTTCTTTTTAAGATAATTACGCAGCCTGAACGGTATAAAATTATGCATAGTTAAAGTTTATATGGTTAAAGTTTATACATAAAAAAATATTTTTGTGTTATATGCATCACTACATATTATAAAACAAAGTCGCATTCTTTGTCTGTCCCTATGTCCCTATGTATGCTTAAATCTTTAAAACCACGCAACGGATTATGATGCGGTTTTTTTTGATAGATAGAGTGGTTAAAGAGGAAGGTTTATGTGTATAACAACATTCAATATAGAGTCGAGAGATACTGCAATTTTTGAGTTTTCTGATGTCATGTCGTAAATAATTACATTTTTTTCCGCTTACATTGCAAACGCTGGCTAAACCCTACGAGATTTATCAAAATAATGTACTAAGTATTTGTACACCTTGAAAAGGTCTACAGAAAACTCCGCGATGGTATATGTCTATCTCTTATGGATAACCCACAATAGCATTTTTTTGTCATTTACTTTTTAAGAGAAATAATGGCTTTTTTTTCGAAGCAATTTTAAGCAATACAGCACTAATCCTTATCCAATTAAATACCTTAAATATATTGCGGATTTAATATAGAGCAATATGGCCTTTTACAGCATGTAATTTAAATGAATATTTTCGAAGATATTACAGATTTAATTTAAAATGCAGGGGCATGGTTACCGGCCGGTCGGGCGGCGCGCGCGCGGCGTGTTCTGAAACCGCTCTGGGAAACGTGTTAATTTTCGGATAAATAAATCGACGGGCCCCAAGAACAAAATCGTATCTACAAAATTACCAAATTACGATATGTTTGTTTGTGGGAATACATTGTAGATGATGTTCACTTGAGTATTTCCACAAAAAAGACCAATAAGTATAAAAAGTATATTTGTAGCGTGTTTAATGCGAATTTTATTATAAAACCAATTTAGTCTGATCTCTCCATAAGATTTTATTCTTGGGACCCGTCGTTAATATAGGACTTCAGCTGAAAATCAAAATTTAGTACAATCTTTTTTTTTTACTAAATATCACCATATAAAAATCATGTGGATGATTTCAAATAGTACTAACAAATTATTTGTTTTAGAGATTTTTAGCCTGTTTTCGGAATTTTATATGATCAAGTAAAGTACATTCTATCATGTAATACTTAAATATATATCTTCAGGTATATCGTATAATTTTTGTAAAATTGTTATTTAATAATCAATGTAAAAAACGTGATTTAGTAAACCAGTTTTTAATTTCCCACTACATATTATGTAGATAAGGAAGATACTGATTTTGCCTCGATTTTCGAAAATCGAGTTTTCACCAGATGTCCACGTTTTGAGGTCCCAGGAATCTTTTCCGACTATTTTCACGCTGACGTTAGTATGTCTGTATGTGTGTGTGTGTGTGTGTGTGTATGTGTGTATGTAAACATGTCATAACTTTTGAACGGCTAGACCGATCGAAACGCGGTTGATGGCAGTCGATTGGATTCCGCTTAACTTAGATTTCCTGAAAAATTGAACCGATTCGGTCTAAAAGATTTAGAGAAATTTTGAAAAAACACCAAAAGAAACAGTATTTTTAATATAATTACCAGATTTACGTAACGAGTACAAAAAATAATCAGCTCTATTCCTCAAAAAACTACGTCTAATACATAAATTGCATCAAAATCGGTTTATCCGTTTGGGAGTAATCGTTTACGAAAAATTTTTAAAAAAGTGTTTTTCCGACATAGCTTCAAACTTTTTCAACCAATAATTTTTTGGTGTTCTACGATATTTTAGTTCTAAAAAAACTTCGTCAAATGCCGTTTCAAAAATCAAAATCGAATCTAATTCTCAAAACTTATAGCTTTTTAAAAATAAAATTATGTTGTTCTTAGCAAACTTACTTAATTTTTGTTAAATAACTTTCAAGTTTCAAGTTAATTTACCGATTGACTTAAAAATATTATCAGCTTTTGTTCTTTAAAAACTGCGTCAAATACCGTTAATTTAATCAAAATCGGTCAATTTGTTTGGGATTTAGCAATGAAGAAAATTAAAAATAAAATGTTTTTAGACATGACACCGAAATGTGTCAACGTATCGGTTATTTAGCTAAAACAATATTTTAGATCTCAAAAATGGAGTTGAATACCATCATCTTTTTCAAATATACAGTTTTTAAAAAATTAATAATACTGCTTTTTCAGTTCAATCATCTATTTAACAAAATAGATGATTGAACTGAAAAATCTATGCTTATAGTTTTTACTCTTTTGAGCTTAAAATACGTTTATTTAGTGAAAAGTTTTAGGGATGGCCCGCAGGGTCAACCATTTACACATTTTTTCGCCTTAATAAATCGCAGGGTCAAACCTTCAACGTTGCAGGCTTAGATTTGAGCGTTGGCTGTTTTTCACATGGTCAACTTATATGTCACTCTTTCAAGAGTAACCTCTAAAGAAAACATGTTCGTATTGTCTAATGGCAAGAAAGCTGTGAACGTTGTATATAAAGACATTTTGTAATATATTAATGGAAAAAGTAAAAGAAATAGGTAAAAATGTAAAAACTAAAAATGTAGTACCTATATGAATTTAGATGTTCCAAAAATAGCAGGAAATTTAGATGTTCCAAAGATAGCAGGAAATCTTTATGGTATTGGGAAAGGGGAATTGTTTGCGGGCCACGGGCAGTAATGAATAAATCAAAACTACTGCATTGATTTTAATATTTTTTTTTACTGAGTGACATAGGCTGTATATTTTATAGCCGAGCGAAGCCGGGGCGGGCCGCTAGTTAGAAATAAATTAAATACAGGGCAATGCACACACTACGTTGCTCATATACGTGTATAATATCTACTATTTTAATGAATAAATAAAGAAATATTGGTGGACAAATTATACGAATTGGTTTAACCCTAAAGTAAGCAAATTATTTGCTTGTAGTATGGGTGTCAGTCAACGAAACTAATATATAGAGATACATATAATATAAATACCTACTCAAATAGATTTTATAAAACCCAAACATAGCAATACAAACATCTACATTTGCCACGTAAAAGTTAGTCGGGTCCGCTAACTACTCGAACAATTATTTTTTATGCATTAGAAATAAATTAAATAATTATATGCATTACAAATAAATAAAATAAATTATATGTAGCAGAAATCTATATATATAAAAATCAATTGCTGTTCGTTAGTCTCGCTAAAACTCGAGAACGGCTGAACCGATTTGGCTAATTTTGGTTTTGAATTAATTGTTGAAGTTCAGAGAAGGTTTAAAAGGTGAGAAAATATAGAAAAAACATAAGAGTAGTTAAAAAGTTAGATCAGGATCAGCTAGTATATATATATATATATATATATATATATATATATATATATATATATATATATATATATATATATATATATATATATATAAATCAACTGCTTTTCGTTAGTCTCGGTAAAACTCGAGAACGGCTGAAGCGATTTGGCTAATTTTGGTTTTGAATTAATTGTTGAAGTCCAGGGAAGTTTTAAAAGGTGAGAAAATGTAGAAAAAATTTAGTTAGTATGAAATAAAATAAATAGGGAACATTACACACACTATCTTGTGCCACACATGAGTATAATATGTAATATTTTATCTATGGTTAAAGTCTGTTCAAATGGAATTGAGTCATAGTTTGCTTATCTTATAATTGATCTAATTGATATTTGCGCTTTAGGCCTTATATTTAATAGTTGCGGTCGAATTTCAACCAGAAACCTAGTTATAGTAAATAGATCTGGAATAAACCGCTAGAAAGCGGTCTAGATGAGAGACTGCAGAGCGTAAATATATTGACTGTGCGTACACTAATCTCTACATAGTATAAAACAAAGTCGCTTTCTCTGTCTGTCCGTATGTATGCTTGAATCTTTAAAACTACGCAATAGATTTTGATGCGGTTTCTTTCAATAGATAGATTGATTCTTGAGGAAGGCTTTAGTATATAAACCTTTCCGATATTCCAACGGGGACAAAAGTTACGCGGGTGAAATCGCGGGCAGGTCGCTAGTGGAGAATAATATTAATTTATTTGAGCCTATGAAAGACGATTTCAGAAAATGTGTTGCTTCGTCCGCGCCCCTACCAAAACCTCCATTTATCAACGAGTAGGTAGGTATTTAACCTAAAATACAAGCGGTGTCAGCTTGCAACGGAACATAAAGAACAGTTTAAGAGTAGGTACCGCATTTTCTGATATCTTTAAATTTAATTAAAACTTTCTTATGCGTATGTATAGTATAGTCGATTTGATGATTATATATAAAGACGACTAGTTCACTCTGCCTTTACCGCAAGGGAACCCGCATGTATGTATGCATGTAAAAGGCGACCGATTGGCTATACGAGTCTCGCCCCAGTCTGGTACCAACGACTTACCTATTCCTGCTGCAATAGCGTCAGTACTTGTCACTGTCGTGTTACGGTTTGGAGGGTAAGGTAACCGGTAAACTTATGCATGTGGCATTAGATCTCGCCACAAGATAGCAACGCACCATTAACACCTTTGGTGTCTATATGGTTGACTCTTTTCGTATGGAGACCCATCTGCTTGTTGTATCTTATGATATAAAAAAACTGAAAAAAAAGTATCTTCACGCCCGTATCCCCGAAGGGGTAGGTAGAGGTACAACAAGTGCACCCACGATTAGCCGAAGATACTTGGTCCCACAAATGTAATAGGTGGCAAGCCTATCGCCAACCGGGCACTTTCCAATCCCGGGCAACTTTGTGTTTCTCAGAAAACTGAAAAAACACTTTTTTTTAATTGCCCGACCCGGGAATTGAACCCAGGACCTCATGTAGTCAACGCCAACGCTGGACCACTAGACCACAGAGGCGATTATAACTGGAACATTATTAAGTACCTCAAACGTTGTGTGTAATCCTCTCATGTTCCATTTACATACCAAAACTTTATTGTCCGCCCGCTCAAGTTTCCTCCGGGAAATGCATCGATGCCGATCCTATTTACGAACTTGTACCGACCTTTTACAAAAGCGTAAGTACATTGAGTTCATCTAACCCTGCACAATCAACCATTGCCGGAATCACGTTGTTTTAAAGTGATTTATTGTATGATGTACGACGCACTGTACTTTATATGTATGTCTTTGTGTATATGAGTGTGGTCATGTGAAAAGAATAAAAATCCAATTATTGAAGAACAGTACGAGGGACAGCGGTAAACTTCTTGTAGAGTTGACCGTCTTCCCACCAAGCAGTTCATATAAAGCGAACGATTAGACAAACCTATCACTATTAGAGGTGCAGAAGTGACGCGTTTGGCCAATTTTTCACTTTTTACCATCTGCCTGACAGAATGGAAGATAATCTATTTCTCTTAAGCAGTGTTTTTCAGTCTATTTCGAGACGCGACCCCCTTAGCATGTTATAAAAAATCGCCCACTGTCTCCTAACCTACATAAAAAAATCAAATCCTTTTAACGTTTTCCTTTTCTGTATTATCAGGTAAATATTTTATCTTTGCTTTTTTAGTAACACTAAACTATCGTCTAGTGCCGGTTTTAGCACTATCAGCACCCTAGGCAAGATTTCTTTGGTGCCCCCTAATTGCAATTCAATTACATACGAGAATTACAAAAAGGCGAGGCAAGTACAATGAAATAATCATCTATTTAAAAAAAACATTTATTTCAAAAACTAATAAAATTTCACTTTTCTAGTTTTAGAACTCATTTATTAGGCATTCCAAGTCTATGTTTTCTGCAATTTTATTTTCGATTGACAAAGTTGCTACGTTTGTTAATCTCGATTGAGAGATTGTCGATCGCAGATATGTTTTTATCAGCTTCATCTTGGAAAAACTTCTTTCCCCACAAACAACCGTTAAAGGTATACCTAGTCAATAACATTCGCAATGATATCCATACATTTGGATACAGTTCTTGTAAGTTGCGATCTTTAATAAAATTCAAAACATAAGCAAGGGTAACCACATTCTGATCAGGCAAAAAAGCAAACAAGAGTATCGAAACATAGCTTTAAATGTGTGATTACTGTGTTTGTTTGTTTTAAAACGATCAAATAATTGTTTTAAGAGCATCCACTTATATCAAGAATTGCTTCATCAAAAATTACAAAGAGATAGATTTCGGGAATCCCTGACCATAGAAAAACACATTATTTCTATATGGTCCGCCGGTGAACACTACATTTCATTCTAGTGCTGCCAACTTAACAATTTTTCCCTAATTTCTGGGAAAATTACAAGTAAGTAGACCTCGCTCAATGAGCGGGGGAACTACAAAGGTGCGCCCTTTGGAAATTATAAAGAAACTTAAAGAGGCGCCCCTTTTATCCGGCGCCCCTTTGCCGTCGCCCATCCGCGCCCTACCCTAACGCCGCTACTGCTATCGTCGATGATCCCCTTGCAAAGGCCTCGCGACTTCCACACTTTGAAAATCACTGTTTTAAAGGAACCCTGACCAATACGAAGTCGCAACAGATTTCCAGTTGCTATTTATATTTTTTCCAAAAAAGAACAATATTTTTTGTTCAACCCGGCTATTGAACTTGGGCCCTAATAATCAGAGCCGAATAGGTTAAATAGTAGTTAACCTAACTACTACTAGACAAAGAGGCCTGTAAGATACTATTTTTTGTTATATTCAACATAATCTTTCCACTAATGGCGAAATGAGTCTTTTCTTGATAAAATGTAGCAAAGAGAAAGTGATTTATCGGTGTATTACAGTCATATGTGAGATATATGAGAAAAGATATATTTGTAGAAAGAATATAATGTAGTTGCGGAGCGCCATATATCAGGTGTCACCTGATCAACTACTCGAAATCAGAACACAGTAAACACCATACGGACCGTTTTTTAGCTAGGATGCAAACAAAAGGCTTAATATTTGCGAAGGTAACTCGACTATTGTCATCGAAGATGTAAAAGTTGTTATTATTATTTAAAATCTCAACTTCTCAAAAACGTTGCGATTGACGTGGAGTCAAAAGTTTGATATAAAAGTAGCCTTCCAAACGCTTGTTTCTTTTGTTGTTGGCTATTTATTAATAAATGTTTATGACAAACTTAATATAAGTTAAATTGTTCTAAATCTTTGACAACAAAGATAGATAAGATAGATATTTCAGAAATAATGTATTATTTCGTCGTAGGTCTAATTTAAGTATACTATAATTCGTAAAATAAAAGGTAAAAGTAATTATACTCAAGACCATTTTTTTGATTAAAATATTTAATGTGCTTTGATATTTTCACCGATAACTTTTTTGTTTCGCAGTTAAATTTAAAAATAGCTTTGTTATAGTTTACAAGTTATGCTTATAAAAAAATCTTTCTAATAAACTTTATTTCAAATTGAGGTACAAGGATTTTGCAGTTACTGCGTTCTGATTTAGTCCACTAAGTAGTAATGGGAATATGGGATTTCCTTTCTTCTGATATGTACCTCTGCGCCAAGCGGTTTATTTCTGTCAAAACTCAAAACTAACTTAGGTTTGTATGTTTGATAACACGAATTGCCAAACGGAAATCGAAAAATATTCCTTTCTATTTTTTTTATCTCATAAGATAGCATACAAGCAGATGGGTCTCCTGATGGAAAGAGTCAACCATCACCTATACACACCAAAGATGTTAATGATGCGTTGCTATCTTTTTGCAAGGTCTAATGCCACATGCATAAGTTTACCGGCTACCTTACCCTCCAAACCGGAACACGACAGTGACAAGCACTGACGCTATTGCGGCAGGAATAGGTAAGGCGGTGGTACCAGACCCGGGCGAGACAATGCAGAACTCTACCACCTAGTAGTCACGATGGTAGTGACTCGCATAGCCAACCGGTCGCCTTTTACACTTGCCTGGCAGAACGGCAGTTGGTCTATTCTTCAAAGGAGCCCGGAACCAACACGGGGAAATATTTTTTTGTATTTGGCATATTTAACATCAAAAATTTAGGTAGGTACAAAAACTAGCCAGTACGTGAAAATTATCCATTTGAAGTTTCACTTTGTTTCTGTAGATTAATTATTTACGCTTGCTCTCAAACAACATTCATAAATTATATGTTTCGTAAATATATTTAATCTAATATAATGATGTGTTTTATACAAAATAATTTTAGTTAAATATATAAAAGTTGAGCTGCCGTATTTTTTTGTTGTATCATAAGATAGCAAACAAGCAGCTGGGTCTCCTGATGGAAAGAGTCAACCATCGCCTATAGACACCAAAGATGTTAATGGTGCGTTGCTACCTTGTGGGATGTCTAATGTCACATGCATAAGTTTACCGGCTACCTTACCCTCCAAACCGGAACACGACAGCGACAAGCATTGACGCTATTGCGGCAGGAATAGGTAAGGCGGTGGTACCAGACCCGGGCGAGACAATGCAGAACTCTACCACCTAGTAGCCACGATGGTAGTGACTCGATAGCCAATCGGTCCCCTTTTACGACTTGTCTGGCAGAACAGCAGTTGGCCTATTCTTCAAAGAAGGCCGGCACCAACACGGAGAAATGTTTGTGACCACCAAAACTCAATAACTAGTTAATGGTTTGATTTTAATAAAGCTATTAAACAGGAGAGTGTTTTATATTCGTATTATTCCAAAAATCCAATGGAAATGGAAAATTCTTAAAATCCGAATTCCAGTAATATATAACCTGATATAATGTACCTAATGTTTTTTGATTATTTACACGTCGTAATGTTTTTCGTAGCTTTTATAATTATTATAAAACCAGATGAAAATGAGTTTATTAATTTTTCTATGATACTAAACAGCAATTATTTTAATGTTTCAATCAATGCAGGATCCCTTAGTATAACTAGTAAATGTTTTAGTTTGAATCATGAATCTTAGTCAAATCAAATAAAAAATTGTATAAACTTTTAGAGGAATGTTTATTGAGCTAACAATTTTATATCTACAATCGGATCGAAAACGCGTCCACACACTGTCAATGAATCGTTTATTAGTAGAAAATTCCCAGTGAAAAGGTCTACACAATTAAAAAAATCTGTAAACGGTTTACCCTGCAGGCCATCCGTGGAACTTCCCGCTAAATTGAGGTATTTTAAGCTCAAAAGAGTAAAAACTATAAGCATAGATTTTTTCAGTTCAACGTCTATTTTGCTGCGAATGGCAGTATATTAATTTTTGAAAAGCTGTATATTTTGAAAACGATGATCGATTTTGATATTTCAAATGACTTCAATTTCTGAGGGCTAAAATATTGCTTTAGCTAAACAGTTGATAGGTTGAAAAGTTTCGAAGCAGTGTCAAAAAACATTTTTTTCAAAAATTTTCGTCTTTGATAAATCCCAAATTGACTGGTTTTGATCCAATTAACGGTATTTGATGCAGTTTTTAAAGGAAAATAGTTGATAAAATTTTTAAGTCAATCGGTGAATAAGCCTGAAAGTTATTTAAAAAATATTAAGTAAGTTTGCTAAAAACAACGTTATGTAATCAAAATTTTAATATTTGAGAAGTTGTATCTTTTGAAAATTACATTTGATTTTGATTTTTGAAACAGCATTCGATGTAGTTTTCTTAGTGCTAAAATATCGTAGAATACAAAAAAAATATTGTTTGAAAAATTTCGAAGTTATGTCGAAAGAACACTTTTTTACAAAATTTTTCGTCAACGATTACTCCCAAAGGAAAAACCGATTTTGATGCAATTTATGCATTATAATTAGTTCTTTGAGAAAAATAGTTGATTAGTTTTTGTACTCATTCATTCATCAACGTTTGCCGGGTATAATAACTATAAGAATAAATCAAATTATACAAAGTTAAGGTAAAAAAAAATCCCCGTGTTGGTCCCGGGCTCCCTTGAAGAATAGACCCACTGCTGTTCTGCCAGGCAGGTCGTAAAAGGCGATCGAGTGGCTATGCGCGTCACTACCCTCATGACTACTAGGTGGTGGAGTTCTGCATCGGCTCGACCAGGTTCGGTTAGCCGGGCAAGGTAGCCGGTAAACTCATGCATGTGGCATTAAACCTCGCCACAAGATGGCAACGCACCATTAACACCTTTGGTGTCTATAGACAATGGTTAACTTTTTCCATCAGGAAACTCATCTGCTTGTTTGTTATCTTTAATATATTTAAAAAAACCATAAATAAAATCAAAAAATTCTTATACAAATTTCTAACAGTTTCCATTTCAAAATCATGGTCCAAATCCATGATTCTGAGATGGTTTCGATTTTCAGTAGACCGTCCCTTATACACTGTATATACATACATATTATATGAGCTCGATCACTTGTGACCCGATTTTGAGAATTCTTATTCTTTGTTTGGAAGATAAATACTTTACGTCACATTTAAATGTGGCGAAGATGTGATGCTAAATTCCGGAGATATCCCTTTATGATGTTATTCACAATAACATGTTTCGTGTCTATAGCAGGCAATGTAATATATTTTGTTATTAGTCTAATATTTGTTATTTTATATATTAACATGTAGATTTTGAGAGTTAAGGGAAATATATTCAATTAGACTATTGATTATCCTCATTTGCTTTATGGTATTTAATTATTATTTTCATGCTCTCAAGGCTTCCATCAGGGAAGCCTTGAGAGTATGAAAACGAGCGCTTCGATCATGAATGGAAACAACTTACTATATAATTGATAGTAGAAAGGAAATTTCGCTCATACTTATACATGAAGCAATTATTTACCAAAGATAAGGTGATGGAAAAGTTAACACTTAATACAAGGTAGAAAGCCAAAAATGTATACATATTTTATCGCTGACTGTACATATTGGTTTTTATCACCTATTTTGAACACGTATGTACACAGTTGTATATGATACGCACATTTACTGATTTCGTTTCGTTAAGATACTTTCTCTCAAATTATTCACAATATCACAAAATATTTTCTCTCAAATAAATATTTTTCTAATATCGAAAAAAGGTAGTCCAATTAATGTTTCTGCAGATGTACACAGATTGCACACATATTAGCAGACTAGTGTCTTACCATGAGGACAGCAGGGCTTTCCTGATGGTAATGAAGAAGAATTCAGAGCATGAATACACAACAAATGAAGTATTATCTACAACGCGGTCACATTAACTTGACTGATCTCTGGAATGTAAGGCGGGGCTTCCCTTAGCTCACAAGGTTAATAATATAAGTGTCAGTATGGTCATGGTCAGCATTTTTGTTACCGATACACGCGTAGATAATTTGGTTAGTTTTCTGTTATTGTTATATTCTTTTTGGACATTATTGTTACGTTTTGTGCCAAATGACGTCATCATCGGCATACGTCAAGTTATTCTGACCGCGATGTACATAAGCAAAAACTAGCTGAAGTTTCGTGGTTTATAAACCTCTCATTCCCGGGACAAATACATTAAGCTGTTGACCCTGTTATCGCAAAAAACAAGCGATAGTCGTTACAGATCGATAATATGGAGATCACTACCAATCTCGCTAATCAACAAACCGTTAAATCATTGTGAACCGAAGCGTATTTCACGTTTAGTTTACTCTAACTACTCATGGGAACCGGAGGATATTATTTAACGTCTGTTTTTATTTCAGCTGACGAAAAAAATTGAGGTTATCAGTTTGACTTGTATGTTTGTTGGAATTGGTTAATATTAAGTATGATGATTTTCATTCAGGCGTCCAAGCGCATGTATTAAACGTCCTAAGTGTATATATATTTGTATGTTTATATGTTTGTATGTTAAACTAGAAGACAATATCAAGATGAACTTTTTCGTTTTAAATCAGGTTAATCCAGCTAAGGAAACAGTCCGAATTTAATCCAAATGGGTAAGTGGGGTGGGAAATGGGTATAGTTGACTAAGGTATGTATGTCCTCCCCGTGTAGGTTCCGGGCTCCTTTGAATAATAGACCAACTGCCGTTCTGCCAGGCAGGTCGTAAAAGGCGAACGATGGCCAACGCGAGTCACTACCATCGTGGCTACTTGGTGGTAGAGTTCTGCATTGTCTCGCCCGGGTCTGGTACGACCGCCTTACCTATTCCTGCCGCAATAGCGTCAGTGCTTGTCACTGTCGTGTTCCGGTTTGGAGGGTAAGGTAGCCGGTAAACGTATGCACGTGGCAATAGATCTCGCTACAATATACAACGCACCATTAACTTCTTTAGTGTCAATAGGCGATGTCGACTCTTTCCATCAGGAGACCCATCTGCTTGTTGGGTTATATTATAATATTTTGGTAAGATCTGATCTTAATTTCAAGAGATAAAGGATATAGGAAGTCAAGGATATAAGAAGATTGTTTTTTTTTATCATAAGATAGCAAACAAGCAGATGGGTCTCCTGGTGGAAATGGTCGACCATCGTCTATAGACACTAAAGAAGTTAATGATGCGTTGCTGTCTTGTGGCGAGATCTAATGCCACATGCATAAGTTTACTGGCTACCTTTCCCTCCAAACTGGAACACGACAATAAAAAGCACTGACGCTATTGCGGCAGGAATAGGTAAAGCGGTGGTACCAGACCCGGGCAAGACAATGCAGAACTCTACCACCTAGTGAAATTGATTGTTTACAGTCTTACTATGTTTAAGGTTTTATTTAAACTAGTGACGAAAACAGCTGTTTAATTTAGTAATTATATATTGCTGCTGCTGCAGTGTGCAGCCCGCTGCATTATAAAAGTTTTTGGTGAATCCCGCGGAATCACCTAATTTTTCCGAGATAAAAAGTAATCTATGTGCTAATACAGGCCATCGTCTACCTGTGTGCCAAATTTCATTCAAATCCGTTCAATAGTTTTTGCGTGATTGAGTAACAAACGTCCATTCATCCATCCATCCAAACATCCAGACTTTCGCACTTATAATATTAATATAGATGTAAGGTTGAAGAATAGACACATAAAACCTTATGGGTCACATTCAAATGTTCACCAAAAGGAACAAAATAGTGATGCTCACCGACGCTATTGCGGCAGGAATAGGTACGGCGTGGTACTAAATACTGGGGCGAGACTAAGCGGGACTCTCTCCTTTTTTGTTTTTTGTTTACAAGTTTTGTCTTGTACCCAGACTTTCGTAAATTACGTAAAACTGTTTTATGATCAACATCCAGTTCTTAGCAATGTCGTAGCTACTAAGTAATAATATGTCAATCTTGCTCCACTTTCTCAAAGATGGCACTTATTTCATCTGTGTCAGGGCATCCACAGCGAACCTCATCTTTCACACTAAAATTTCCAGACTTGAAACGCTTGAGCCTCATTTGTGCTATCTTTATTGATACCGCATTAGGTCCGTAAGCCGCACAAATTTTATTCGCGGCGTTCGTCGCTTTTTTACCTTTTTTGTAAAAAAACTTTACAATGTGCCGAATTTCTTCGTCCCATACGTTCATTTTGCTTGCTTGAAAAACAATTGAAAAATGGCGGAAACTAGTTTTTTTTAAATTTATTGTATCTTCATAATGTCACATTTAATGATATCAAAAAAATCCACTTACATTCAGTACTGCCAAAGAGATTTGATTACTAATAATACATTCAAAATACGAAAATACTTTTGCCCCGACCTATTATAACAACAATAAATTGGTTTTGAAAACGAGTCCCTTAATCGAAAACTTGTTTTCACAAATCTACAATATTTATTACAATATTTTCCGTTAACTTTCGTGGTGCAATAGCAATCAGGCTTAACCTGCGGCTTAAAAAAAGTTAGCCTATGTTTGACCCCGGTGATGTGGTGGTGGTAATCTTCAACTATTTCCATGCCAAACAGCATGAAAATTCGTTCAGCGGTAAACCCGTGAAACCGAAACAGACAGACAGACAGACTTTAGCATTTATAATATTAGTATGGATCTGTGGTTATGCTTTTGTAGCCCTGTCACTGATATCGTATTGGTTAAGGCCTTTTAGGAGCAAAACCATCTTCTACCATAATTATACCAAAGATCTTTCTATTTACAACATTGTGTGGGTCTGGGCTCCCTTTGAAGAATAGACCATCTACCGTTTTGCCAGGAATCTTGTAAGAGCGAACGATGGGCTATGCGAGTTGTTACTATCGTGGCTACTAGGTGATAGAGTTCTGCATTGTCTCGACCGCGTCTGATACCATCATCTTACCTATTCCTACCGCAATAGCGTCAGTGCTTGTCACTGTCGTGTTTCGGTTTGGAGGGTAGGGTAGCCAGTAAACTTAAACTAATGCATGCAGTCTCACAATATTTTTTTTACGATAAGATAGCAAACAATGCTATCGTATCGTAAAAAAAATTGTGTGACTATTATACTAAACTACTAGATACTTATATCATTATAAAATCTCTGATTGACGTCTCAAAAATTTTTGGATTTTATGTCATATTAACAGCACGTCAAGTTGTTTTAGTGGTAAAAAATTACTAAGCTTACATTTATAAAATCTAAAATATACCTCCCACGTTCGATTTACAACTTATTAGGACATTTAATTAACTCTCGTTTAACCAAGTGACGTTTAAAAGTGTGTAAATATTTCACTGTCGCCTAAATGTCGGCTTTAATTGGCGACACCGGTATAAATTTTAAATAAACCACTTAGTTTCCTAAGTTACCTGATTAAATTATTATGCGGTCATTTTATTTTGGATTTAGAATGCTTTAACCCTTTTTATGTCTCATATTTTATTTTGAAATGCAGTTTATCTGTGAAGTATAGGTAAATAACCTAAAAGATATGAATGACTACATCGTTGGGTCATTTTGCCACTAAAAAATTGTAGCTCGGATCATATGGCCATACATACAAGGTCCTGGGTTGGAGAATTTGCACACGCATGTCGCATAAGATTCATGTGTGCAGCAATTTTCTGGATAGGTAGACATAATTGACCTGGGGCAAATCACATGGCCATACATACAAGGTCCTGGGTTGGAGAATTTGCACACGCATGTCGCATAAGATTCATGTGTGCAGCAATTTTCTGGGTAGGTAGACATAATTGACCTGGGGCAAATCACCTGGGTGAATTAAGTACTACGCACGACTTAATGCACCTGGGTGAATTAATCACAGCTCTCCATTACGTCAAACCCTCGATCGGATAGACTTAATTCACCTGGGTGCGTTAAGCACCAACAAGGTTTCTAGACTTTATGCACCTGGGTTAAGTAGGCACAGCTCTCCATAAACTCAAAGCTTCGAACCGGTATACTAATTCGCCTGGGTGCATTACGTACCTGCACGGTTCCTAGACTTTATACACCTGGGTTAAGTAGCTGCACAGCTCTCCATAAACTCAAAGCTTGCTACCGTGCGTAGCACTTAATTCACCCAGGTGAATTAAGTCTACCGATCCAATTTGCTCTCGTTCATTGTCCTAAGTGAGCAGACAAGTTTAAAGCTGGCGCCAATACTAGTAGCTGCTAGGTGGCTAAATTCTTAAAAAAAATAATTTATTGTCCAGTGTCGAAATTTCTCCTCTTATTAAAATATGTTTAAGTTATCCCTGGTACGGGAACTATGCTTTAATACGAGTACATTTGAACAAAAAAACATTTAAAAAATTTAGTAAATTACAAACAAATTTAAACTGAAAAGAAGCAAATTTTGTTGCGCCATGACTTTATTTATGTTTAGGTATTTATTTTCTTTTAACTTACACCTATTATAACAGAAGTCTGTTACACTAAAAGTCCCACAATTTTTTTTACGATAAGATAACATTGTTTGCTATCTTATCGTAAAAAAAATATTGTGAGACTGCATGCATTAGTTTAAGTTTACTGGCTACCTTACCCTCCAAACCGAAACACGACAGTGACAAGCACTGACGCTATTGCGGTAGGAATAGGTAAGATGATGGTATCAGACGCGATCGAGACAATGCAGAACTCTATCACCTAGTAGCCACGATAGTAACGACTCGCATAGCCCATCGTTCGCTCTTACAAGATTCCTGGCAAAACGGAAGATGGTCTATTCTTCAAAGGGAGCCCAGACCAAACACAATGTTGTAAACAGAAAGATCTTTGGCATAATTATGGTAGAAGATGGTTTTGCTCCTAAAAGGCCTTAACCAATACGATATCAGTGACAGGGCCACAAAAGTATAACCACAGATCCATACTTTTAGCAATTCCACCAATCCTACATTTAGCAATTAGTGTTGCATGAGAGAATATAATGTAGCAGCTATGGGTAACGGCCAGCTTCCGCCCTTGTATTAACTATTAATAACTGCCTTTTCTAATTAAAACAACGTAATCAATTTTTACATTCTTATATTTTCTTCATATTGTCTAATGTAACCAAAACCCTTATTCTATTCAATCTAAATTTTAACATTCTATCTTTTAATTTTCATAATTCATAATGAAATATAAATTAACAAATACATGTACCTTAAATTGCTTATGCACGTTCTGGATTATTCAAATGCTATTTTACTTTTTTAACGGAGGCCAGTGTGTGTTAGTTACATTGATCGATGCAGGAGACTGAATGTCCGAGTTTTCAACCCGTTTTACCCGCCATTGTTGTTTTCGTGCAAGCTCTGTTTTACTAGAGTAAATAATTTTAATTCTTACAAACAACGAGCAAAATCCCGCTTTATTAAATAAAAACCTAACAATACTAATATTATAAATGCGAAAGTCTGTCTGTCTGGTTCGGTTTCACGGCTAAACCGCTGCCGATTTTCATCCAGTTTGGCATGGAAATAATTGAAGATCACCACCACCACATCACCGGGGTCAAACATAGGCTAACTTTTTTTAAGCCGCAAGTTAAGCCTAATTGCTATTGCACCACGAAAGTTAACGGAAAATATTGTAATAAATATTGTAGATTTCTGAAAACAAGTTTTAGATTAAGGAACTCGTTTGCAAAACCAATTTATTATTCTTTTAATAGGTCGGGGCAAAAGTATTTTCGTATTTTGAATGTATTATTAGTAATCAAATCTCTTTAACTGTACTGAATGTAACTGGATGGTTTTAATATCATTAAATGTGACATTATGAAGATACAATAAATTTAAAAAAAAAGCTAGTTTCCGCCATTTTTCAATTGTTTTTCGAGCAAGCAAAATGAACGTATGGGATGAAGAAATTCGGTACATTTTAATTTTTTTTTTACAAAAAAGGTAAAAATGCGACGAACGCCGCGAATAAAATTTGTGCGGCTTACGGACCTAATGCAGTATCAATAAAGGTAGCACAAATGTGGTACAAGCGTTTCAAGTCTGGAAATTTTAGTGTGAAAGATGAGGTTCGCTCTGGACGCCCTGACACAGATAAAATCAATGCCATCTTTGAGAAAGTGGAGCAAGATCGACATATTATTAGTAGCTACGACATTGCTGAAGAACTGGATGTTGATCATAAAACAGTTTTACGTCATTTACGAAAGTCTGGGTACAAGACAAAACTTCACATTTGGGTACCACATGATCTCACTGAGAGAAACCTAATGCAATGTGTTTCCATTTCGCAAAAAAAATTTCTTTTTTAAAAACGTAACAATTCCGAACTATTTCTTAAACAGTTGATTACGGGTGATCAAAAATGGATGACTTATAATAAGAATGTGCAAAAAAATCATAGTCGAAGCAAAAGACTTTTGCCCCGACCTTATATTATAAGGTCTTTTCGTATTGTTCATACAAAGGAAAATATTTTTTTAGGTATATTTTTTTATTTATTTACGAGTATAATATGTATGTGTCGTTTTGATCGATGACTTGTTGTTGTAATGACTTGTGGGTAGTGCCATGATCCCATTCCTGTAGAAATTTTGAGATTATTGATTAAAAAATCTTTTTATCCCATAAAAGTGGGATTTACAAAAAAACCGGCTGTAAAGTAGAAGTATAAATCTTAAACTATATATAAAATGTAACCGTTGCGGCGGTGAGAGTCCAGACTGGTTATATAATTGAAACTATTTGTCTTGCCTTATATAGATTTTCCGATAGCTTTTTAAATAAGATTTACAGAATTTAATCGAGACAGGAGACACATTATGTACCTAGTTTTTGCTTGTTAAAATAAATTGTTTTTAAAATAAGTTCACAGGTAGCTGTGTTCATTATAGGTCTTCATTAAATACATTGCTCATTTTTACTTTGGTTGAAGTGCTCATCACACAAATGTTTGTCCCTGTCGGGATGAAACCCGAGCCCCATTGATTCGTAGTTAGATTCGCTAATCTTTCCGAAAACCTATTTTTGAGACGGTACAGGCGGTTCTGGCCCATAGTACGACGGGGAGATGCTATACCTATTTTATTAGATACTAGCTGCAGCGTGCAGCCCGCTCCATTATAAAAGTTTTTGGTGAATCCCACGGGAAAAACTCATTTACCCTATGTCCTATTCCAGGTCATCATCTGCCTGTGTGCCAAATGTCATTCAAATCCATTCAGTAGTTTTGGCGTGATTGAGTAACAAACATCCATCCATCCAAACATCCAAACTTTCGAATTTGATGTCAGAATTAGGTACTAGACACCTTCCCTCATTATGTACAGCTCTTGAACACTTAAGCTGCATAATATTTTTTATAATAATTTTAACAACAATTCTGTCCCAAATTATTAATGCTATACATATATACGGATGGCATAAGAGTAAGTTATTTAAATTGATGCATGAGAACATATTGTGAACAGGATTGCCGGGTACATGGTTATGGAGGTGAATTACATTTGCACGGAAATGCGGGTCGGTCTGGCCCCTACCACAAACACAATTAATTAGCGAGCGCAATTCAGGCAGCTAATAGATTTAATATAGTGTACTTAACTTCGTATTATTATGCTGCTATATTACAGCTAGCACCCTGCAGCCCTGCTTTATACAAGTTTTTGGCAATCCTACGAAATTACTTATTTTTCCGGGACAAAAAGTATCCTGTGTGCTATTCCAGGTCATCATCTTGTGTGTGGTAATAAATTTTGAAAAACTTGCAAAGAAAATTGACGAAACATATTTTTTTTAATATAACTTACAGAGTAATGTATCGATTGAGTATAAAATTTTATCAGCTCTTTTTGTTAAAAAACTGCGTCTAATTCATAAATAACTTCCGTTCGGAAGTTATCGTTGACGAAAAAATTTGGAAAAAGTGTTTTTGCGACATAAATTCGAAATTTTTTCAAATACAGTTTCACGGATCAAAATTAAATCAAGTTTTCAAAAGTTACGGCTTTTCAAATATTAATATTTTGTTGTTTAGAGCAGACTTAGCATGTTTAAAATGACTTTCAGACTAATATACCGATTGACTTAAAAGTCTAATCAGCTTTTCTTTCTATAAATTGTGTCAAATAAGCAAATTGCATCAAAATCGGTCGATTTTTTTGGGATTTAGTAATATCGAAAATTCAAAGAAACTTTTTTGATATTGCTTCGACATTTCTGAGTCTGTAAATTACGTAGCTATGAAAACATTTTAGAGGTCAAAAATTGCGTTGAATGTCATTTGAAAGACCAAAATCAATCATCGTTTTTAAAATATATAGCATTTCAAAAATTTTGAAATTACTGTCATTTACAACAACTTCTATGTACTAACGAATATTTGTAACAAATTTATGATTTTTGAACTCTGAAAAAATCTGTAATGTGCTAAGATATAGATAAAGATCTAGCAGAAAGTTTCAGGGATGATCTGCCGGGTCAACCATTTTACATATTTTTTGAACTCTTCGAACTCAAAAATCTATGCTGAAGTTTTTTCACTTTTGTTTTTATGTTCTTTTATTTAGCGGGATGTTTCAGGGGTAGCCTGCTAGGTCAACTGTTTTTTTCGAAAGTATAGTATAGCCTATGTTACTCGTGAAAGAAAGGTGAAAGTTTTTTTTTAAATCGGTTTAGTAGTTTTTGAGTTTAGATGATACAATATATAAAAATATAGAATACAAATTTTTCCTCTTTATATAACATTAGCATAGATTTCAAGCAAATTAGTGCAAGAAGATACTTTCTTCTAGTGCCGAATGTTCGGCATTTAAACCGAATTTCGGCCGAATGTCGAAGTTCGGTTCAAGCTGCCGAAATTCGGTTAAACCGAATGTAAAACGAATTTCGGCCCATCCCTACAAAATATGTAACGAAGAATGGTATAAATTGGTGGGGATAACATGTTTTCGATTCATTGTAATTCTATCGCTTATTGAGGGCGTTACTCTGCCCAAAAATTATACTGTGAGTGTAAAAGTGATTCAAGTGTTTTTATTTGGCCAAACTGCTTCTCGGTTATACGTGTCAATGCACGAAGCTTTGTGACGATAGACGTAAGTGCGACTGAGTCTCAATCACGCAAAAACGGCTAGGTTACTTTGGATGAAATTCACCACACACAAGATGATGACCTGGAATAGCACACAGGATACTTTTTGTCCCGGAAAAATAAGTAATTTCGTAGGATTGCCAAAAACTTGTATAAAGCAGGGCTGCAGGGTGCTAGCTGTAATATAGCAGCATAATAATACGAAGTTAAGTACACTATATTAAATCTATTAGCTGCCTGAATTGCGCTCGCTAATTAATTGTGTTTGTGGTAGGGGCCAGACCGACCCGCATTTCCGTGCAAATGTAATTCACCTCCATAACCATGTACCCGGCAATCCTGTTCACAATATGTTCTCATGCATCAATTTAAATAACTTACTCTTATGCCATCCGTATATATGTATAGCATTAATAATTTGGGACAGAATTGTTGTTAAAATTATTATAAAAAATATTATGCAGCTTAAGTGTTCAAGAGCTGTACATAATGAGGGAAGGTGTCTAGTACCTAATTCTGACATCAAATTCGAAAGTTTGGATGTTTGGATGGATGGATGTTTGTTACTCAATCACGCCAAAACTACTGAATGGATTTGAATGACATTTGGCACACAGGCAGATGATGACCTGGAATAGGACATAGGGTAAATGAGTTTTTCCCGTGGGATTCACCAAAAACTTTTATAATGGAGCGGGCTGCACGCTGCAGCTAGTATCTAATAAAATAGGTATAGCATCTCCCCGTCGTACTATGGGCCAGAACCGCCTGTACCGTCTCAAAAATAGGTTTTCGGAAAGATTAGCGAATCTAACTACGAATCAATGGGGCTCGGGTTTCATCCCGACAGGGACAAACATTTGTGTGATGAGCACTTCAACCAAAGTAAAAATGAGCAATGTATTTAATGAAGACCTATAATGAACACAGCTACCTGTGAACTTATTTTAAAAACAATTTATTTTAACAAGCAAAAACTAGGTACATAATGTGTCTCCTGTCTCGATTAAATTCTGTAAATCTTATTTAAAAAGCTATCGGAAAATCTATATAAGGCAAGACAAATAGTTTCAATTATATAACCAGTCTGGACTCTCACCGCCGCAACGGTTACATTTTATATATAGTTTAAGATTTATACTTCTACTTTACAGCCGGTTTTTTTGTAAATCCCACTTTTATGGGATAAAAAGATTTTTTAATCAATAATCTCAAAATTTCTACAGGAATGGGATCATGGCACTACCCACAAGTCATTACAACAACAAGTCATCGATCAAAACGACACATACATATTATACTCGTAAATAAATAAAAAAATATACCTAAAAAAATATTTTCCTTTGTATGAACAATACGAAAAGACCTTATAATATAAGGTCGGGGCAAAAGTCTTTTGCTTCGACTATGATTTTTTTGCACATTCTTATTATAAGTCATCCATTTTTGATCACCCGTAATCAACTGTTTAAGAAATAGTTCGGAATTGTTACGTTTTTAAAAAAGAAATTTTTTTTGCGAAATGGAAACACATTGCATTAGGTTTCTCTCAGTGAGATCATGTGGTACCCAAATGTGAAGTTTTGTCTTGTACCCAGACTTTCGTAAATGACGTAAAACTGTTTTATGATCAACATCCAGTTCTTCAGCAATGTCGTAGCTACTAATAATATGTCGATCTTGCTCCACTTTCTCAAAGATGGCATTGATTTTATCTGTGTCAGGGCGTCCAGAGCGAACCTCATCTTTCACACTAAAATTTCCAGACTTGAAACGCTTGTACCACATTTGTGCTACCTTTATTGATACTGCATTAGGTCCGTAAGCCGCACAAATTTTATTCGCGGCGTTCGTCGCATTTTTACCTTTTTTGTAAAAAAAAAATTAAAATGTACCGAATTTCTTCATCCCATACGTTCATTTTGCTTGCTCGAAAAACAATTGAAAAATGGCGGAAACTAGCTTTTTTTTTAAATTTATTGTATCTTCATAATGTCACATTTAATGATATTAAAACCATCCAGTTACATTCAGTACAGTTAAAGAGATTTGATTACTAATAATACATTCAAAATACGAAAATACTTTTGCCCCGACCTATTAAAAGAATAATAAATTGGTTTTGCAAACGAGTTCCTTAATCTAAAACTTGTTTTCAGAAATCTACAATATTTATTACAATATTTTCCGTTAACTTTCGTGGTGCAATAGCAATTAGGCTTAACTTGCGGCTTAAAAAAAGTTAGCCTATGTTTGACCCCGGTGATGTGGTGGTGGTGATCTTCAATTATTTCCATGCCAAACTGGATGAAAATCGGCAGCGGTTTAGCCGTGAAACCGAACCAGACAGACAGACTTTCGCATTTATAATATTAGTATTGTTAGGTTTTTATTTAATAAAGCGGGATTTTGCTCGTTGTTTGTAAGAATTAAAATTATTTACTCTAGTAAAACAGAGCTTGCACGAAAACAACAATGGCGGGTAAAACGGGTTGAAAACTCGGACATTCAGTCTCCTGCATCGATCAATGTAACTAACACACACTGGCCTCCGTTAAAAAAGTAAAATAGCATTTGAATAATCCAGAACGTGCATAAGCAATTTAAGGTACATGTATTTGTTAATTTATATTTCATTATGAATTATGAAAATTAAAAGATAGAATGTTAAAATTTAGATTGAATAGAATAAGGGTTTTGGTTACATTAGACAATATGAAGAAAATATAAGAATGTAAAAATTGATTACGTTGTTTTAATTAGAAAAGGCAGTTATTAATAGTTAATACAAGGGCGGAAGCTGGCCGTTACCCATAGCTGCTACATTATATTCTCTCATGCAACACTAATTGCTAAATGTAGGATTGGTGGAATTGCTAAAAGTATGGATCTGTGGTTATACTTTTGTGGCCCTGTCACTGATATCGTATTGGTTAAGGCCTTTTAGGAGCAAAACCATCTTCTACCATAATTATGCCAAAGATCTTTCTGTTTACAACATTGTGTTTGGTCTGGGCTCCCTTTGAAGAATAGACCATCTTCCGTTTTGCCAGGAATCTTGTAAGAGCGAACGATGGGCTATGCGAGTCGTTACTATCGTGGCTACTAGGTGATAGAGTTCTGCATTGTCTCGATCGCGTCTGATACCATCATCTTACCTATTCCTACCGCAATAGCGTCAGTGCTTGTCACTGTCGTGTTTCGGTTTGGAGGGTAAGGTAGCCAGTAAACTTAAACTAATGCATGCAGTCTCACAATATTTTTTTTACGATAAGATAGCAAACAATGTTATCTTATCGTAAAAAAAATTGTGGGACTTTTAGTGTAACAGACTTCTGTTATAATAGGTGTAAGTTAAAAGAAAATAAATACCTAAACATAAATAAAGTCATGGCGCAACAAAATTTGCTTCTTTTCAGTTTAAATTTGTTTGTAATTTACTAAATTTTTTAAATGTTTTTTTGTTCAAATGTACTCGTATTAAAGCATAGTTCCCGTACCAGGGATAACTTAAACATATTTTAATAAGAGGAGAAATTTCGACACTGGACAATAAATTATTTTTTTTAAGAATTTAGCCACCTAGCAGCTACTAGTATTGGCGCCAGCTTTAAACTTGTCTGCTCACTTAGGACAATGAACGAGAGCAAATTGGATCGGTAGACTTAATTCACCTGGGTGAATTAAGTGCTACGCACGGTAGCAAGCTTTGAGTTTATGGAGAGCTGTGCAGCTACTTAACCCAGGTGTATAAAGTCTAGGAACCGTGCAGGTACGTAATGCACCCAGGCGAATTAGTATACCGGTTCGAAGCTTTGAGTTTATGGAGAGCTGTGCCTACTTAACCCAGGTGCATAAAGTCTAGAAACCTTGTTGGTGCTTAACGCACCCAGGTGAATTAAGTCTATCCGATCGAGGGTTTGACGTAATGGAGAGCTGTGATTAATTCACCCAGGTGCATTAAGTCGTGCGTAGTACTTAATTCACCCAGGTGATTTGCCCCAGGTCAATTATGTCTACCTACCCAGAAAATTGCTGCACACATGAATCTTATGCGACATGCGTGTGCAAATTCTCCAACCCAGGACCTTGTATGTATGGCCATGTGATTTGCCCCAGGTCAATTATGTCTACCTATCCAGAAAATTGCTGCACACATGAATCTTATGCGACATGCGTGTGCAAATTCTCCAACCCAGGACCTTGTATGTATGGCCATATGATCCGAGCTACAATTTTTTAGTGGCAAAATGACCCAACGATGTAGTCATTCATATCTTTTAGGTTATTTACCTATACTTCACAGATAAACTGCATTTCAAAATAAAATATGAGACATAAAAAGGGTTAAAGCATTCTAAATCCAAAATAAAATGACCGCATAATAATTTAATCAGGTAACTTAGGAAACTAAGTGGTTTATTTAAAATTTATACCGGTGTCGCCAATTAAAGCCGACATTTAGGCGACAGTGAAATATTTACACACTTTTAAACGTCACTTGGTTAAACGAGAGTTAATTAAATGTCCTAATAAGTTGTAAATCGAACGTGGGAGGTATATTTTAGATTTTATAAATGTAAGCTTAGTAATTTTTTACCACTAAAACAACTTGACGTGCTGTTAATATGACATAAAATCCAAAAATTTTTGAGACGTCAATCAGAGATTTTATAATGATATAAGTATCTAGTAGTTTAGTATAATAGTCACACAATTTTTTTTACGATACGATAGCATTGTTTGCTATCTTATCGTAAAAAAAATATTGTGAGACTGCATGCATTAGTTTAAGTTTACTGGCTACCCTACCCTCCAAACCGAAACACGACAGTGACAAGCACTGACGCTATTGCGGTAGGAATAGGTAAGATGATGGTATCAGACGCGGTCGAGACAATGCAGAACTCTATCACCTAGTAGCCACGATAGTAACAACTCGCATAGCCCATCGTTCGCTCTTACAAGATTCCTGGCAAAACGGTAGATGGTCTATTCTTCAAAGGGAGCCCAGACCCACACAATGTTGTAAATAGAAAGATCTTTGGTATAATTATGGTAGAAGATGGTTTTGCTCCTAAAAGGCCTTAACCAATACGATATCAGTGACAGGGCTACAAAAGCATAACCACAGATCCATACTAATATTATAAATGCTAAAGTCTGTCTGTCTGTCTGTTTCGGTTTCACGGGTTTACCGCTGAACGAATTTTCATGCTGTTTGGCATGGAAATAGTTGAAGATTACCACCACCACATCACCGGGGTCAAACATAGGCTAACTTTTTTTAAGCCGCAGGTTAAGCCTGATTGCTATTGCACCACGAAAGTTAACGGAAAATATTGTAATAAATATTGTAGATTTGTGAAAACAAGTTTTCGATTAAGGGACTCGTTTTCAAAACCAATTTATTGTTGTTATAATAGGTCGGGGCAAAAGTATTTTCGTATTTTGAATGTATTATTAGTAATCAAATCTCTTTGGCAGTACTGAATGTAAGTGGATTTTTTTGATATCATTAAATGTGACATTATGAAGATACAATAAATTTAAAAAAAACTAGTTTCCGCCATTTTTCAATTGTTTTTCAAGCAAGCAAAATGAACGTATGGGACGAAGAAATTCGGCACATTGTAAAGTTTTTTTACAAAAAAGGTAAAAAAGCGACGAACGCCGCGAATAAAATTTGTGCGGCTTACGGACCTAATGCGGTATCAATAAAGATAGCACAAATGAGGCTCAAGCGTTTCAAGTCTGGAAATTTTAGTGTGAAAGATGAGGTTCGCTGTGGATGCCCTGACACAGATGAAATAAGTGCCATCTTTGAGAAAGTGGAGCAAGATTGACATATTATTACTTAGTAGCTACGACATTGCTAAGAACTGGATGTTGATCATAAAACAGTTTTACGTAATTTACGAAAGTCTGGGTACAAGACAAAACTTGTAAACAAAAAACAAAAAAGGAGAGAGTCCCGCTTAGTCTCGCCCCAGTATTTAGTACCACGCCGTACCTATTCCTGCCGCAATAGCGTCGGTGAGCATCACTATTTTGTTCCTTTTGGTGAACATTTGAATGTGACCCATAAGGTTTTATGTGTCTATTCTTCAACCTTACATCTATATTAATATTATAAGTGCGAAAGTCTGGATGTTTGGATGGATGGATGAATGGACGTTTGTTACTCAATCACGCAAAAACTATTGAACGGATTTGAATGAAATTTGGCACACAGGTAGACGATGGCCTGTATTAGCACATAGATTACTTTTTATCTCGGAAAAATTAGGTGATTCCGCGGGATTCACCAAAAACTTTTATAATGCAGCGGGCTGCACACTGCAGCAGCAGCAATATATAATTACTAAATTAAACAGCTGTTTTCGTCACTAGTTTAAATAAAACCTTAAACATAGTAAGACTGTAAACAATCAATTTCACTAGGTGGTAGAGTTCTGCATTGTCTTGCCCGGGTCTGGTACCACCGCTTTACCTATTCCTGCCGCAATAGCGTCAGTGCTTTTTATTGTCGTGTTCCAGTTTGGAGGGAAAGGTAGCCAGTAAACTTATGCATGTGGCATTAGATCTCGCCACAAGACAGCAACGCATCATTAACTTCTTTAGTGTCTATAGACGATGGTCGACCATTTCCACCAGGAGACCCATCTGCTTGTTTGCTATCTTATGATTAAAAAAAAACAATCTTCTTATATCCTTGACTTCCTATATCCTTTATCTCTTGAAATTAAGATCAGATCTTACCAAAATATTATAATATAACCCAACAAGCAGATGGGTCTCCTGATGGAAAGAGTCGACATCGCCTATTGACACTAAAGAAGTTAATGGTGCGTTGTATATTGTAGCGAGATCTATTGCCACGTGCATACGTTTACCGGCTACCTTACCCTCCAAACCGGAACACGACAGTGACAAGCACTGACGCTATTGCGGCAGGAATAGGTAAGGCGGTCGTACCAGACCCGGGCGAGACAATGCAGAACTCTACCACCAAGTAGCCACGATGGTAGTGACTCGCGTTGGCCATCGTTCGCCTTTTACGACCTGCCTGGCAGAACGGCAGTTGGTCTATTATTCAAAGGAGCCCGGAACCTACACGGGGAGGACATACATACCTTAGTCAACTATACCCATTTCCCACCCCACTTACCCATTTGGATTAAATTCGGACTGTTTCCTTAGCTGGATTAACCTGATTTAAAACGAAAAAGTTCATCTTGATATTGTCTTCTAGTTTAACATACAAACATATAAACATACAAATATATATACACTTAGGACGTTTAATACATGCGCTTGGACGCCTGAATGAAAATCATCATACTTAATATTAACCAATTCCAACAAACATACAAGTCAAACTGATAACCTCAATTTTTTTCGTCAGCTGAAATAAAAACAGACGTTAAATAATATCCTCCGGTTCCCATGAGTAGTTAGAGTAAACTAAACGTGAAATACGCTTCGGTTCACAATGATTTAACGGTTTGTTGATTAGCGAGATTGGTAGTGATCTCCATATTATCGATCTGTAACGACTATCGCTTGTTTTTTGCGATAACAGGGTCAACAGCTTAATGTATTTGTCCCGGGAATGAGAGGTTTATAAACCACGAAACTTCAGCTAGTTTTTGCTTATGTACATCGCGGTCAGAATAACTTGACGTATGCCGATGATGACGTCATTTGGCACAAAACGTAACAATAATGTCCAAAAAGAATATAACAATAACAGAAAACTAACCAAATTATCTACGCGTGTATCGGTAACAAAAATGCTGACCATGACCATACTGACACTTATATTATTAACCTTGTGAGCTAAGGGAAGCCCCGCCTTACATTCCAGAGATCAGTCAAGTTAATGTGACCGCGTTGTAGATAATACTTCATTTGTTGTGTATTCATGCTCTGAATTCTTCTTCATTACCATCAGGAAAGCCCTGCTGTCCTCATGGTAAGACACTAGTCTGCTAATATGTGTGCAATCTGTGTACATCTGCAGAAACATTAATTGGACTACCTTTTTTCGATATTAGAAAAATATTTATTTGAGAGAAAATATTTTGTGATATTGTGAATAATTTGAGAGAAAGTATCTTAACGAAACGAAATCAGTAAATGTGCGTATCATATACAACTGTGTACATACGTGTTCAAAATAGGTGATAAAAACCAATATGTACAGTCAGCGATAAAATATGTATACATTTTTGGCTTTCTACCTTGTATTAAGTGTTAACTTTTCCATCACCTTATCTTTGGTAAATAATTGCTTCATGTATAAGTATGAGCGAAATTTCCTTTCTACTATCAATTATATAGTAAGTTGTTTCCATTCATGATCGAAGCGCTCGTTTTCATACTCTCAAGGCTTCCCTGATGGAAGCCTTGAGAGCATGAAAATAATAATTAAATACCATAAAGCAAATGAGGATAATCAATAGTCTAATTGAATATATTTCCCTTAACTCTCAAAATCTACATGTTAATATATAAAATAACAAATATTAGACTAATAACAAAATATATTACATTGCCTGCTATAGACACGAAACATGTTATTGTGAATAACATCATAAAGGGATATCTCCGGAATTTAGCATCACATCTTCGCCACATTTAAATGTGACGTAAAGTATTTATCTTCCAAACAAAGAATAAGAATTCTCAAAATCGGGTCACAAGTGATCGAGCTCATATAATATGTATGTATATACAGTGTATAAGGGACGGTCTACTGAAAATCGAAACCATCTCAGAATCATGGATTTGGACCATGATTTTGAAATGGAAACTGTTAGAAATTTGTATAAGAATTTTTTGATTTTATTTATGGTTTTTTTAAATATATTAAAGATAACAAACAAGCAGATGAGTTTCCTGATGGAAAAAGTTAACCATTGTCTATAGACACCAAAGGTGTTAATGGTGCGTTGCCATCTTGTGGCGAGGTTTAATGCCACATGCATGAGTTTACCGGCTACCTTGCCCGGCTAACCGAACCTGGTCGAGCCGATGCAGAACTCCACCACCTAGTAGTCATGAGGGTAGTGACGCGCATAGCCACTCGATCGCCTTTTACGACCTGCCTGGCAGAACAGCAGTGGGTCTATTCTTCAAGGGAGCCCGGGACCAACACGGGGATTTTTTTTTACCTTAACTTTGTATAATTTGATTTATTCTTATAGTTATTATACCCGGCAAACGTTGTTTTGTCATACATATTAGGAATCCATAGCGGACAAACAACGTGATACGTAAAATATACGGGATTGTAGCCGTAATAGGCAGCCGGAAGGGCATTGAAATGTATATAGTGGTTAAGGATTCTTAATTTTTCTAATTTTGCGCTTAATTTTCTTAATAATTTTTTTTTATAAGAACCTTCTCCTGACAATTACAAACACAACAAAAAAAGAATGAGCGAAATCGGTCTAGCCATTCTCGCGTGATGTGACCACGGAAAATATAAATATTGGGGGCTAAATCACCTTCATCCGTAGGAGAACACCCTGAATTCTGTATCCCTACACGTGGCCACTGGGTGGTGCTAATCAGGTGATATTCAAGATCCAGGAGTGTCTATTGTCTTCTAAACGGAGTCCACTCCACCTATCTCCGTCTTTCCAGGGTGTGTCCGTGCCGATAACTGACCACCTCGAGCTACTTGGTATCACCTAACTCTTTCTAATTTGTTTCGTTCTAAAGCCCAAGTTGCCCCAAAAACCTTGGTATTCTGGCAAAGGAGAGACATTATTTTAGCCCCGGACAGTTGCTTAACCTTTATCAAGTACAAGTCTTTTCGGGTATGGAATACAGCTCTCACCTTGGCGGATCCATCATCCAGATACCAGCTGAAAACATTTAAGGCGATAGAGAGGCGTGCTAAGAGGCTCATAAACGACGATGTAGTGGGCAAAAAACTCCAGAGCCTCGCTCATTGACGCAGAGTGGCTAGTTTATTGTTTTTTTAACGGATACACTTTGGAGAGTGCGCTGTGGAATTGCACGACTTAATTCCACCATCCCCGTTTTTCTATCGATCATCGAGACGCACAGATTCTAGGCATCGCCATATGGTGGGCTATCCACGTATACGTAAAAAGCGGCTCGACTCAACATTCTTTATTCGAACCGCAAAGCACTGAAACATGCTTCTTGAGTTTATGTGTCTATGTTCTCCAACGAGTACAATCTGGCAATCTTTAAGGGAAGAATGCACAGGTAACATCTAGGGAAGCATTTTAGGCCGCATCGTAGCTTACCATCAGACGAGATTGTGGTAAAGCGCTTCCATATCGATAATTAAAAAGTAGGGATTGAGATATATATATATATATATATATATATATATATATATATATATATATATATATATATATATATATATATATATATATATATATATATATATATATATATATATATATATATTATATTTATATATATATATATATATATATGTTCTACAACGCTTATTCTAGAAGAATAGTAAAATTTAAGGAAATACAAAAAATAAATAATGTGTTATACGCCACGTACCGTTCAAATAAACTGCTGGTTCGAGAATTCCACGGGCGCGACGAGTGGGAAGATTGTACGATTTACATTGCGTGCCGTGAAAATAAGAAAAAATCATAAAACGCAAATTTAACGTTTCCTACAAAAAAAAGAAATTAGGAGGTCGTTGAAAATAAAATTTTGGTTGATCCGGAGCTCGAATCTGTTACCCCATGACATGTTTAGAGTAGACCCATAACTAGACCACGGGATAAATACACGTTAGGTAAACTCTAAAACATTTTTCTTTATTAACAAATTTTAATCATAATAAAATACAACAGTGTAATGAATACCATATTTTATTAATCGAGTTTCCTGAACGAAATCAGAACAGCGTTGATATTTCAAATATTAGTTTTAGTTGTGTAATAACGAGTGGCCGGTTTCATATTAGTTTAGGGGCTTTGTTATATTTCGGGGGTAGAGTTATAATAGAGCGCTGGGAGGCGTCGAAAAAGACGGAAATGGGTCTTTCAGTGAAACGGTTCACCGAAATAATACGGAAATAGTTAATTACGTCGGAGGTTCTCTGGTTCACAACATAATCATTTCATAGTAAAACTACATAATAAGTTTGCAATTTGGCTCGCATAAATTCCTTTTTCGTTGTTTTACTTGCAATGTATATAATTTTAATCCATGGTGCTTCAGACTCCTTGTGAAGTTTTTTTTTATAAGACAGCAAAGAAGCTCTCCTGATGGAAAGATATAGACACCAAATATGTTAATAGTTATCCATGTTACGGGCTCTTGATGCCACATGCATAGGTTTACCGGCTCCCTTACCCTCTAAACCGGAATAAGACAGTCACAACCACTGATGCTGTTGGAAGAAATAGCTAATTAATATAATGCCGGTACCAGACCGGTAGTATAAACAAAATCCAGAAACACAATTTTTTTTCTTCCCACAATGTTGAATATTCATAATAATACAATTATAGTTGTATCGCCAAAAAATCGATAGCTGTAATCTAGAAACGCCATAACGTCAATAGTATCGATAGTATTGAACTCTACGAGTTAAATAAACTATCGATTGTTTCGGTATCAATCGTTGGACATAAACAAAGTATCCATTCTATCCATAGTATTGTTAGACAATATTGCATTTATCGATGTATTCGATACTATCGATAGTTTGTACAATCGATAGCATCGGTCAGTATTATAATAAAGTTGACTATCGACAGCTTTGATAGTATCGATACTATCGATACTTATGATAGTTTATTTTTTAATCATGAAAATTATCGATGCTCGATTGTATTGCTGTTTATTGATAGTATTGTAGTTAATGAGGTACTAAAACACTATCGATGATGGACTATCAAACGGCAATACTATAAATCAAAGGTTTCGAGTTCGATACTCATTTCAAAAATTTGTCTTGATATAGTTGTATTTCTCATATTTCTTATGAAATTCAACGTCTTTACTATGCCCCGATTCTTATTTAAATCATGTCCTACACATTCTCTTCCAAATAGTAAGTGTTGAAGTACAAAACTAGTCCCCTCCAAGCAATATTGAGATAAAGTAGAAAAAGTCATCTTGCTCTCGGACTGTACTGGTCGCGGTGAAAAACGCAAGTCCCCGTGGCCTGATATCCGCACCGTGCGAATTTTCGCCTCGCCCACCGCGCCGCCGTCGCCACCGCCCGCAGGTTCGCGTGGCCGGGCGGTAAGAGTGATAAAACGCCGGCATCATGACGGTGCCTTGTTATAAATTTAGGTACCGAATCAAATAAGTATATATTTGATAATAGTTTTCTATCATTCTCACATTCTGTCAATGTTATTTTAAATTTTTAAACAACCTAAGCGTTATTTCGGTTTCGGGTTCACGACGACGACGAGCGAATTCAGGATGATTCATAATTTAGTGTAACGAGCTCAGTCGGTGATATACTGATATTGTCATTGGCGCCACCCTTTGTCGTCTTATTTGCGAATTCTCGGCTAAGGTGTAGATTTTTTACACCTTTCAGTATACAGTATGATTGAAAAAGAAATGCATTAAAATAAAAGTACAAGAGTTATGGAATTGTATGTTTTGCTTCGTAATCCAGACAAACCCTAACTCCTAAGTGATTATTAAATAATACCTGGGAGCCACTTTTGTCATTTTTAACTTACAGTACGACTACTAACTACTAAGTAGTGCTAGTTAGTAACTAGTAAGTAATCCCGGCATGAGGTAAGCTAGTAAGTTAAAATCCTACGTGTCGACATTTTTCTTTGCTGTTTTTAAGTTTTTCAAGTGTTCCTAAGCACGGGTAGGTGTTAAAATTCAAATATAATTAGAAACACGAAAGTATTGATCAATTTTAAAAAATGTGAATTTAACTAGTTATGCGTATGTCTAGAAACATATCTCTAGAAATTAGTACAATCTACGCAATTGATCATAAAGCGAAGAAGAATTTCGCCATTTTGAACTAGTCGACACTGGTTCAGTTGGTTAGTCCCGGCTTGAGAGAAGGTTGTAGGTTCAAATCCTATGTGTACGAAATTTTTCTTTGTTGTTTGTAGTTTTTCAAGTTTTCCCAAGCACGGGGTGAGTGCTAAACCACAAATATAATTAGTTAGGTACTACTAATTAGTTATATTCCTGTTTTGTGAAACACTTCAAGTAAATAGACTTAGCTTTTTTAAGTCCGCATTCTTAGGGATTTTATAGTAAATTAAAGGAGATTGATGAGATCGGCCTCAAAAGAATATGACTGAAGTTATCAAATTAATTTATTGTACTATAAGCTCATAATAGAATTCAACGGACACTTTTAATAGCACGTAAAAATACTTTGAAAGATATGAAACTAATCAAGTTTGTATGCTCTTTCTTGTTTCTAAATCAAGCAAAGATTTTTCTTTTCTATCATAAAGTTAACACTATCTTTTATAATTATGACCATCCAAACAAGTTAAAAAATTGTCGGGTAAGTAAGATGCAAAATGTTGAATAAACTATTGTATAAAATGCAAAAAAAAGGAAAGTATTTACAACAAGATGGCGAAATTTACAACACAGAAGGCTGTATAAACAAGCTACTCTTAGTATCATCCTAATGAAACTAAAACATAAGTTTCATCTTTTTAATATGTACACGAGTGAAAATAATTATTTTGCTTTGTTATTGAAAAACAAACGTTGTTCATCTTTTAACTTTTAAGTGGTTAAAACCAAATATGAGAGATACGAAATCGTATCATATAGGTACATGTTAACGATATATTGCGATCGAATTTGATTGCGAATTGAATTGCGATGTGAATGGCTCAAAATAGTATGTAATTATTGCGAATTCAAGGAATATTAATGTTTAAAAGTTTTTCGTGAATTTTAGAATTATAAAGTGTTCATGATACAATTTACGTTTCAGAACAAATTAATAAAGTATTACAATACGATAAGAAAAATGTTGACACGACACGATTTGACCCTGCGATCTTGCTATTGGCCGGCACGTTCTTGCTAACTCAGCCACGTATTGCTTGGCTTAATGAAGCGAAATTCTTCTTTGTTTTGTGATTGTACTGATAACTAGTTTGTATACATATATCTAGCGATCAGTAACATCGACGGAAGCGATATATAGCGTTCGATAGGAATGGAAAGAAAGAACAATTTCGTCATATTGAACCAAGTGGCACGTAGCTCAACTGGATAGGCGCCGCCAGAGGCAAGGTCGCACGTTCAAATCCTGTCGTGTCAACATTTTCTTTAAGTTTTTAAAGTTTTACCTATCACGAGAGTGATTAGTGAGAGAGAGAGAGATTAGTGTTACAACACATATTATACATAGTCTAGCCGTAAATACTGTTATAATTAAAAATAAACAAAATATTACATTTAAATTTGGAATATGTCATTTTTATATAAATTTTCATTGTGTTTTCTCATTTTCCCCGTGTTGGTTCCGGGCTCCTTTGTAGAATAGACCAACTGCCGTTCTGCCAGGCAGGTCGTAAAAGGCGACCGTAATTGGCTATGCGAGTCACTACCATCGTGGCTACTAGGTGGTAGAGTTCTACATTGTCGCGAGACAATGCAGAACTCTACCACCACACCACCACATTTATAGCAACTTTTTTGAATAACTTTTTTATTCACATTAATTGTATAATGTATGTATCCATCACAAATATAAACTACTAAATCAAATGCTATTTAATAATTTACTACTATATAGAATAGTAGAATATAGTTACATTATATAAGTGTGTGATAAAATAACAAACAAAAATATTTCCAAAAAGAAAATTTACTATAATTATTTACTATAATACGTTCTAAAAGTGTAATAAATACTTGAATTCTTTCTTTAAATGAGTTGATTGATATTAGGGAGACCTTCGTATGCGAATTCGACTCTCGCTTGGGAAATTTTTATTAATCTTTTTCTTTTCCCCGTGTTGGTCCCTTTGAAAAATAGGCCAACTGTCGTTTTGCCAGGCTAGTCGTAAAAAGCGACCGATTGGTTATACGAGTCACTACCATCGTGGCTACTAGGTTGTATAGATCTGCATTGTCTCGCCCGGGTCTGGTACCAGCGCCTTACCTATTCCTGCCGCAATAGCGTCAATGCTTGTCACTGTTGTGTTCCGGTTTGGAGGGTAAGGTAGCCGGTAAACTTATGCATGTGGCATTAGACCTCGCCACAAGATAGCAACGCACCATTAATACATTTGGTGTCTATAGGCGATGGTTGACTCCTTCCATCAGGAGACCCATCTGCTTGTTTGCTATGATATAAAAAAAAAAATCGCCTCAATATATTATAAAATATTTTGTGATATTAAAATGGGATGGGGTGATAAAGGGAACCGAATCGCTGCGACTGCATTACACAAAGTAGGTATGGAGCTAAATACAATTTTAAAAACTCTCCTTACGCTTGGTATTAGTCAAATGTTTGGTTACCGGACTATTGATCTGTATAAAGAGACTTCCTCTGTTTGTGACAGAAAAAGATCTAGCCGTCCGTGTAGTATTCGTGATTTTATTCGTATTCAGGAAGATGAACATAGCACCTATTTCCATGTCGCGTATTTTAAAAGATGACTTAGGACTTGCAGCCTATAAGAGATACGCTGGTCATTTCTTAATTCATAATAATTAAAAAAGAATAGGGTGGTAAAATTAAAAAAACGGTACGCAAAGAGAGGAAGGTCACAGAAAATTTTCATTTACGGATGACATTTTTTTACAATTGAGCAATATTTTAACGAACAAAATGATCGTATTTATTTGAAAATAAGGAAGGTAAGCTCTAAGGAAGTTTTTCAATTAGTTAACAGAGTACCATACCATTCTTGAGAAGTTAGTTAAGCCCCTTAACAACACCATGTTCAATAACCAAGAGTGGCCCTTTCAGCAAGACTCAGCGCCGGGTCGTAAAGCTCCATCTACCCAATCTTGGTTAGAAACCAACGTTCCGGACTTCATCAGAGGTGAAGACTGGCCGTCATCTAGTCTTGATCTTAATTCACTGGGTTATGATTTATGGTTAGTTTTAGAGAGTACGGTTTGCTTGAAATGCCATGATAATTTAGAGTCCCTAAACAATCTATACTATTGGCAATGAAGAATTTACCCATGGAAAGAGTGCGTTCTTCTATTGATAACTGGCCTAAACGTTTAAAGGGCTGTATTGCAGCCAATGGAGACCACTTCGAATATGCTTCATTTATTTTTAATGGTTTTATATAATTGTATTAAACTACAACACTGTAACAGTAATACATGTTATGTGCAATAGAAAAAATGTTTTTTTCTTTGTAACAATATTAAGGGCAAGACTAGGTATAACACTCATACTGTCTCAGAGGACTTAAAAATCTGAAAAGTAAGTTTACTACTAACCTAGTCTACCGTGTAATAAGTCATTGATTGAAGTAATTTAAACTTTATTTAAAGAACAGATTCTCAACTTCAATCTACAGCTTCATAACTTGCTCGTTAATAAAATTACCTTACTTTATTAGACGAGTATGTCTCAGTTATATTAAGTAGTTTTCCTTCATTTCTTCTTTCTTATTATTTTCTTGTTACTGACATCCTGTTTACGAAAAAACATCTGGCCTATTTTTTAAAACCATCACGTTGCCTTATGAGACAGATTTATGAGGTACGACGGAATAATCCTCTAAAATTGTATTTCTTCCAATAATCTTAGTTCTCTCTCATCAATATAAACCAGTCACCAATAATTTATTGTTAAATATTTAGTAACACTAATAATATTTTAATATGTCTATAAAGCCATAACTGTCTGTAGTTTCACAAAACACACTGTATCGTCTTTAGTGTATGGTGATTCACATGTCGGTAACGTTTTCCGATTAATTTTAGCACGTAAACCTGTTTCGGCGTCTGTATCGGTTCGTTATCAGCGGTAGGATCTGATTTCGGTATTAAGTGTTTATCGTCTCGTGCATCTAGACTATTTGGAAATGTCTAATCCCGGCTTAATCGAACTAAATGTAGCTAGCGTATTCTAGTGTCGTCGTAGGGATTGGTAGAGCTGCCACGTGATACGGATAATTTAAGCAAGGGCGATCCAGGGAGGGGGTTAGGGGGTCATGACCGCCTAGACAGGGATCTAGGTATGGATTTATTAGAATTAGATAAGGATTAGAGCCTATCTTGACTGAACCTCAAAAATGTGACCCCCCCTTATTTGATGTCTGTCCTTATTTGATGATCAGTACAAATTTGATATTCCAGGAGGCGATCGATTGCCTATAGGTACGCGTCCCTACTATCGTGACAACTAGGTGGTAGAGTTCCGCAATGTTTTACCCGGGTATTTGGTACCACCGCCATAACTATTCCTACAGTAATAGCGTCAATGCTTGTCATTGTCGTGTTCGGGTTTGGAATGTAGAGGGTAAAGTAGTCGATAGACTTGCATGTAGCATTGCCAGTTGCCACCGTGCCACACAGATAGCAACGCAACATTAACATTTTGGTGTCTAATGTCTATGTGTGATGGTTTCTCCTTTCATCAGGAGAGCCATCTGCATGTGTGCTATCCAAGGAACTTATATACGATAACTGGATTTATTACGAAGAAATATTTGAAAAATAAAAATGTACTTTATTTCGTCACCCATAAAGTTGACATTTGTTTCTTACTTAACAGAGGGGAAAAACGTTCTGTTTTTCAACTTAGTAGAATTACTTAGTAGTAATTTGCAAACTACGCATGGCCACACTTATATATGGCGATTGGCGCTTTATTTAGTAGAACGAGACACACTCCACCTATGTCGTGGTACTCTTCGGAACGATTTTGAAGCGCGTGTGAACATTCCGGGTAGAATGTAACTTCCTTGGTGCTATCTTATGATATAAAACAACAATAAAACTAAAAATATTTAGTCAAAGGGTGAAGGCTGAAGGGTGTACAGTGCCAGATGTGTACTCGTAAATAATTTGGTAAAGTGCGTGTCGAACCACGCGCGATGTAGTGTTCTGAGGTTGCCTATCACAATAAAGCAGACTAATGAAGAGGGCTGTTCATATAGTTTCATACTATGAACATTTAGGCCATTCAATGTCAATGACATATATATTCGCACCACAAGTTCAGCGCTTTTAATAAAAATTTCTCTAATTACATTTTATTAGTTTACTGGTGGGAGGGATGCACTGTGTAGCGTTCCCGGCTGCATGGGTACCACCATCTTGCTTGTCTTTCGACACTTTTACTATTCCACTTGTACATAAATTTCACATTTACACATATATTTTTTTAATATATTACTCGACCGGTTTCACTTTTTAAAGGATTTAAAAAGTGAAACCGGTCAAGTAATATATTAAAAATAAAAGAAAAGGTGTCAAAGTGAAATTTATGTACAAGTGGAATAGTAAAAGTGACTATTAACAATGGAATTTCACCAAGTGCCGACGATGGAAAGTATAGAATATATCTTGCTTGTTTCTCTCGTGAAACAGCTTTGCTTTGTTTCGGAGAGAAGGGCAAGACAGACAGTGTGTAATTACTGGCACCGAAACTTAACACCTAATGTCTCAGGATAGACATTACATAAACGAGTTACCTGGGCCAGTTCCAGGTAAATTAGTTTATGTTCATGGGCAACTGTTACGGCCCACTTACAGTACACCCTGGTCAAGAGTTATTTAACGAGTCGCAAGAGTTATTTAAGCTATAACTTATAAAAACTCAATTTGATTTTAATTTTTGAAACAGCATTTGACGTAGTTTTTTATGTAATAAAATATTGTGGAGGATCAAAAAATGATTGGCCCAAAAAATTTCGAAGCTAGGTCGAAAAAACACTTTTTTCAATTTTTTTAACGATAACTCTCGAACGCATAAACCGATTTTGATAAAGTTTATACATCGGACGCAGTTTTTTGAGGAATAGAGTTGATTAGATTTTGTGCTCAATCGGTACATTAATCTGGAAGTTATATTAAAAAATACTGTTTCCCCAATTTTTTTTGTAGTTATTTCAAAATTTTTCAAATTCTCCTGGGCAGGCTTATTCAAATTTTCAGGAAGTCTAAGTTGAGCGGAATCCAATCGAATGACGTCAACCGCGTTACGATCGGTCAAGCCGTTCAAAAGTTATGAGATGTTTACTTATATACACACACACACCCATAAATACATAGACATACTAAAGTCATCGCGAAAATAGTCGGAAAATGTTCCTAGGACCTCAAAACGTGGAGATCGGAGAAAACTCGATTTTCGAAAATCGGGGCAAAAACAGTAACTATGTCAGTACATTTTTTTAACTTCCCGCTACATATGTAGCGGGAAGTTAAAAAAATGTACTGACCACTGTTTATTAATTCATTTTCGTGATTCGTGCGCAATATAATCATCACTCTGTACAGGGTGCGCTCAAGGTAAGTGCATAAGCTTCTCGTCTGAGATATTGAACTACACACGGTTATTAAGCATTCCCACTGTTAAACAGGATGTGGTAGTTTAGTATTTTCCCTCTCCTATCAAAGTATTATTGCTTTGAGAGTATCAAGCATTTACTCTTTATTGATGTATTTAGTTTAACCGCGGGAACATGTATTGAAATTATAGGAAGCCATTTGATTGGTTTTAATATATTCGATTATTTATGTACCGTCGGAGCATACACTGGGTTTGAATTTTTTAAATAAATAAAAAAATATTCACGGGACAAATTACACTGATTGATCTAACCCCAAAGTAAGCAAATTATTTGCTTGTGTTATGGGTGTTAGTCAATGATACTAATACATAGAAATCTATACATATAATAAAATCGTAGGAAAGTCAAAACTGTACATTGAATATTTTTTTAAAAGAATACTTGGGGTGTGATCTACAATCGATATCGAAGCCAAAAATATAGTTTTTAGAATTTTTGTCTGTTTGTCTGTTTCTCTGTATGTATGTCCGGGGTAAACTCAAAAAGTACTGCATGGATTTACTTCAAATTTTGCATGAATATTACTAATAGGTCGGGTCAACATAATGTCTACATATTATCACGCTATCACCTACGGGGGAGGGGCTGTGCGGAGTAAACGAAATCCGCGCGGACGAAGTCGCTGGCAACAGCTAGTACATATATAAATACTCGAATAAATTTAATAAACACCCAAGCCCGGAAATACAAAACCTATATGCTCATCACACAAATGCTTGTCCGCGTCGGGGATCGAACCTGAGCCCCGTCAATTGTGTAGTCAGGGTCGCTAATCACTTGACCAACAGGCGGTCGTTTTAGGGAATAGGAGAGGGAAAATACTAAATATAATACACATAAAGTGTATAGAGTAAACAATAAAATCTCTTAAGTTTGACAATAGGCTTTATAAAGAAAATAGTAGGTATAGGTACCATGAAGTATTAGGTATAGGTGGAGCTAGCACTTGTATTAATTTTTTGAAACAAATATTTACGTTATATTATATCTCTGTTTATGAGGTCTCCCCATCTCGTTTTATACAGCTGTGTTAGAAAGAGAGGGTAAGACCTCAGAAGATGACAGCAGTATTTCAAATTTGGTTTCAAGTCGGTATTAGAAGTGTTGTCTCCAGATATAATACAGCTTTATGATAGGTGTGTATATTTTTTAGTGTTACATGAGTGTGGTGAGTAATATCTATATTTATTAATTTATTGTATTTCTAATGCATATTATTTAAAAATATTAAGTTTATGCAGTCCTCCGCAATATGAATTTTAACTGTGCCAAATTTTCGTCAAAAGGAGTGCATAATTTTTGTTTCACTTATTAATATATAGTTAAGGTCTTATCTTTTGTGCCTATAAAGTTTTATTAACATTGGTATTATTGACAAGATAGACGGACTGAGTTTCGGTACAATATCTAATTACGAATATTTTAATGTCTTAATTGTTGTCTAGAAAAAAGGGGTTAAAATTTATTAAGATATTTTAGGCTGCAAGATGGATAAAATATTTTAGGCGAATAAGCTAGGCTGATTTTTAATCTTTACTAGCCTAATTAAAAATGGATAAATTGACATCGCTGTCTCGGCACGCCTGTATCAACGGATATGTAAGTTTCTCTTCCTTTGCAAAGTCATCTACCGTCGACCTAAAACGATTTTTAATTATAAAAAAATATTGGGCATCGTAGCGTAGGCAACACAAATATCATAAGTACACAAATATTGACTATAGAATATATTTGAGAAAGAGGTTCTCTTCTTCAAGTAGGCGTCTTGATCTTGTAGTGGGCGTTGTTAGTCATTGCATTTATAATTGTTATTAGAAATGATCTCTTATTTATAACTTTCCAAGACATATCTTATGAGATTTAGTTATATGGCTAGGCTTGCCAGGTGTTCCGTATTTTACAGGCTACCTAACTCGTTACAGGGGAAAAAATTAGGAACCCGTAATTATTAAAATTTAAACAGAATAAACAAAGCTAAAAATATTTGAATTCGACTTAAGTATCGTTAAAGCGCACCTATGTGTAAATTATAAATTCAAGTTATAATTTCAGTTTTTCAATTATAATTTCAGTTGAAGTTAACAGGTGAAGAGTTTTATGCATTTGTTTGACAAAATCAAGATCTTTTACATACATACACACATATCTTCATGCCAGTTCTATTACGGGTTAGGCAGAGAGAACCGAGTATACAACTTAAATCACCATCCTTGCAGACCTGTTTCGCTTCCTCCATATTCCTTAGTCTCTTCGTACAAACACGCCGGTTTCGAAGACTCTTGACACCACCTTCGGACAATATTCGATCAATCTGATCATGGTATGTCAGTCTTGGTCTTCCCCAGTACCTACATCCTATCACATTCTCATTGTTTATCTGTTTTATTAACCTTTCATCTTCCGTTCGTTCTACATGTCCGAATCAACGTAGCATGCCCTTTCTCAACTTTACAGGGACACTTTTTGTCACGCCTAACCTTTTTCTTACTTCAGTATTACGAATCCGGTCCGGGAGTGTTACTCCACATATTTTTCGTAGCGATCTCATCTCAACCGCTTGGTTCTACTTTCATGCCCTGTTCTGACATATCCAACTCTCACTTCCATACAAGATCTTTAAAAGCTGTTAAACAACAAATGCGGATTTAAAGTCTCAAGATTTTGTTACATACTAGATTTGTAATAATGTTCTTCCGTAAAAAATATAAAACCTGTATTTTTGATTCTGATAACCCGTAAATAAGAAGTGGCAGACAGCAACCTTATATGAGGCACATTATTCGACATACTTAGACGGAACAGGCACAAGAGACCGCACTTTGTTCGGTGTACACTTTAATCTAAATTCATAGATGGCGCTCTTGTTGAATCAAGGTATGAACTACCGCATGTTACCTATCCCTGCTATTGTAAGAAGACATTTTAGAGAGAATGTCAAAGTATTAAATGTAAAAAATGATCATTGCGCCGGTTCCCTTATGGGTTAAGTAGAGGTAGAATGATAATAGACGTTCCGCCTTACCAAGATTCTCTGGTTCATTAATCGACAAAGTGGTTATATTCATTATTGTCTTTTGTTGATCTGAGAGTGAATATTGCATGTTTCTTGCGATCATTTATACCGAAAGATTTAAGGAGAGGCGACACGATGCGGTGCCATACCAATGACCATGGTATACCAATACGCAGCAGTGCGGCATCGCGCCGCATCGGACCAAGAAATGGGAGGGGTATAATCGTCGGAACGGTAGCGTTTCGACGTTGTATCTCATCGCAAACCGCAGATACGTTTCTACTTTCTTAACTATGTCTCCGCTCACTACAGCGCCGTAATGATACCGAAATGTTATTGCAACGCTGCTATGTGTACACGCTGATGCGTCAAAACAGTTACAGTGGGAAGGTGCACCGCACAATATAGATTATGTAGATTTTTACAGACAAACGAATTTTCAAAGTCGGTTGGATCGGATCATGAAGTTTATATACTACTAGCTGACCCGGAAAACGTTGTTCTGCCTTTTTAACTACCCTAATTTTTTTCTATATTTTCTCACCTTTTAAACCTTCTTTGGATTCAACAATTAATTCAAAACCACAATTAGCCAAATCGGTTCAGCCGTTCTCGAGTTTTAGCGAGACTAACGAACAGCAATTGAGTTTTATATATTATATAGATAGATTACATAAAGTAAATTAAACATACAGCGATATAAAGTACATTAATTTAGTATAAATACATAATATGTATATTATAGTTACCTCTCTGGTCTAGTGATCTGGTGTCGGTGTTGACCATGTGATGTACCGGATTCGATTCCCGGATCGGGCAAATTAAAATATTTTTTTTTAGTTTAGTGAAAAAAACAAACGTAACGTTACCCGTGATTGGAGTGCCGATTGGCTTGTCACCTATCATATTGTGTGACTAAGCATCTTCGGCTAATCGTGAGTGCATTTGTTGTACCTCTGCCTACCTCTTCGGGGATTCGGGCGTGAAGAAACTTTTTTTACATATATTATAATTCAAAATTATCCACATTCGTTGTCGCCGTTGTAACTCATGTAATATCAATAAATACACAAATGTTCACATAATATGATAAAAGTGAACGTTTTGAAGTAGGCGTCTCGATCACGTCGTGGGCAGAGACAATCATCACACTCATCATTGTAATAGGAAATGATCTCTTACTTCCCACTTGCGGAAAGACGTCCTCGGAGACTGTTACTGTAGAGTGCGCTCGACTAGACTTTATTTAATATTTCTTGGCAGAAAGAGACAAAAAACATCTATGGACGTCATTATCTTCTAAACTAGACTAAACTTTTATTTATATTTCATTTCACAGGATAGCAAACAGGTCTATTTCTTGGCAGAAAGAGACAAAAAACATCTATGGACGTCATTATCTCCTAAACTGGAATACGATGGTGACAATCACTGACTCTATTGCTGCTGAAATAGATAAGGCGGTGGTTCTAGTCTGGGCGATACGTTGTAGAATTCATTTTCCTGTTCCATTCATTTAAAAAAAGCCTTTTAACTACATCCATATGACTTTGTTCAGTTTAATAAGCCACTGGATGCCACGGCTTCATGAAGAAATGAACACCGCGTTAAATTAAGGAATTAACATAATGAATGTTCGTCACCAATTTGTTCCAAATATGAGTAATATAGTTGTGTTGTAGCAGTCATGTACATCTATATTTCTTATTATTTTAAATTGGCTATATTGATATGTGTAAGATACGGCTAATTATTGTGTCTTCTTCATATTTAATCGCTTATCATATTCAGTGTGAGTAAAATCAGTGTGATATGTAATTGAAAGTAAGGTAAAGGTAGTCCAAATTGTTCACCTAACAAACGTGTTACTCCCATTATAACTGTATGATAGTAAGTAAGGTTCCGCAACGACTGGCCAAAATTTGTTGTTATCTTTTTACATTTTCCTGTCCCATTCAGTGTCAGTACTTACCAATATTGTATTCATTGAAGTTTTGTATGTAAGTAACTTACGAGAATATACGTCTAACTCGAATGAGAACATACCGTTATCACCTTTGTTGTTTATATTAAATAATACATGTTCTAGGGGTTAGTTAATTCAGATCAGATCATATTATCCCAGGTTCGATGCCCGGATTAGGTATATGTGATATTAAGGTTTTTTAAAGCTTTACTCGAAAGTAGTAGTAGCAGCTCAAAGTTTAGTGGATTGCATATTACCATACTTATATTGAGATGAGTATGTAAAGACGTTGGCCTCGATTATCGCTATAATGGGCGATAATCGTTATCAGGTTTGTTAGTCGTCAACCATCAAATCGATGGAGCAAGATAAACCAGAAAACCAATAGACGTTTGGTTTCATATACCTTTTCTGCAATAAAACCGGCGTAGTGATAGTTTTTATCTGTTTCCATCAACAAAATTAGTTGCTTGTTTTTGCTATCCTATAATATGATATAATTCTTTTGTTGTATTACTACAATTAATTAAGTTATTCGGTCAATTTTACTAGTATGTATCAGAAGCATTATTGGATTTATTAGGTTTGCAGAGGTAAACATTTCTCGTCGCTAAGGCAAATCTTAATTGCTAATTGTAATAAGTATAGAATTAGGACGCTTTTTAAATTGCAAATGATAGATTTAAATACTACAAACATTTATATTAATTGAAATCCATATGAACATACGTGCGCTCTAGAGTAATTCATATTTTAAGGTTTGCTCGTGAATATATATTGCATGTACCAAGTGCAATATTGCAGTGCCGTGTAGGTGTTTTACCGTTACTCGCCGTTTAGTTAAAGCTTAATTGCTAATTGTAATAAGACTAACACCGGGATTTTATTGCAAGCGATTTTAGCCTTTAATGTAGTTTTAAGAAATTTTATTTAAGTTATGTTTATTTTTTTTAATAAATCAAATATAAAATTAAGGTTTATGAAGTCTTATAAATATTAGAACCTTTAAAAAATAATGAACTTAACATTTCACACGTGGACACGTGGTGTTTCTCTTAAAACAAAATGAAATGAAAAAAACGTGACATATTGACGGTCTTATTTATAAGTAAACTAGCTGTACCGTGTAATCTGCTGCATTATAAAAGTTTTTGGTGAATCCTGCTCATTTTTCCAGGATAAAAGGTACCCTATATGCTATGCCATGTCATCATTTACCTGAACGCTAAATTTCACCCAAATCCGTTTAGTAATTTATTTGTAATAGGTGCCTAGCCGCACCGTGTAGTACTTTGAATTATAATAGTTTTTGGTGAATCCCGCGCGAAAAAATATTTTTTTCGGTATAATAAAACCAATTGTAGACAATTTAATTATTAATAACATTGCTCTCTTTAAAAATCTTGATAAAGTTGATAGTTTTTAAGATAAATGATATATAATGATTCAAGACACAGAGAGGCCGACGCAACGCATGAGTCAGAGAGAGACAGCGATACTTAAAGGAAAGCGACGCATACTTGTGAGCGCGAAATTAACAATTAAAAAAAAGATATAAACAATGAAATTTTTTTAAATCTCTATTAACAATATTATTAACTATTTTATAGAGAATTAAAAAAAATATTACTTAAACATTATGTTTTTTTTAAATATATTTTTCATGGGTCGAAAGTACCCAAATTTGAGATTTTTCGAATCTTTAAAAATTCATATTTTTAAAAATATTAAATTTATCGTGAAAAATCATAGGACCTTTTTTATTGGTACATATTTCAATAAAATGTCCGGTTGAAAAATAACAATTCCTTACAATTGCTTAAATAATTTCGGTTTAAACAATATGGCACCGGGTTGCCCCATGGCCACATGCATTTATATCATCAGTAGGGCAATTTGAAGAGGATCGCATAAAAAAATTGAAGTGGAATAGTTTTCGGTACTCATGCGCCGATTCCTCCTGGACTAATAAGTATTACTGGACAAATTACACAAATTGATATAACATCGAAGTAAGCAAATTATTTGCTTGTATTATGGGTATTAGTCAATGACACTAATACATAGAAATACATAAACATATAAATACTGTTCTGTAAATTCGAACATCCAAACTTTCGCGTTTATAATATTAATATAGATTACTCGTAATATAGATGTGGTGTGTGTAAATTGGAGCTTATACTGTCTTGTTCATCATCGGATTCATGAGACAAGCATGTGAAGAAAGAAGACTTTTCCATAGCATAAGATAGCTCGGCAAATTGGCTGGCGTGACGTTTACAACATACTCCCAAAAAAAGTGGCCTAGTTGTGCAAAGCTGCTAGTGCAAAGATTTTCAACAAACTCCCAACAAACTCCCTAAGTGTGCGTATTAAATTAATGTATTCTTATTCTTAATTAAAAATTATCTTGTTTTGGGGGTTTGTTGAAAACGTCACGCCAGTCGATTTGCTATCTTATGCTATGGAAAAGTCTTCTTCACAGGCTTGTCTCATGAATCCGATTTCATCAGTAACTAGTGGCGGATGGAGAATCTTCGTTACTTCGAATTATTGGGGGGAACTTCGAATTACGGAAGGCTTTATTCAGCGAATTATTGTTTGAGGGGGTTAGGGTTGAGCCCTATCCCACCCTCCTGGATCCGCTATTGTCAGTAACACATATTGAGTAGTAGGTTCTTCACCTTCTCCGCGGTGTTCTCGTCGGCTTCACCAGCGCCAGCTCCGCGAGCGGTGCCAGAAGCTCCTCCGTGAAGATGTCGCAGTAGTGATGCGTAACTGGCGCTAACTTCGCTATCTGGAAACACAATCAACTCAAGTATTGTTACGTCGTAGTCAATGCGATGCTAAAATAGGGCGACGTCGCGTCGTGCTACGTGGAATCGTTACACGATACGACGTCTTATCATGGAAATCTACGACTAGTAACGTAAAAAATTACGACACGACATTGCAACGTGCCACAACAAAACGCACCGCGTGTCCAGCCGTTCGAAAGTTATGACATGTTTACATACACACATACACAGTACACACACACACACACACACACACATACATACTGACGTCATCGTGAAAATAGTCGGAAAAGGTTCTTAGGACCTCAAAACTCAAAAAAAAAAATCTGGTGAAAACTCGATTTTTGAAAATCAGGGCAAAAACAGTAACTTCCTTATCTACATACGTAGCGTGAGTATAAAAAAAACCATTTCTTATATAAATATTAACCTTCCGAATTTTTATATATACTAACGTATAGAATGCCAAACTGTCACACTTCTCGCACGATTCTTTCAAAAACCGATCAAAAGTTTTTGCGTCTCGTACTAAGATTTATAAATTTTCATAATCTAAATACTCGAATTTTGGAAACTCCTCATAAGATCTATCTTTGTAATAAAGCAAGAAATTTAAAACTAGGTGAAACTTTGAAAAAATAACTTTTTCTTTACCAATTTAGAAAATTTTTATTTTTTTTAAGTAACGCGCTCAATTTCCCGGTTTAATAATTTCCCCAGACAGTTCCACTATTTAAGTATAGAGAGCAAAGTTTATTTGGAGATAATGAGTTCCTTAAACAACGAAACAGGGTTAAAGTTGTGTTGCTCTAGCTTATTAGGAAACTCAATTTATATCAAGGCCACTGTAAAAGTTCTCTTTAGAGTAACATAAAAAATGCAGTATGGTATAGATTAAATTATTCCAATTTACTAGAATTTACAACTACCTACTGATTGAATACATCTAGTATTTTGTTAAGGTTATTGTTATGGAATTTTGTGAACAAAAAGCTACTTTATTAAGCAACTTAATGTAACTATGTCTTTATTTCATACCTTTTTTTTGTTAAAACAATGAAAGAGCGGGTTTACCTGACACAGATAATACTTAAATGGTAGTCCCCACCTAGAGTTATAGTATGTATATTTGTTGTTAAATTGAATTTAGGTATATGTTGTAAAAGATATTTTGGCATAGTTTGTACCTATCTGCTTTCGGCCATTCAGATGTATTCAAATTTTCTGTATTTATTTTTATATTTCAGAGGGAATTTTTGCAAATACTCTCCGTATGTTTTCAGAATAGTCTATCTTGTATGTAATAGTGTAGCTGGACTTTTCTGAGATCGATTATTTTAACGTTTTAGACCACGGGTCTTTTTGTAGAGTAGATTAATTGCCTCACTTGACAGGCAGTTCGTAAAAAGTAGCCAATTAACCAAACGTGACACGTTTGGTTAATCGGCCACCTTTCTTTTACTGTCATCGTGACTATTGGGTGGCGGCAACGAACTCGGAAAAGCAGGTGGCGGTGTTTGCAACATATCGCCGGGGTATAACGGTAGGCACGTTTAAGTGTGGCAATTGTATCAAAGTGTGACACTATCAAGTTCCGGTTTGCAGGGTAAAATAGCTGACAAAATAACTTATGTATGTGATATAGCATCCTTACTCATCTCAGCTATTGCATATTTTTATACAAGATGACGGCTGCAGTACAAGGGTTGGAATCCCACAAATATAAATGTGGAGTAGCTCTTGAAACTCAAAAAATAAAATTGTGAGCGCTGATTTTGCAACTCATAAAATATGTAACATTTTAATGTCAGTATAATTTTACCCATTTTCGTTAATAATTTTGTTAGTTTTGGATCTACGATTAAAAGTTACAAAACCAAAATTGCAGAAAAATGATTTTCACCAAAAATGTTTTAACAAATTTTCTGTGCAAAGTTTATTCCGATATAGCGTAAAAACATTTGTGGAAGATGGCAGCTTCACGACAAAGTTTGAGACCCCATAAAAAAGGTTTTAAGTTTACGCTAACCCTCTCTAGACATCCAAAAAATAAAATTGTATGCTCTGTAAACCGAAATATAATTTTTAATGGTTATGGTAGGTATGGCTACATTTGCTCATATGAGCGACTACGAATTTTGCGCCCAACACCATGTCTATTAGTATTTGTGTGGTCTGTGATAAAACTTTTTAAAAATGAAAATGATGTAAATTTTAATAAACTTTAGATATTTTTTAACTCTTTGAGCTTAAAAATCTATGCTTAGATATTTTCTGCTCCTTTGAGCTTAATATACCTTAATTTATCGTAAAGTTTCAGGGATGGCTTGCAGAGTCAACCGGTTTACAGATACTTTGCATATGTATTTGACAAGACGCTTTAATGATTTTGATCCACGATTGACCAGTTGGACAGGATAACGTTTGTACTTTACCCTGCTCTGTTTGCTTGTGTGTATTTGTGTGTGTGTGTGTGTGTGTGTTTGTATGCGCGCGCGCGTGTGTGTATGTGTGTGTTTGTGTAAGTATGTGTGTGTTCGTATGTGTGTAAATATATGAGTGTATTTATACTGCGTTAATTTTACTAAAATGATTATTTTATTTGCTCAGTTCCATTTTAAAATATTTATCTCTTTATATGTCCTCTTTAATACTTTTAGTTTGGTTATTTTGTCATTGAACTACTGTTTCAATTAATTAGTCAACTTGTTATAAATTATGTTTGTTAGGCGAGATAGTGCCACTAAGGTATCAGTTTCAAATTGGACGCCACCGCAAGTAATATGAGTCAGATTCAAATTCAACCAGGTAGACGAACTTTGGTATTTCTGCATGAACACCTTTTAAATTAAAATCTCCATGTATAATAATGTACGTGTACATTTAGCTGCATTAATGATTCTCAGCTTATCTATATATATTAATAGGTACTTGAGAAAAACCTTATTATCCTTTTTACAACAATTACGCGAACAGTGGAATATGAAAGTCACGGTTCAAGTTAACATTGTGAAAGAAGTGCAGAAAACTTGTATTTAAATATTTTTAACCTATATATAGGCTAAAAATGTATGTATTTTATATCATTCGATAGCAAATAAGCAGATGGCTCTCTTGATAGTTGATGGAAATAAAAACTATTGCCCATAGACATCAAAGATGTTAGTGGTGCGTACCTATCCGTGTGGCGGGATACTAATGCATTAGTTATACATTTGACTGCCCCGTTGGTCGAGTGGTTAGTGACCCTAACTACGCAATCAACGGGGCTCGGGTTCGATCCCCGACGGGGACAAGCATTTGTGTGATGAGCATAAATGTTTGTATTTCCGGGTTTGGGTGTTTATTATGTATGTAAAAGTATTTATATATGTATTTCTATGTATTAGTATCGTTGACTAACACCCATAACACAAGCAAATAATTTGCTTACTTTGGGGTTAGATCAATAAGTGTAATTTGTCCCGTGAATATTTATTTATTATTTATTTATTAAAATAAACATTACACACACTACCATTTTACATATATCATACATAATACATCATAATATACACACATAATAATTATATACGATTTAAACAGTTAAAGTTTGGTTATCAAACTTAAAAGGATTTTAGTGTTTAGTCTGTAGTCAAACAAATTGACTCTACCGGCCTCCATCCCTGAAACTTTTCGCTCAGTTGTATTTGAAGCTTATAGCAATCAAAAATATAGCTCAGCATAGATTTTTGAGTTCGAAAATTATTTTTAAGTTAGGATAACTAAAAATCTAAAAATGTTGAAGACGACACTATTTTGATTTTAGAAAAGCTGTAATTTTTGAACGCGGTAATCGATTTCGATCCTTCAAACTGCATTCTATGTAGGTTTGTGAGCTCTTAGACATTATCTTAACTACAAAATCGATTAGTTAATTTTGAAGTTATGTCGAAAATACATTTTTAATATCAACGACAACTCTCGTGTGACTTAACGGATTCGAAGCAGTTTTTAAGCACACAGGATCTTGATGAAGTGCTTTTCATTTTCTCATAAAGATGCTTTTGTGACACAGTGAAACGAGCGTTGAGTAAGTATAATGTGCGTTTTTGTTTGCGCTTTTTTTATATATCATAACATAGCAAACAAGCAGATGGGTCTTCTGATAGAAAGAGTCAACCATTGCCTATAGACACCAAAGATGTTAATGGTGCGTTGCTATCTTGTGGCGGAATCTAATGCCACATGCATAAGTTTACCGGCTACCTTACCCTCCAAACTGTTCCGGTTTGGAGGGTAAGGTAGCCGGTAAACCAACAGCGACAAGCACTGACGCTTTTATGGTAGGTATGGAAAAGGCGAAGTACTAGACTAGGGCGATGCAATGTAGAACTCTACGACTTAGTAGCCACCATGGTAATAACATACGTAGCCACTCGTTTGCCTTACGACCTGCCTGGCAGAACGGCCAGGAAGTTCGTAAGAGGTGAACGACTGGCTATTCTTCAAAGGCAAAGGATTAATATAAAGATTTATTGTCAATTATTCTTAATTAAAAATATGTGATAGCATCGCTACTGCAGGTGTCACCTTTAATTTGGATGCCACTGAAATCTTACATACAGCCAGGTAGAAGAATTTTGCCTTTTTTGCATTTAAATGAATGGAAACATCCTGCACCTTCTAAGCTATAATTTAAACGCAGTCTAACTGCAACAACCGACTTGCAACCTCCTGTATATCTGGAACCTCAGATCCTTATAAACTTTATATTAACAGCAAGTCAGCAACATATATATATATATATATATATATATATATATATATATATATATATATATATATATATATATATATATATATATATATATATATATATATATATATATATATATATATATATATATATATATATATATATATATATATATATTGATGATTGATAATATAATGGAATCTATACTAATATTATAAAATTGTAGAGTTTGTTTGTTTGGTTGTACGTGATAATCTCGAAAACTACTGAACCGATTTGAATAATTCTTTTTGAGTTGGATAACCTGTTTATTGAGGAAGTTTATACGCTATATAACATCATGCTACGACCGTACGGTTATAGGCTATAAACAAAGACCGCGCGGACGAAGTCGCGGGCAACAGCTAGTCTTCTATAACAGGGTTTGGAATAACAACGCGATATTCTTGTAAATGATTTATTTGAACTAAGCTTAAATACATCAACCAATTTGAAAGATCTTTTAAAATGGAGGAAACTGAATGAAAAAGGGTCTATTTAAATTGGTCAATATTTAACAAATAAAACGCTGAACGGCGATTTGCGGAAATTGATGTTTAATTGGGAATGTACGAGACCCACTATTACTTCTGGATAGTTTCGTTTGAACACGCGACGGCGTTTCTGCGTATTTGTAAAACAAAACTGACTATAATTTACTGTTTGGTTAACTTTTATAACTAAAAATCATTTTAGTTCTTAATTAAAACATCTATTGACGTTCCTTGCTGTATAATTTGAAAGCGGTTAACTTCAAAAACCGGCTTTTGACCTCTTTGTATTTCTGGAATCCTGAATCCGATCTTCATCAAATTTATGTAAGACATAATGGGAAGTATACCCCGTTTTGGTTCCGGCTCTTTTAAAGAAAACTGTCGTTCTGCCAGGCAGGTTGTAAAAGAAGACCGATTGGTTAAACGGGTCACTATTATCGTGACTATTAGGTTTTGCGTTTTGGTATTGCGTTTCGCAATGTCTCGCCCTGGTATTTGGTACCACCGCCTTATCTGTTCCTGCCGCAATAGCATCAGTGATTTTCATTGTTCTGTTTCGGTTTGGAGGGTAAGGTAGACTTATGCATGTGGCATTGCCATGCCGCCACACGGATAGCATGCACCATTAACATCTTTGGTGTCTATAGGTGATCTGTTTGCTGCTAATTTGCTAATTTTAATCGTTTAAATATACAGGTTGACAGGTAAAAGGTTGCTAACCATAAGGCCATAAAAATACATACTCGTATTGTAATTGTTTAATTTAACAGTTTACTAGTTATTGTTATTTAATTTAGTTATTTACATTGTTTACCAATCTCTTTTTTTACAAGGTTTATCTCTCTCTTTTTTCTCTCTTCTTTTTTTTATTAGGTTTACACAAAGACAAGCCTTCACAAGGTTTATTGGTGTTACTGATATTATGTACCTACATTGTGTTTTCTTTTGTGACAATAATAAATAAATAAAATTAATAGTATGTTTATACAAATGTCCTGATTGAGTTAATTTGTAATGTAATAGTAGCTAATAGGTTAACTTTGCAGATTAGTTACAGTTGTTAATATCATTCAACAGACGTTGCGAATCGCGCAAGGTTTGGCGTATTTAGCCAATTACCGCAGTGGGTGTAGTGACCTCTTAAAGTAATTATAATGGGACTGGGTTTTAATCGATCCAAAGGATATTATGAATTCGATACATTTTATTTTATTTTTGTACGATTTATAGGTTTTGTGGTACTTTTTAAAAGCGAAGTTGAATTCGCAATTTTACGATAGTAGGTACGTAATATGTACTTACCCCAACTCTATTTTATGGAAGTGAGAGTTGGGTATGTCATGAAAGTAGAATCAACGTGGTCGAGATTCGATCGCTACGAAAAATATTTGGCGTACACTCGCAGACCGGGTTTGTAATATTTAAGTAAAAGAGGGTTTAGGCTTGAAAGAAAGTGTCGGTATAAAGATGAGAAAGTGTACGATCCGTTGGTTCGGACATGTAGAAAGAATGGTAAATGAAAGGATAACAAAACAGATATACAATGCTAATGTGGAAGGATGTAGGTACCGGAGAAGATCAAGGCTAACGTGATCAGATTAATCGAGTACTGACCGGAGCTAGTGTTAAGAGTCTTCGCAACCGACGTGTTTATATAAAGAGAGAAGGATCATGATGTTTGGAATTCGGATTTCCCTGCCTACCCCGTAAGGGATCTGGCGTGAAATATGTATATAGGTACGTAATTTAGTCAACAATATTATGGTAAATCTATCAAAAATATTTCGGTACCTACGGTAACTGTTACCTTTTTTATTTCATAATATAGCCAACAAGCAGATGGATCTCATGATGGAAAGAAACCATCGCCTATAGACACCACAGATGTTAAAGTTGCGTTGCTATCCGTGGGGCGAGGTGTTTGCCAATTGCATAAGTTTACGGGCTACCTCACCCTCGAAACCTGAACACAACAATGAAAAGCACTAACGCTATTGCGGCAGGAATAGGTGAGGCGGTGGTACCAGACCCGGGCGAGACAATGCAGAACTCTACCACCTACGTAAGTAGCTACGATGGTAGTGATTCGCATAGCCAAATGGCCGCCTTTTACGACTTGCTTAGCTGAACAGTAGATGGTCTATTTTTCAAAGGAGCCCGGACCAACATGGGGGAAAACACCTCTTTTTCGTGTTGTTATGATAGTGACTATTATATAATCTGTGGTTCCTTTTAGAGAATATATGGTCTTCTTTATTACGAGGCAGCTTGTAAAAAGCACGCGAATGCTAAACGTGTGTTTGAGGTAACACGTTTGGGTCACACACATATCACAAGCGAGGGAAGAGTGTTTTCAAAGTGGGATAGTTCCATAATGTTTTACTCGGATTGGTATGAATGTATTACGTATTTCAACCGTATTAGCTTCAAACCACTTTCCTTGTTGATCTAGGCTCTCTTTGAAGAAAAGACCATCTCCCATACGGCGAGACAGTTCGTAAAACCCGAACGAATGGCTATACGAGTCGCTACCATCGTGAATACTAAATGGTAGAATCTGCATTCGCTCCGGTAAGGTAACCGGTAAACTTATGCATGCGGTATTTACATCCCACCATACGGATTGGGACGCGCTATTAACATCTTTAATGTCTATAGTTGATGGTTGTCTCTTTTCATCAGAAGGGCCATTTGCTTGAGCAATCTTATGAGAAAAAAATACGTTCGAATCTCATATAGAAAATATCAGAAACAAGGCAAAATTCGTACTTAGCCGATATTGCCTCGTATACAAGAATAGAAAAATGTCGGTCAGACATAAAAATATGTTATTTTACAAGGCAGTAATCAGACCGGTGATGACGTACGGCGTAAGCTATATCGTTGTACGCTTGTCTTGGCACACAAACTTACAATGCACCGGCTACAGGCAGTGCAGAATTTTATGCGCGTGGCTAATTCGCGGCCATGGTATAAGATCATACCATGGCCACGAATTAGCCACGCGCATAAAATTTAGACCTTCACAAAGATCTACCACTACCAAAGTTACAGTAGTATTTCTTAGATACTAGACGTCAAAACGCAACTCTGAGAAAGCGATGAGACACCCAAACCCTCTGGTGAGGGCCGCGGCCGAAAGAATAGCCACGTCACGTCCTATCCGATCCTAATAATCTGCTCTGTCCTCTGTTTCAGCCCACAAACAGCCACAGATGGCCTGGTCAGAATTATGGTGAAACGAAATCCTGATACCACTTACTCGACCACTGATTCTATCATAAAGACACACTTAGGACGGACATCAAATTTTGACTGAATACTCTGCTCGCCCAAAAAGCGTCCAGTGTAACGAATATTGAGACAATACCGAAATTCATTTCGAAAAAAATACCACGCATAGTTAATACTTTTTAAGAACATTGAGAATTAAATTTCAATTACTTTTCACACTTTATTAAATGCCTGATTTAATTCTAGACGTAGTACAAAAACTATAACAAAAACTTTACATAAAATTTTCAATCAAATCGTTTATCGCGCTTGACTGGCTCACCTCACCTAACCTTTGAGACAACAATCAATATGCAAATGCCAACCTATTTTAAGCAAAATTGAACTTTAATGCACTCTTTCATAGAGCCTTTTTAAATTTTTACGACGGTTCTGATCGATCAGAGTATTTGTAGCTACGTATTGTTCGGCTGTATGTTTTTTCGCGTGTTTGCTAAACAGGTTGGCTATTTGGTCGTTGTGTTCCACTTATATCTTATTTTCTTTCGATAAATCTTTGCTTTTCAACCAATTAGTATCATACTGTTGTAAATTATGTGAATCCTTGAAAAACATGGTAAAAATGTAGGAATAAAATCGAAAATACAGTGTTGTTATACTTGTCTGCCTGCCTGGCTTGGCAGGAGTCAGGCAGTTCGTAAAATGTAAATGACTGGCCAAACGTGTTTCTATCATCGCGGCCACCAGGTGGTAGAGTTCCGCAACGACTCACCCAGGTTTTTTTACTACCGCCGTAGCTATTCCTGCCGCAATAGCGTCGATGCTTGTCCGTAGGCGTATCATCTAACGTTTGCAATTCGCCAGCGATTAGCGATGACTCTTAACTTAATGAAAAAAATCATCAAAAACGTCGCCAATTGCTTGCTGGTCACTAGATGCACTTTTTGCAATGTCACAGCATCAAAACTAATCAAGCGGCAACGACTACCACTAATGTATAAGGCTGTTATGTGTCTTGCAATAACTAAACAATCACGATAATTTCGCATTGCGAGTTACGTGATCACCCCGCCGGTTTGATGAGTAAGGTAGCCGGTAGACTTATGTATGTACTACTAACAGCTTTGGTGTCTATAGGCGATGGTTTCTCTTTCTATCAGGAAAGCGATTTGCTTGTTTGCTATCTTATGATAACATATAAGAAAACAAGGGTAGCGCTTGTTACTGTTGGATTTCAGTTTGCAGGGTAAGCTAAGGTAAGGTAGCTGAAAAGCTTTACTTCACTGCCACACTTTTGGTTTTATTAAAATTTTTGTTTTCTTTCAGCGGTTATTTTTTATCAAGAGAACAATCTGATTGATTGTTTTCCTTTTTCTGGAATGAATATTGGTCTTATATGAGTCTTTACAGTTTCACCGGGGTTATCATTATCTATACATATAATAGAATCGTAGGAAAGTCAAAACTGTACATTGAATATTTTTTTAAAAGAATATTTGGGGCGTGATCTACAATCGACATCGAAGCCAAAATATAGTTTTTAGAATTTTTGTCTGTTTGTCTGTATGTATGTCCGGGGTAAACTTAAAAAGTACTGCATGGATTTTCTTCAAATTTTGCATGAATATTGCTAACAGGTCGGGTCAATATATAGGCTATATATTATCACGCTATCACCTACGGGGGAGAAGCTGTGCGGAGTAAACGAAGTCCGCGCGGACGAAGTCGCTGGCAACAGCTAGTTCTATGATTAAAAAAGGAATGAACCGAACATCTAAATATGGCTTCAATTTATTTGGATTCATCAGTTTGTCTGTTGGCGAGGTGGTTAATGATTCCTACAGCCGTATTTGTCAACAAATACTTATCGCTTGGTACTGGTACGTGTTTTACAAGGATACTTCAACAGCCCACCACTAAACTTCGTACTGCTTCTAAGATTTGCCTAGATAATAAAAAGAAAGAATATTTTGAATATAGATGCGTGTCGGTCCGGAAAAAGTAGACTTTCGTGAATTCTGTAGAGTTCCAACGTCTCCTCCTTGTTTTACATCATCACTTTTTACATATTCCTGCCGCAATAGCGTTGTAGCGATCAAGCAATAATAACACTACATTATATAAAGGATATACTTCAAGGATATCCTAAATCGCAATATAACAATTAATTGTCTCGTATATATAAGTTTTAAATTTTCTCAAACGGACTTTTGTCCCCAGGCAGTACACCTTGCCTGACTGAAAAGATCTTCCCTTTTCCACGTATTTCCGTGACGAAACTACCTTTACAGTAATGACGTCACTCCTTGATCACCATCCCTAAAGCGTCAGTGCTTGTCACTGTCGTGTTCTTACTTGGAGGGTAAGTTAGCAAGTAAACTTCATCAGTCCATATATAGGTAGCATTGCACAATTAACTTTTTTGCATTGATATAAAATATCCAAGATACACAGTTCCGAACAAAACTGACACTCAAAACTGTCACTAAGAAGTCTAAAAAGTTTATAGTTATGGCACAAACGTTTTTTTGCATATTCAACCTTAAGCGCAAGATTTAAAGTTGTTTTTAAAAAGCAATATACAAAAAGCAATAAAATTTTTGACTTAAGTTAACCGGTAGGACAAGGCATAGTGGAGTCGAATATAAACATTTTTATGCATCGACTTAGGTAGTGTTTTAAGGGTTTGTAAAATTTACATAAAAAAAATCAGATCGAAAATCTGTTTTTGCGCAGATCATTTATATATCAATAAAACAAACAATGACCATTAAAATAATTTATTTATATTTCAAACATTGTAGGTTATTGGTTATATACACAGAACCTAAACATATCGGAAAACTGTGGGTGTATAGCCATGTAGTATTTGATGCTTGATATTGATATATTTAGTTTGCATAGTCTAATAGATTTAGAATATATTGACATAGGAAATTTACTGCAATGGTGATTATGACTATGTTATGAAGTTCATAGATTCTTACATTTTTCTTCAGACATATTATGTATCGACAACATAGTAGGAAACGCATTAATTTCCTAGAAATAAGTTTAGCTTTTGGTAGAATTGTTTTTTTTGCAGTATTATGTGAACGAACATTTGTTTAGTTATAGTATCTGCAGGCGTACGAGCAAATATTGCACATAGACATTTGCAACACAAAAGGTTAGTGCTAATGCGATGCCGGCTTCTTTTTGACCCTCCTGTTAAAAATTCCAATATCAAGGCTGGTCGGAAAAACTGAGTGAGGTGAGCTGATCCAGAGTTTGTCTGTTTGTATAAAGAAGATACAAGCAAATTGAACTGGATGTAATCTCTCACTACGGCGTAAGCCAAATTCGGCAAAAGAGTACGGCAAAAGTAATGACTTACCTACGTATTTCCGCGTTTTACAAAATTCATACTCTTAGAGGGTAAAATAGGGGATGAATATTTCATAAAATTCACAAGTAAAACGCTTAGGATCAGAAACTTTAAATTTCGCAAATGTATTCTTATGATGTAGGAATCCACTAAGGAATGATTTTTTAAAATTCAACTCCGATGGGGATTAAATAGGGTATAAAATTTGTATGAAAATTTTTATTCCTTGAACATATTTGCATAAAATTTCGCACGAATTGACAAAAAATTAAAAAAAAAGTATTTTTTCGACACACATTTTTCGACTTTCAACAATATTTAAATCAAAATTACGCTGTTTACAGGTAAATTAATTCGTATTTTTAAAATAACTCAAGCTAATATACCGATATATTTTAAAATTTTATCCGCTAGCTCCTCTGCTTAAAAGACTGCGTCAAATACTGCAAATCGGATTAAAATCGGTTGTTTCGTTCGGGAAAAAAGCTTTTTTTCTTACATGTTTTCGACATTTTTAAGCTAATAATAAAACAATTTAGAGCTAAAAATTGCGTTGAATGTTATTCGAAAGATCAATTTCGTTGATCATTTTGAAAAAATATAAATCTTTTCAAATACTGAATAACTAAGTATCATTACAAAAAACTTTCGGTTTTTAAACTTTTCGAACTCAAAACTTTATGCTTAGGTATTGTTTTCTTTAGCTTAAAATTCATCAATTTAGCGGGAAGTTTCAGGTGACCTGTAGGGTAGTTGGTTTAACCAACTTTGCTATATATGTAACACATCTATATAATATATAGATGTGTTACATATATAGCAATCCTAATAAATAGGTATATTTAGTTTGGGGTATAGTTTAGTACATATAATATTACTGCCAAAGGTAATATTAGATTAGATATTTCCTGTTAAGTAATTATATTTTTTTATAATAGCGTTAGTTGTTCGATAGGCGTGTTACCAAAAGGTATTTATAGTTTGAGGTATAGTTAGTTATGATATTAGGTATCGAAAATTTAGAAGTTATAGGAAATTCAGGTCTTACGTTTTTTACTTTTAATAACAAAAATGTCGTTATAAATAATTAAGATGAATATGTAATTATTATTTTTTTAAAGTACTAGCGGCCCACCCGGCATTGTAGAGATTTTTAATAAAGTAGCTATAAAGAAAGGTTAAATAAGTTCTAAAGTAAATAAGCGCGAGCGAAGCCACAGGTTACAGCTACTATGCAAATAAAACAACCCGTACGTATCGAGTGACTTAAAATTTATACGAGACTAGCTGGAGACCGCTACATTGGGATAAAAAGTATTCTATGTGCTATTCTAGGTCATCTTATATCTGAGTCCAAATCCAAATTGGTACGTGTTTTACGTGATTGAGTGTCAAACATCCAAACATACAAACTTTTAACATTTATAATATATAGAGTTTCAGATATCCATAATCAAAAACAATTCAATTCAAAAACAAATTCTGTTAAATGTAAAAAAAAAAAAATTAATTCAACCTGTTCCTTTCACTTAGCAAGCGTTATCAACAACATGTGTAAACAGAACAAAATTCGTTGTTACTTATGATTTCCTATTGTTATATTACAAGTTTCGTAACATATCTCCAAAGTAGTCATAAAAATCACTTTTATGTTCATACAGGAACAATAAAGGCTAAGATATTGTTATTCTATATTAATACAAATAGAGTAAAAAGAATCACCGAACTTGGTCCTCAAAATAAGTAATCAATATAATAAAACATTTTAAACTCGTCAAATTGATGTCCTATTAGCTTTTGGCAGTCGGTTAACAATTATAAAAGGTATTCAAAATTGTTAATAAAAAAAATAAACTTCATAAAAAATCGGCTCCACTTATAATAACAGGATCAATTTGTATTATTCGACTAAATTAAAAGGAGGTTTTAATACATTGTACTTTTAGTGAAAAAGTGACCATTGGAATTTTGTAGTATTATATTTGGAGCGTCGAGTAAATTTTTAAGGCTAATAAAATGAAAATCTTACATTACACCCTATATTTAGTCATATAAACAACAAAACTAAATATAACTATTATACTTACCGAAAATACAATATCTTATATTTTTTTAACGTTCATGATGTTGTATTTTACAATTTATCAAAGAACAAATCTGTATTTTTGACGTGCGAGCAGTGACATGAGCGACGGGATTCTATTTTAAGTGAGCGTACAATTTTAAATTGTGCGCTCATTTTTAGAGGACGTTTTTGAGACATTGATTGTGTATCTTGGGTTTTTATATATCAACTAGCGGCCTGCCCCGGCTTCGCACGGGTATAAATATATAGCCTATGTCACTCAGTGAAAAAAATGATTAAAATCGATCCAGTAGTTTTGATTTATTCATTACTGCCCGTGGCCCGCAAGCGTTAAATTTGGAGTAAAACAATTCCCCTTTCCCTATACCATGAAGATTTCCTGCTATCCCTGGAATATCTAAATTAATTTTTAGTTTTTACATTTTTACATATTTCTTTTATTTTTACAACTAATATATTACAGAATGTATTTATATATAACGTTCACAGCTTTCTTGCCATTAGATAATACAAACATGTTTTCTTTAGAGGTTACTGTTGAAAGATCGATATATATAGTTGGCCATGTGAAAAACAGTCAACGCTCAAATCTAAACCTGTAACGTTGAAGGTTTGACCCTGCGATTTATTAACCCTTTGACCCTACGGGTAGGGTTGTACTTTATAATAAAATATTGTACTTTATTTTGAATAAACGTACTTTATACTTTTTGAAGGCAATAAAGTACGTAAAAATACTTTATTTTATCATTTCACTTAAAATTGTCAACTTAAAGGAACAAAAACTTAATCTATTTTTATTTGTAACTAAAATGATACTGACCACTTTTAAACATCATCTTAAACGTATTTTTTTGTATCATTTTACATTACTTTAGTTTTTGTTGTATGAAAATATTGAATACATATAAAACTCTCATTTATAGTTTTTTCTTTAAGGTGCATCCACTGACGGGACGAAACTAATTGGTAAAAAGCATTGTTAGATATTGCTAGAAGCAACAAATAATATGTATGGTAAACGAATAGCACAGCTAATAAATAATACTTTATTTTTCAATCTTGTACTTTATTATTTAACCTTAAAAAGAAAATGTACTCCATTTTTTCATTTAAAAGGTGGCAACCCTACCTACAGGCCATCCCTGAAACTTCTCACTAAATTAAGGTACCTTAAGCTCAAAAAAGCAAAAAATATAAGCATAGATTTTTAAGTTGAAACATTTATTCTGTTGAAAATGGCAGTATTATTAATTTTTGAAAAGCTGTATATTTGAAAACGGTGATGGCATTCAACTCAATTTTTGAGATCTAAAATATTGTTTTAGCTAAATAATCGATAGGTTAAAAAATTTCGATGCTATGTCAAAAAACATTTTATTTTTAATTTTCTTCATTGATAAATCCCAAACAAATTGACCGATTTTGATTACATTAACGGTATTTGACACAGGTTTTAAAGAACAAAAGCTGATAATATTTTTAAGTAAATCGGTAAATTAACTTGAAAGTTATTTAAAAAAAGTTAAGTAAGTTTGCTAAAAACAACGTAATTTTAATATTGGAAAAGCTATAAGCTTTGAGAATTAGATTCGATTTTGATTTTTGAAACGGCATTTGACGTAGTTTTTTTTAGTACTAAAAGCTATGTCGAAAAAACACTTTTTTTCAATTTATGTGTTAGACGTAGTTATTTGAGGAATTAGTTATGAGGAATTAGAGCTGATTAGTTTTTATACTCAATTGGTACATAAATCTGGAAGTTATATTAAAAAAAATCTGATTCATCAAATTTGTTTTTGGTGTTTTTTCAAAATTTCTCAAAATCTTCTGGACCGAATCGGTTTAAATTTTCAGGAAATATAAGTTGAGCGAAATCCAATCGAATGCCATCAACCGCTTTGCGATCGGTCTAGCCGTTCAAAAGTTATGAGATGTTTACATACACACATACACACATACATACATAAATACAGACATACTGACGTCATCGTGAAAATAGTCGGAAAAGATTCCTAGGACCTCAAAACGTGGATATCTGGTGAAAACTCGATTTTCAAAAATCGGGGTAAAATCAGTAACTTCCTTATTTACATACGTAGTGGGAAGTTAAAAACTGGTTTGCTAAATCATGTTTTTTTACATTGATTGTTAAATAACAATTGTACAAAAATTATACAATATACCTGAAGATATTATCTAAGGAATGTGCTAACTTATTACATGATAGAATGTACTTTACTTGATCATATAAAATTCCGAAAACAGACTAAAAATCTCGAAAACAAATAATTTTGTTACTATTTCTAATCATCCACTTGATTTTTATATGGTGATATTTAGTTTAAATAAAAGAATGTATTAAATATTGGTTTTCAGCTGAAATCCTATATTTATTTATCCGAAAATTAACACGTTTCCCAGCGGTTTTGGAACATGCCGCGCGCGCACCGCCGACCGGCCGGTAACCCTGCAACCGCTTGCCCCTGCATTTTAAATGTGTAATATCTTCGAAAATATTCATTTAAATTACATGCTATAAACGGCCATATTGATCTATATTAAATCAACATTTAATTGGATAAGGATTAGTGCTATATTGCTTAAAATTGCTTCGAAAAAAAGCTATTATTTCTCGTAAAAAGTAAATGACAAAAAAATGCTATTGTGGGTTATCCATAAGAGATAAACATATACCATCGCGGAGTTTTCTGTAGAACTTTTTATGGTGTACAAATACTTAGCACATTATTTTGATAAATCTCGTAAAAATATAATTATTTACGACATGACATCAGAAAACTCAAAAATTGCAGTATTTCTCTACAATATATTGAATGTTATTATACATATAAACCTTCCTCTTTAATCATTCTATCTAAAAAAAACCGCATCATGATCCGTAGCGTACTTTTTAAGATTTAAGCATACATAGGGACATAAGGGCATAGGGACAGACAGAGAAAGCGACTTTGTTTTATACTATGTAATGATGCTTTTTTGGCGATAGTTTATCTTTACGTCGAGACAGCAATTTGCTTGTTTGTTATCTGTGGCGTGTAAAACCTAATCTTACAGCCTTAATAAAAGATAGAAGTGGAACATAGTTAGTCTCGATGTCCATTTGTTCGTCGATCGTTGACCCCTTTCAATTCAGTGCCGTCGGAGTATCCCGCTCGTTTGACACGCTGATAACATCGCAGAAACTGCATCAATGCTACTGTCGTCATCATTAATTGTTAACGTTCTGAATAATGACTTGTCTATTAGGTATGAGATTATCGCTGCCATCTCAACAGACATAGAAATTACGTAACTCTTATCTTAGGAATTTAAGTCGTTGAACGCTAGTACAAAAATCAAGGACTCTAATATAAGCTCACAAGAATCTTAAGACTTTCTTAATTCAATTATTTCACTAAATTATCGAGGCTCGGTTCTGTTTTAATAACGTAATTCAAGTTTTATGTTGCATATTGTTCTATCGGCTTCGCTAGCTTTGATTTCAATGTTGCCTATGAGAGTTGAATTTTCAGTAAATTTTTTCTTACTTTCACCATAGTGAAGCCTAATGCGCGTTGCGTAGGGAATCGTTGTAGTACTCATTTTTCTTTTTTGGTTTGCATGCAATTGGTAAGTTTATTATATTTTCTGAATGGAATATCCGATCTAAAAACTATAACAAGTAATTTATAAATATTTAAGTAGTTTACATCATTGGATAAGAATTGACAGCAAAACATGAAACTGTGGGCATTTTACTTTTTATTAACTTTTTAAACGTAAAAAATATTTATATGGTGATAAAATTACAACAATAAGTCATTTGGTATTGCGAAATTTCTTTTTTATATACTAGTTGATTGTTAACGTACTATATATATTGAAAGACGCGATAGGTAATGGTCATTTGTTACCAGTAAAGTATAATAAAGAGAGAATATTGTGTAAATACAAAGTAAACCTCTACAAAATTAGTGTAGTAATAAGTATCCAAAAAGTATGGTCACCGCGTGGGCAATAATGGCGTACTGACGGGTCTAGTCAAGAGTTCGGTGAATCGTTGCTTTTTAAGCAATAAACTAAAGTATCTACGTAGTACGACGTATCTAGTAGTACGCAGATGTCCGTACATTTTACTAGATAATTAGGTGAGTATTTCAGTACCAGAGGGCTTAGAGAATGTAACATGATTTAGTAGCGAATCGAAATCTAGATTCATGATCGTTTCTGAGATAACGAAAACAATTTCCTAGCCATTTTGACACTATTGCCACGAATGTTGTATCATATTGTTTTTTCGTTAAGAAAACAATAAAGCAATAAAGACAATTTGACTGCCAACCAAAACCTAGACTAGAAGAGAACTTATGTGTTCAAACAATTTGTTACTTTGTGATTTCGTTACAAATTGAACATGTATACCAACTTGTGACAGCGATGGCGATGAGATGATATACCACGTGATTTAGCGCGGCTTCTGGCAATCCATTACATTTTGTTCTTTTCTAACTTCGCTAATGCTAATATATATAAACTAATAAAACTAATAAAATATAAATAATAAAAACAATATAAAATTGTTGCTTTGTTTAATTCTCCTGTTCTTTTAATATACTCGTTATATAGATCGTGTACAGAATACCCTTCTTCAGTATGTAGTATGTACCAGTTGAGTCGTCATAGTCGAGATGTTTTATAAGTTTTTGCGACGCACGCGATGTACTCTTTATAGTACATATTTTACGTCTTGAGATACATGGTCAGTATCCCTATTTTCCCCTATTTTTCCCCTATTTTTAAATAAAATAAGACCCAAGTTACTCAGTGATTATACATCATTCAATCAATGACAGGCTTTTTAAAATCGGTCCAGTAACTTTTGGGTTTATTCAAAGATTAAAATCATACAAAAATACTTCTATCTATCTATCTATCAATGCGAGCTATACCGCACATAGCCACACTACGGGGCATTGTGCGTAAGGATATAGTGGCAATTCTTGCCAACCCAGCTCATCCAAAGATCCATCACCTTAGAGGGATGCTCAAACAGCTCTCCATATGTGCTGCCTCCTTTGAAAAACTGGGCCCTTAAGTACTTCAATTCCTCGCACTCAAACAGTACGTGGTGAGAAGTTTCTTCATGGTTTAAGCACGCCCTGCGTAAGGGAATATTATTTAGCCCCAAGGTGTGCATGTGTTTATTCATTGGGCAATGCCCCGTTATCGTTATCAAAACAAAAGTACTTATTTTTCCGTTATAATTTTTCGTTCGTTCGTTATAATTTTTATGTAGGTAAGTACATATGAACCAAATTTCATACGCACTGTTTTGGGAACGATTGTGTAAAATATATATTTTATTTTAAAACAGCAGGCAAGGAAGCGAATTAGTCGCTGATGGTAAGCAGTCAAAGCTATCCATGTGAAAAATACTACCATGTCTAAATCATGAATGGAGTTTTAGTGCATTACTGACTCCTCAAGAAGGGGTTGATCCACTTCTTCCGAGAAAACAGGTCAGTCGGTCAAAGTCAAGAAGATCATTCTACAATTGATTTGGGCCCTTTATTGAAGAACAGATCATTTGCCTTGCTGATCCAATTTTTTCGGGAAAACAGATTAGTCAGTCAAAGTCAAAAAATCATTCCAGTGATTGATTTGCGCACCTTATTCAATAATAATTGTTCCAGGAAAACAAGTCAGTCAGTCAAAGTCAAGAAGATCATTGCAGATATTTATTTGGACTCTTTATTGAAGAATAGATCATTTGCCTTAACTGCCAAGTATCTCGTAATAGAAATTTAAGGCATACACGGGTAAAATTCAGCGTGTTTCTGTAATGATATTTGGGTCCGGAATTTGCAAACAAATGTTAAGAAATAAGAAAATCACAATCATAATATTTTTGTAAGTTTCATTTAATACTAGCTCTGCCCGCGACTTCGTCCGTGTGGAAAAAATTCTAAAATGGTAGTCCTGGAGTTTTACTTGCATAGTTCCAAAAAGCTTGGTGTACTCAATAGAGCAAAGCAGTACTTCATGCCAGCCCATTGCCTCCAACTGTACAAGGCCCAAATTTGACCTCACATGGAGTACTGTTCTCACCTCTGGGCCGGAGCTCCTCAGTATCTGCTTCTTCCTCTTTATCGCATTCAACGCAGAGCGGTTCGAATCGTCGACGACCAGGCTATTTCTAATCAGCTTGACTCTTTGGCGTTACGCACGCATCTTTTACCATATTTATCATAGGGAGTGTTCCGACAAGTTGTTCGGACTAATTCCTGCTGCTAAGTTCCATCATCGGACATCGCGTCAAAATTTAATGTTCCATCCTCACCACCTCGATGTTTGGGAATCCGTGTGCTTTTGTCGGCACTTTTTGCCTCGCACTACTCCTTTGTGGAATCAATTACCCTCGGGGGTGTTTCCGAACGGATACGACTTAGGGACTTTCAAGAAACGAGCTTAGTCATTTCTAAAAGGCCGGCAACGCAACTACAAGGCCCCTAATATTGCAGATGTCCATGGGCGGCGGTGATCACTTAACATCACGTGCACCACCTGCTCGTTTGCCCCCTCTACTATAAAAAAAGTTCCCATTTCCATGAGATTTCCGGGATATAAAACTATTCTATGTTCTTTCTCGGGTCTCAAACTATCTTTATACCAAATTTTATCCAAATCAGACAGACAGACTGAGTTACTTTCTTATTTATAATATACTAACGGCCCGCTCCGGCTTCGCACGGGAAAAAATGATTAAAATCGACGATCCAGTGGTTTTGATTTAGTCATTACTGCCCGTGGCCCGCACGCGTTAAATTTGGAGTAAAACAATTCCTCTTTCCCTATACCATACCATGAAGATTTCCTGCTATCTTTGGAATATCTAAATTCATGTAAATACTACATTTTTAGTTTTTACATTTGTACCTATTTCTTTTATTTTTACAATTAATATATTACAGAATGTCTTTATATACAACGTTCACAGCTTTCTTGTCATTACACAATACGAACATGTTTTCTTTAGAGAGCGATATATAGTTGGCCATGTGAAAAACAGTCAGCGTTAAAGGTTTGACCCTGCGATTTATGAAGGTGAGGCATCGAAGCAAACGGGAAAAATGTGTAAATGGTTGACCCTACGGGCCATTCTTGAAACTTCTCACTAAATTAAGGTATTTTAAGCTCAAAAGAGTAAAAAATATAAGCATAGATTTTTCAGTTCAAATACATATTTTGTTAAAAATGGTAGTATTATTAATTTCTGAGAAGCTGTATATTTGAAAACGATGATGGCATTCAACTCAGTTTTTGAGATTATAATTGTATTATTTCATTGATTAATCCTCAACTCAAACAAAGCACGCGGCAAGCTTGCGAACCGTATACGAATCCCTCTGTTCCAGTTGGATTCGCACTTAGCAACATTTTTGTTATTTTTATTGCTCGTCTATATAATCTCGCTAGTTACTATGAAGCTAAATGCGAGAGTAATTGTCACTTTATGAGAACAAACGTGCCGCTCATTACACACATTGTTAGTGATTACGCTTTGAATATTTTTTGCAATATTTTCAATGGCATGTGCGGTCTGTGGACTTTTTAATTGTTGCCTATTCATATTCTCTTACAATGTGTTTTGTTTTATTACGAGAATTCCGTTTATCATCGATTGTACTTAATTTATATTGCATCGTTTCAACATGCGATTTAAAGTTTGTTAAGATTGGTTCAAAATTCTTTGGTATTTATGGAATTTTATTTGCGATTGTTGCAATATTTTTATAGGAATAAATTATTTTGGTGAATCAGGCCAAATAGAAACCCTTTGTATTGATTCAGGCCAAATAGAAAGAATAGAGCATCTACCTTCCTGCTAGGCAGTTAGGAAAAGGTTAGCGATAGTGATTACTAGGTAGTTAGTAAGTATTGCAAGGCTTTCACCCCGCTGGTTTGGTACAATCTTTAGTAGGTATTTGGAAAACAACGACCTAAGACATTATTTACATCGTTTCTTTAATTTTTTAATAGTTTTTATTATATATTAATTTAAAGTATGTAATATTAGAATTGTGTTCCTGTAAACTATTTAAGCTAACACTGTAAATCGACGGAATCGATCATATAGTAAAGAAGAATTTCGCCACTGAACTAGTCGACACTGGTTCAGTTGGTTAGAGCGTCCCGGCTCAAGAAGAGGTCGTAGGTTCAAACCCTGTCGAAATATTTATTTGTTCTTTTTAAGTTGTTCAACACTGTAAATTAAAAAAGATAATAAAATAATTTTTAAACGCAGTAAAACTGCAGTTTCCTGTGTCTCCGGAACCCTACATCAGATCTTCACTAATTTAAGAAGAGACTACACGGGTAGTGTACCTTCCCAAAAAAAGGAATCTTCTAAATCGATTCATAAATAACTGAGTTCTGAGGTAAAAATAAATATAAGGCCGAATTGATCACCTCCTCTATTCGGAAAGTTGTTTGAAAAGCTAAAACTCGACTATGTAGAATATGAAACTCACTTGGACTTAACTTTCAACGACTTATTTATGATTCATTTGAAATGTAACAAAAAACAGTGACGCAATTTATATGTAAATATATTTAACACATATACAATAACAATAAATCCCTGGCAAAACGCAAAGTATCACACTTTAGTCTGCGAATATAAGTTCAAAGCGGGTGTAATGCGAGAATTTAATTGTTTTCTATGCAGTTTGTTGTAGTTACATTATAATGGTTCTACCATAACAAAAGCGTCTCGATTTAATAATATGCATAGTTACATAAAGAAATTTTTGTCTAATATCTTACAGGACAGGTAAAAGGTATTAACGGTCGGTATCTGAAACGCAATTTAATTTTAACAAGCAAATAATCTATGTTTACCAGATCATTTGCTTGTAAAATTATGTTAAACACAGATTAATTGCTCGTTAAAATAATTTTTGTGTTTTGGAAACCGGCTGTAAGTGTCGCGTATCATCGCGCGCAATGACACGATAAATGCAGATGTGACCGGCTATTATCGACTATTTTCGCATACATTCCGGACTGCGTGTGCCTTAGCGCGCATATAAGTTCGGGACGATAGATGGCGGAATACCGCGGCTCCAACATAATTGATACCTCACTGATTCGGACACGATCGTACAGTTTGATTCATTCGATTCCATCTTGTTAGTTTGGGCCCCCTTTGAAAAATAGATCATATGCAATTTTCCAGGTAGTTAGTAAAAGGCTAAAGATTAGCTAAAAGTATCACTACCATCGTGACTATTAGGTGGTAGATTTCGGCAACGTTTCGCTCAATCTTTACTTTACTTACTCATGCTATAATAGCGTAGATATGTTTGTCACTGTCCTGTTCTTTTTAAAAGGGTAGAGTAACCGGTAACCTTATGCATGTGACGTTAATATCTCGCCACTCAAATAGCAACGCACTTGTTTTGGTGTTTATAGGCGATGGTTATCTCTTTCCATTAAAAGAGCTATGTGCTTGTTTGTCATCCTATGATCTTAAAGACAAAACAAAACCGATTAATTTGATCATGACACAAGATTAATACCTAAGATAGTAGTGTCAATGATATGCTGCAAAATTATAGCATTTATTACTATGAAGATGGCAATTAACTCTTTATACAGGTCGTGTGAATTTTCGTCTTCTGTCTGAAATCTGAAATTGAGACATCTCTGGAGCTGATCTTAGAGTAGGGCAAGCAAATTCTCATGCTGTAATTTAACCCTCAGAAGTTCCAAGCTTGTGGACACACAAGTAAAGGGGTTATTTTTGGTAGATTGTCATCTATCAAAAAGAACCCCTTTATAAAGGCTCTTTTCTAGAAGACCCTCCTCCACATCTTTAACAGCATTAACGTAATAGTTGTTGAATTAGCAAGTAATGTCCAGTTCCATAATCATTTGGAGGGTAAAGCTATACCACAACCATAAAGATTAATAAAAGTTGTGAAAAGTAAGGCTAATGGTTCGCATTGTACAAAATGCCTGGCATTGAACCAGCTGTATCCGTATTTCTGGCCACAAAAACATGTGCTCATATTATACACATCTAGAATATCCGCGTCCAGTATGAAAGGCCTTTGCTTAGGCCATTACTGCAGGGATATCACATTACATAGACACTTTCTCTTCCTTATTCATCTTAATGGTGCTAAATGTTTATAGCAACATCTGTTTAATTTGTTTCTTGCTAAAGCCAATTTATCTGCACTGATGACCTCCATGTCGCAACATATTATTAAATAAAGCTTAATAATTATTAACTAGTGAGGAGATGTCAAATGGCTTGATTGATCCTGGTTTCTAATATTCATAGATTCGATATTCATATGTTTTATTATATCTACCAATTTTGGAATGAAAATTATATCTTTATTTAAAAAAATGAATTTTTTCGATGTATTACATTGAAAATTACATTTGTTTTGGCTTACGTGCGTCAATCAGTGCATTCAATTTCATTTTTTGTACGTGAAGAAGAAGTAACTATAAGTTAAATCTATGTTTGTGGGGTTGCGAACTCTATCCCGATGATCTCGATACTACAATTGTACAAATAGTATACACAATACGACACCATCGTCGACGATCTCAAGGACAAAGACTGCTTTATCACCCGTGCTAAAGAAGATTCCTTTATCCTCGTTAACGAGGAGCGCAATGCTACGACTCCGCTCTCCATAATTAGTTCGTAAGCCTCACTAAGCCGAAGTCCGGTTTCACAGGAGACAACCCTTTGCGCAGGTGTTAGTAGCTCAAATTTAAATTAAATCTTAAATTAAAAAAAGCATCTTCACACCCATGATAAACCGAAGATACTCGGTCCCACAAATGTGATCGCCAACCGGGCACTTTCCAATCCCGGGAACTTTGTGTTTCTCAGAAAACTAAAAAAACACTTTTTATGTTTCCGACTCGGAATCGAACCCGGGACCTCATGTGGTCAACGCCAACGCTGGACCACTAGACCACAGAGGCGACTAAATCTTAAATAAATTAATTTAAATCTTAAATAAATCTTAAATTAAAAAAAAAAACTATGACTGAGCATTCTGGTTGCCCAAATGTCTGGAGTCACGGGAACGACCTGCTAGGTCAACTGTAAATTAGCCATTACAAAAACGGCGTTACAACCTTAGTTTACGTGCTGTCATGTTGAAAATTTTTATTGTCAATATAGCGTATTTTTTTAAAGATGGCGGCCGAGGGACTAGATTTATGACCCCGGGAAAAAGGGTTATCAACTTTATTTAATGTACATATTATGTATTTAATACTTAATTTACACAACAGAACAACAACAAAAAATACAGCTAGCGATATTTTTAAAAAGGTACAAAAGGTGAGCTTCTTTTCGTATTATTTACAGCGTATATATTGTACGTATTTTTATTGATGAATATAAGGTATCTTCTAATATTCATCAGTAAAAAAACAGTAAAATATATCAGTCTAGCCGTTCATCTAAATTTATGTATATATAAAAGTCGTGTTAGTTATTTTTCAAGTTATTTTTAATACATGGTAATATGATCTGATGGGAATCTAAATAAAAAATATACCAATTAGAATGAATTTTTCTTTTAAGTATTTCTTTGTTAGATTTTTTACACATCTTACTCATCACTTATGAAGTTTTTGCAAAATGCGGAGCAATATGTCATCCTCACAGTCCTATTCTCAGTTGGAACGCATAGTAAAATTTTTTTTTTGGCATGGGCGTTTACAACTGCCATTCGTCAAGTTTAAAGTACAAATTTTCTGCACAAAAAATTCACTAATACGTGTGCCAGCGGGTGACACTCCGCTTGCATTATTCCCAACCATTCCGAGATATCGTGTCCGTGAGAGGTGTCTATGTGTGCGTTGTTCAAACGCCTTTAATATGTAGATTGACTTCTGTACCTAATTGTTTTGTGGTAATACTCGTTCTGCGAAGTTTTTAAGTGACTACCATTTCGTTCAAGACACCGATTAAATGGAAACGCCTTTTAAGACAATTTCGTAGTTTGTCAGCGTAGCTTGCATTTATCTACTACCTATCCATGAAATAAAATCACTCCAAGGATAATTTTTAAGCCTTGTTATATCATTCGGCGTACCGAATGAGATAACAAGGCTTAAAAATTACCTTCGTAATAAAATCGTGCAACATGGTTTATATCTACTTTTTGCAAATGTATGCCATTTTTGACAGTAATAGGAGCGTTTGCTCAAATGCGCTGCAATACGTTTTCTTCCCAATGGCGTGTCTATTAGTATTCATGTAGTCTGTGGTTCAAGAGATGGAGCCCTGCGATGGACAGGCATATTATTAGAATGCCGTTTGTCACTTACATGTATACATGATGTTTATCTCATACATATTATAAATGACGTGTAAGTTTGTATGTTTGATGTTTGGATATTTAAGTGTTTAAATATCTAAACCCTTAAATATCCAAACATCAAACATACATTACTTAATAACTCAAAAAAGGCTGGACTGATTTGGATGAAATTTGGCATAAAGGTCGATGTTAACCTGATATAGCCAAAGACACTTTTTATTCTGAAAAAATATGTAATTCTCGTGGGATTCACCATAAACTTTTATAATGAAGTGCAACCAAATATTACTTAACACCATAATATGATGTTTAACAAGACGCTGGTTTTTCTGATTAATTTTATTGTTCTTCATATATTATAGGGTTTCGTACCTCATAAGGAAAAAAACGAAACCTTATAGGATCGCTTCATTTTCCATCTGTCCGTTTGTCCGACTGTGAAGACCCTTTTTCTCAAGAATGCATATCAAGTTGAAATTTAAGTAAAATTCTTGGGTCTATGGTCCCTCTCAGCTGTGAAAAAATCAAACTTTTAAGTCAACGCGATCGAAAGATATTACCATAAGTGTCGAATATTTTGCGATTTTTGCGATTTCAAAAGGGAATCATAACCTATTACTTACATCCCGTTGACTTAAAATTATGAAATTTGGCGAGAAGTAATGTCTTACAGTTAACAAAAACCTAATATATTTTTGTTCGTAACAAAAATGATGCTGACCACTATTAAACATTATCTAAAACGTATTTTTTGTATCATTTCACTTTACTTGATTTTTTTTTGTTATATGAAAATAATTATATTGAATATATATATATATATATATATATATATATATATATATATATATATATATATATATATATATATATATATATATATATATATATATATATATATATATATAACTCTCATTTATAGTTTTTTCTTTAAGGTGCATCCAGTGACGGGATGAAACTAATTGGTGAAAAGAATTGTTAGATATTGCTAGAAGCAACGAAAAATATGTATGGTAAACGAATAGCACAGCTAATAAATAATACTTTATTTTCTCAATCTTGTACTTTATTATTTAACCTTAAAAAGAAAATTAATTCTATTTTTTCAATTAAAAGGTGGCAACCCTAGTTATGACAAAAAAAAAACTCGATCAAAAGAAATGACCATTTATGTCGCTTATTTTGCGATTTCAAAAGGGAATCATAACATATAGCGTACACCCCGTTGACTTAAAATTATAAAATTTGGCAAGAAGTAATGTACAGTTACAGAACATATAAAGGAAAACCGAAACCGAAAACCGTAAATTTTTAGTTACGACACAAAAAAACTCGATCAAGAGATATGACCGTTTATGTCGCATATTTTGCGATGTCACAATAGAAGCAAAACCGTGTACTTCGCGTTGACTAGAACCATGAAATTTATGTGTAGCTAAGGTTACCTACAAGTTACCTGATGAGTACAACCTGGGGACCTTCAAGAGAAGAGTGAACGGGTACCTTCTAGGGAAGGGTGTTCCATCTTAGGCGAGATCGTGGTCAAGGGTTTCCTTATTGAAAATAAAAGAAATAAAAAAAAAGTTTGTACGGAACCCTCGGTATGCACTCCAACTCGCACTTGACCGGTTTTTATATTTATAGTAAATTCTCATACTCACCCGCACGCGGAAAGGGCATCTGAACTTTTCAATTTCTGTATATCTAATATGTAGATTTATTATTACTTTTACTTAGTATTTGCAGGATTTACTTCTCAAGTCACATACATATACTTACCAGTAAATTACATTCGCGTAATTTGCATCTGAACAGAGGCCCTGTCGTTGGAGCGATTTGTCAAATTGTCCCAAACGCCCGCGATAATTCATGTGGGGGCACGTTCTTAGGCAACTTGCGTAATGCGATTTGAACGTCTTCAATTCAAGAGGAAATTCCGAGTTTGGTAACGTCAGATACGAAAATGATTGTATTAAATGGGATGTCTTATAGGTTTTATTTGTCAAGATCTCCCGGGTACGTCACTTGTCTACATGTGTGTCAAAGCGGTGTTTGTATAAAACATTTATGTGTATAATTATGCCTTCTGTTTTCCATTAGGAAGGCAGAAAGGAAGACAAGTTTATCTGAATGGTGTTGTGTGGTACTCGTTTCTCTTTATCTACCCTTAACCCTTAAGTGATTTACAACGGTCAACGAAGATGTGTATCGTAACATTAACTGAGGTTTCCTGAAGGAGATTGTCTCATGGTCTAGAGGTTAGCCAATTCGGCTCATATCGTGAGGTCCCGACACTGGTCACGTCGAATTTTTGAGGTTTTTCTGGGAAATACAAAAACTTAGTAGCATCTCGGAGTCTGTTGGGGTGGTGTGCTACCACTCCCGTGTCTCAGATGAGCACGTACAACCACCGATCCCAGTTATCGCTAGAAATAGTAGATAATCGTTATCAGGTGTATCAAATTCGGCAATGGGGATCGCCACATCTCGCCAACCGACAAGCCGGTGAATCGTGGCAAACTGGGAAGTCTATAGACGTTCGGTTTACTCTGCCTAATCCGTAAGGGAATTGGGCGTGATGATATATTAAATAACGAGATTTTTTTTATATCAATAGCAAACAAGACGATGACTCTCCTCATGGAAAGAGAAACCATCGCCTACCAGGGAAAGAGAAACCAAACACCAAAATTGTTAACGGTGCGTTGCTATTCGTGTGGCGGGATGATATCGCCACTTGCATAAGTCTATCGGCCACCTTATCCTCCAAACCGGAACATGAAAATGACAAGATTTGACGTTATGCGGCAAAAGTAGGAAAGGTGGTGGTAGTATATACCCGGGCGGGTTTGCTGAAACCTACCACCTAGTAGTCACGATAGTAGTGTCAATCGCTCGTCTTTTACGAATTGCCTGGCTGAATGTTAGATGGTCTAGTACTAACTAGCTAAAGCTTTGTTCGCTTGAAGTTTAAAACGTTAAAATATTCTTATAAGTGTAAGCCTTGTGTAATCCTAAAGCTTAATCAGTTTTAAATCCTTTCAGAAATTTTATGTGAAAATGTAACAATCACCTATTCATATATCTATCCTTTTTGGATAAAAATATGTGTCATTGAAGGCCTCTGAAAAGAAATAAGTTTATGGTTTCCGACTTTATATACGAAACCTTATGAAACCTTTTTGCCTTATGATCTCAAAGAGATCATAAAGCATAAGTGCATACCCTTTAGGTGTAATACCAGTGTGTAACACCAGTAAAAATCTACACATATCATGTCAAATTATATGAATATAATTATGTAAATTTGTAATCATTAAGAATAAATAAAACCCATTTCTTAATTTAATGAGAAAAATAAAATTCTTTTACACTTTGACAGTTAATGTTATATAACAGATATATAAACATTTATTACGTTTATCTTTTGAGCTATTACTAAAGATATATTATGTTTACCGACAGCGTAACGTCTGTCGTTTCGAAAAATTTAGTGTTGTAACTCGGCACGAGTCTCATTAGCCTTACGAATGCATTAATCAGCTGCTTTCACGCAAGATTAACGTGAAACAAATTGAAGATCGACCCGTGGGCGGCCCTATAAGACATGTTTACGATCCCGGAATGGTTCTAAGCGCAATGTTAAAGTTGGTACGTCAATTAACACCGTTAAGTAGGGATGATCGGAATTCATTAGTGCTTGCTTCAAAATATCGATAGTAAAATGATAAATTCTTGTAGTTTAATTTACTTAATTTTCTTGTAATTTATGTTATTTGTGTTTAAGTCCGTAGAGTTGATTCTGAACTCTTTTCGAAAATAAACCGCATGACTTACTGTCAAGCAGCTCGTAAGAGGAGAAGGCTAATGTTGTTACAATTTTTGAATCAAAGATGGCAGAATTTTTCAACATGTTTCTCGGTGGTACTATAGTACATGCGGTACTAAAGAAACATGTTGAACGAAGGTTATTTTAAGTATGTACCATTATATCCTTTTCAATCAAATGTATACATTTATTAACATCTTTGCTCTCTATTGGCTATAGATAACTTGAGATTTCTGACAGGAGAGTTATCTACTCATTTTTTAATTTTTTATTTCACAGTATATATTTAATCTTACTATAATAAAAATCTAACCTTAAAATAGATTTTTTAATTTACAATTAAATCTAAAATTATCTTTAACGATGTCGATATGATGCCATCCCTAGTGCTAAATAGGCTCTTGTAGATCATGGGCGTACATCTACCCACGTGGGTCGTAGAGCTATCATTGATTTCAGTGATTAAGTGTTATTGAATTTTTATCGCCCCGCCGTTTATTATTTTGACATATTTTAAATGAATTGAAAATGAAGATATAAAATTTCTGGACGCAGTAGGGCTTACGTCAGCTACTTTTTTATATTTTTAAAACCGTATTAAGAAAATAAATGGTCATTTCATAAGAATGATTAAGTCAATAATGATGGTTACATTTTATGAATACGATGAATTTTGGCGACAGCTGTATTTCGTTATCACTGACTTTCAAATGACAAATATTACTCAACCTGTAAGGGAGGGTCTACCAAAAGTCGAAACCATGGATTTGGGCCATAATTCTGAGACGAAACCCGTTGGAAATTTGTTGGAAAAGTTTTGATTTTTTTTTAAAAGATTTTTTCCTTACCTTTGTATCTATAATTTAGTTTAGTCTAATAGGTACTCTACTAGTCTAGTCTAGTAATACTTTATTCGTATTTAGTCTAATAGTCTAAAAAATACCGTGTGATATGCTGAAATGTTATCGTATTTCATGAAAAAATTGTTAATAATAGGACTGTATGGTCACATGTGTAAAGTTAGTTCCACGGTTACCTTACCCTCTAAGATAGTATGCAATAGTAACGAGCTGCCCTATGCCTCAGAAAGTAAAGTCGATGATTCAGGTTATACGATTTATACTTATACAAAAATTTGGCAAATGTAGCGATTGATGAATTAGCGGCAATAAATAAAATTTGACTAAGGCAGTGATTGATAGATTAGCTTCTATATACAAAATATGAAAAATGTGGCGATTGATGGATTAGCGGCAATCTACAAAATTTGACAAATGTAGCGATTAACGAACTAACGACTATATACAAAATTTGACAATGATTGATTGATTAGCGGCTATATATATACAAAATTTGACAAATGTAGCAAATGATGAGTTAGTGGCTATATGCAAAATTTGGCAAATGTAGCAATTGAAATACTAGCGACAATGAACAAGAAAATAGTCCTTGGTAGCAAGAGATAACTGTTGCCAAAAGAAAATAAAACACTTAAGAAAAAGCTTTTATTTGTGAACAAGTTTTAGAGTTTCTTTATGGTCTTTGAAATATAGCGTATCTTAAAATAAGCTATTTGAGTTTTAAGGGCTATAAAATGATTTCAAAATTTTGAGGCGAGCAAAATTAAACGGCATGATTTTTGGTATTACTTACGTTAAAGTTCTAGGTTACTACCTGTATATTTTTAAGAACACTCTGGAAGTCTCGGCAGTCGCTGACAAAACAACGTGCGGATTTGATTGGGTAAAATTTATAACTGCCGCTTGGGCTAGGGGTTAGCCAATTCAGCTCAGGTCACGCAGGCCTGGATTTGATCCCCGTGTCTGACGTGATTTCTGGGTTAGCTTAGGTTTTCTCATGGACTTCTTCCCGCCCTAACATCTGACATCGGAAGTCATCCTGCTCCAAAGTAGGCATGGAAATTATTGTTAAATTAGGTTAACTGGTATATTGTTAAAATTAATTAATATTTAACAGATATTTATTTATGTTATATTATATCAGTAGTAGCCTATATATTATAATAAGTATTAGAAGCAGCAAAAACGCAAAGCCGTCGAGTTAGCGGCCAAAAAAAAGGTCCGCCGTGCGTCAATGACCAAAAAAAAAACAAAACGGTCCTCTGGAGTAGTTTTATAACAAATAAATCAAAGTAGCTCAAATATTTTTAAAAATATTATTAGAAGCATAAATCAAGGTAGCTCAAATATTTTTAATAACATTATTATCCTATATGAAGTTATTGGTAATTTTAGTGATGCATAAAATTTTAACAGTTAAAGGATCCATGCCTACTCCAAAAACTTCCTCCTTTCAAAGTTTTATTTCAAAGTTTCCATGATCTCCATCATTAGCTCTATTACAGAAAATGATCTAGCACCAGGATGTTTGTTAAAACAGAACAAAGAATCCCAAACTCGATAGGTTTATCTCGTTTAGTTTAGAAGTTCCCATGACTATCTTCCAATTCCATCATCAGATATAGAAATCGTCCAACACCAAATTGTTTGCCAAAATAAACTGAATGGTTAGCTAACCAATTAACCAGGTTAACTCACTTCATGGGTTAACCTGGTTCAGCTTCGGAGTTCTCGGGTACATCGTCCAGCTCTATCATCAGGCACTGGACGCCATTCCACTACAAAAACCTTATAATAACGATACAAACGACCCCAAAGTCGATGGTCTATTTTATTCTAAAGTTTCCATAACGTACTTCTAGCTCTATCATGAGAGTCTAGAAATCGTCTAGCACTAGAGTGTTTGTCCAAACAGAACAAATGAGTGCAATTTCGATTAGTTTATCTTATTTAATTTAGGAGTTCTCATGGTTACTTGCAGTTCCATCATCAGATCCTGAGAATCATCCATCACTAAGGTGTTTGTCAATACAAAACAATTAAGTGCTAATTCAAAAACATTATCTCGTTTAGTTTAGGAGTTCATTGTAACTGGATTTTAAATTTGGTTATCAATCTGGATACAATCAATAATTAGATTACCGTATAATAACCTAAATTTTAGGTTGTGAAACTGTGTTCTAAAACTTATTCACAAATAGAGGCACGCCTTGACAGATACGTCTCTTTCATAATTCTCTGTGTGCCGTTCTGAGATGAGTGCGTCCATTGTCGTGATGAATAATTAAACCTATTTGCGATGCACGAACCAACGCTTCGGTCACCTAAAACACGGTTGAATATCATAAATATTTTATTAATGTAATAAATATTATTAGATGCAAGATTTATTTATATAACAGGATAGCAAGCGAGTATTGTTACATATTATAAAAGAAAATCGTTTTCGATGTATGTCCGCTCATATTTTTTAAACTATATTTTTATGTGGTTTTATTTAGTAGACTTGCTGTTTTTTTCGGATTCAAAACAATAAATCCACGATTCGTTTCCTGTGCCAATGTCATAAACAGCATTAGAATGTCCGTTGTCGTACTTCAGTAGCATCTGTGGGCACCATTCCACGCGAGCCCGCTTCTGCTTCGCTGTCAGTTCATGAGGGATCCAACGACAACAAAGTTCCCGAACTTTCAATTCTTCGTGTAAAATTTTATGAATTTGGCTCATACCAATCCCCAATAGTCCTCGAATTGTCTCATAGGTAATCCGGGGGATTTATTCAATTAACCGCTTAACAGTAGCCACATTATTTTTGTTGACGGCAGTTGAAGGCCGCCCTTCACGAAATTCGTTATGTAAAGAAACTCGACCTCTCACAAATTCAGCAAACCATCGCCTCACGGTGCTCAAACAAGGTGCTTCTCTTCCAAAAGCATTTTGAAGTCGAGCGGCACAGTCTTGCGGAGAAAGAGAACTTTTAAAATCATAAAAAAATCATCACTCTAAAATCTTTTCGACTTAATTCCATTTTCGTTGCGTACGTAGAACTTTGATGTGTGGTAAAAAAACAATTGACAAATCATTTCCCGCCAATTGTTTTTTTTTATTACTAAGAAGACTGCAACGTTTTAAAAATATAACATTCGAAATTCAAATAGTTCCGATTAGCTAGAAGTGCAAAATTTTTAGTGCGCCCCATGTATTATGTATAATAAACGTTAAAAAAAAGTAAAGAAAATCCGAAAATTTCATCACAGAATATCATTAAACACCCGAGCGAAACTAGGCGGGTCGCTAGTATCTTGTATTTGATACACTAATCTAATTGTCATTGATATATTAATACTCAAAGCTAATTGTTAAATCTGCCAAACATTTACTTATGCCTGCGTTAATCAGTGAGACTTAGTTTAGCGTTGTTTCTGACTAATATGAAAAAAGAAAAGTTGTTGGTATATTGTTACATCTGCTAACGCCCGCGTTAAAGCCTGTCGCCTATGGGGTTGAATCTTGGCTTAGTGTTGTTTCTAATTAATATTGAAAGAAAACGAGTCGTTTGTATATTGTACATCTGCTTACGTCCGCATTATAAAGCCTGTCTTCTGTGAGACTGGTCCTTAGTTTAGTGTTGTTTATGATCATTACATAGTATAAAACAAAGTCGCTTTCTCTGTCTGCCCCTATGTCCTTATGTCCCTATGTATGCTTAAATCATTAAAACTACGCAACGGATTTTGATGCGGTTTTTTTTAATAGATAGATTGATTCTTGAGGAAGGTTTAAGTCTATAAACCTTTCCGATATTCCCACGGGAACAAAAGCTGCGCGGGTGAAACCGCGGACAGATCACTAGTTTATAATAAAAAAAAGAAGAGTTGTTGGTATTTAACTCATCAAATATGTTAATTTTCTCTGCTTCATTTGTGTGCTTGTTTGTCGTATTTTTTTAACAAGTAGACGGCTCTTCTGATGGAAAGAGACAACCATCGTTTATAGACATTAAACATGTTAATACTATACAATACTATACAATTTCCCCCGTTTTGGTTCCGGGCTCCTTTGGAAAATAGATCAACTGCCGTTCTAACAGGTCACACACAGGCAGGCCGTAAAAGGCGACCGATTGGCTATGCGAGTCACTAACATCGTGGCTATTAAGTGGTAGAGTTCTGCATTGTCTCGCCTGAGTCTGGTACCACCGCCTTTCCTATTCCTGCCGCAATAGCGTGAGTGCTTGTTACTGTCGTATCCCGGTTTGGAGGGTAAGGTAGTCGGTAAAATTATGCATGTGGCTTTAGACCTCGCCGCAAGATAGTAACGCACCATTAACACCTTTGGCGTCTGTAGGCTGACTCTTTCCATCAGGAGACCCACCTGTTTGTTTGATATCTCATAAAAAAACACGATATTGACACGCTATACGTATTAATACCATTGTAACTACTAACTAGTAGAGTTCTGCAATATCTCGCCCGTGTCTGGTACCACCTCGAATAATCTATTTCTGCCGTAATAACGTAAATGCTTATCACTGTCGTGTTATCATTTGAAAGGCTAGGTAGCTGGTAAACGTAAGCATGTGGCATTAGCCCATTCATGTGGCATCAGCCCGCCACACGGATAGCAACGCGCCTTTCATATCTTTGTGTCTATAGGCTGTCTCTTTCCATCAGGAGAGTCATTTTCTTGTGCGATATCTAAAGTATCTTCACGACCGTATCCCCGAAATGGTAGGTAATATAACGACTAGTGCACCCACGATTAGCCGAAGGTACTTAGTCCTACAATGTGATAGGGGACACCAGACCACTATAGCACAGAGGAAATATCTATACTTGCTAATCAGCTAATGATATAAAAATGAAAAATAAGCAACTGGTATACCGATTGATACGAAATTTCGTATTCGGTTACTTTTTGTTGCAATGTCAAAGTAACTTTGAGGCTTGAATTCCTAATCGAAAATCACCAGCTCTTTTCATATTTTACTATGCAAATGTGTGCCATTTCATAGTCATGACGCTGAAAGGTAGTCTTATGATATACAGTCAGGCCTTTTAAAATATTTGATTGAGAGTTAATCGCTTGTGTGGTCTAGTGGTCCGGCGTTAGTGTTGACCACATCATCATCATGGGTCGGACAATTAAAAAAAAGTTTTTTTTTCAGTTTTCTAATAAAAAAAAAATGTTGCCCGGGATTGGAAAGTGCCCGGTTGGCGATAGGCTTGCCGTCTATCAATTTTTAGGATATTTGGCTAATCATAGGTGAACTTGTTGTTCCTCGGGCTACCCCTTCGGGAATACGGGTGTGAAGATACTTTTTGACTGAGAGTTATTCGAACTGCCTGGCATCCTTATCTATTTCACTTATACAACCCTGCAAAACATGTATTACTGAAAGAATTAGTATTGAAATAAAAAAGCTTTTGATTTCAGTTCATTTACTTCTACCCCACTCCTTAAAATTCTGGGTACGCCCAAGTGTGACGCATGTAAATTAATTCTATTTTTTTTAAATTAATATATTTACGTTGGCTATTACGTTACCATGATATCCGACTTTTAATATGAACAAAGTGCTAAGCCGGAGTTAACGATCAGGGTTGGGTTAATAGGACCCGCGCTAATGCCTAATAACTCCTAAATACCAAACCTCAGCTTAGTGTTACATTTTAACTAAAATGAAAGGAACAGTTATGAACATCTTCATATATTTTTTTATTGTATACTTATACAGGTTGACTGGCAAAAGACACAATAGTTAATGTTATTATGTAACCAATTCAAATATAATAAAAAGAGAATATTAATTATTCAAAAAATATGGTTACCGAGCAGACAACAGGCGCAAGCTGAGACCGCGACGTTCCACGGCGGTAATTGCTGTTAGTAAACAATGAAATTCGATATCTATGCGCGGGTGTTCATACTAAATGTTTTTATTGAATAATTAGGCTAAAATTTAACATATTCAATAGAATCGATTGCTGAATATCCTGCATCTGTATGTACAGTCTTTTACAAATCAACCTATGTAAGGTTACTTTTAAAGGTCCATCCAAATTTTTAGAGACTGTTCATAATCGATAATATGTCCTATTAATCTAATAAAAATAAAAAAAAATTCAAAATTTCATATCATAATTTCATATCATTCATTTTGCCTTTTACATTCATCTGATTCTCCATGTCGTTCCAACCTTAGTACCGTTCTTAAATTTCCTATATCTCACTCCCAGACCTATTCACAGTCTTTTGCGGTGACACAGTAACGACCCTCATGGTCAACTGTAGTAGTTATTACGAGAAAAAGGTGCATGCAGTTAAGCTTTGTAATTCGCCTCCTCCATGCATACGCTCTAGCCCTTCACTGCCAGTTTTTTAAAAAAACGTCTAAAAGAATATTATCTGACTCTTTCTTGATTTTAATAGTTTTACTGCTAAGTTGTAATGTTCGATTTCCTTTAGTGTATGTGAACAAACTCATCCATGTATTAGGTATTTTATTTGTTGTGCACAATGCCTTCCCATTTATTAATCCCTACTCCACATTTCGGGTTAGCTGGAAAAAATCTCCGCCAGTAGAGATAAGCTCACCTTTTGTGCAATTTTTGTTATCCTTTTTTGTGTGTATTTTTCATCAAGTGTACAATAAAGTATTAAATAATTTAAATAAAATAAATTTCATTTTTATCCGACACAAAAAACAAAACGCATGGATATTATTTCAATTACCTACGCGCAAAATTCGAACTAAAATATTTTAGTAACTTGAAGGTTACCAAATTAAAAGAGATTAGGATAAAATGTGTTTAGAGCGACAGACTACGCGTACATAATAGTTACTATCGTAAGTATAGATAAATGTAAAATGACACACAGAGTTCATTCACAAAACTCGGTGCATCCAATTCATGAATTCAGTATTACATTTTGAAACTAATAGTTTTATACGGTGTGTAAAGAAAACCCTGTCCGATCCGAAAGAGGCATATAGGTTGGTTAAAGGAAGGCTTTACTGAAAAAAATATTACAATGACTTTATTTCCTAAAATAAAAAAGATATCGTTTTTTTAATATTCATATTTTTACTTATATCTCCTTAGAGTTAAACAAATATTTTAAAAATGACAACACTTTGTCGCTGTTTGTTTCATTGTTTCGCTTTGGCGGCTTTCGCACAAACACCGTCAGAAGGCGCGGTGTCTGTTTTTCGGTTTTTTAAAAAAGAACTTTAAACGCGCCTCACACGCGCCGTGTTTCCTTCGGTAGCATCCGACTTGCGCGGCATTCTTTGAAAATAGAATTTACTTATTTGTAGGCGTTGTTATACTTAATGTATAAAAATACCTTTTACGATTACTTTTTTAATTGGAAAACTCATTAATTAATAGCCAAGCAATAATTACGCATATCTTACCGTATTACAGTACCAAATAACACCTTAAATTATCCGACAGGGTTTTCTTTACACACTGTATAATCTTGAAATAATTTTACAACAATTAAAATGCACTTTTAATTCAATATTTAGTTCGTAATTTTCAAATTTAGCCGGACCTTTAAAAGTAACCCTATACAATTCTTGTATGTTATGTGTGTGTATGACACTTAAGTCCTCCTAAAAAGTTAAACTAATTTTGATTAAATTTTTGTGTTCAAGTAGATTTCGTAATGGTTTATATTCACAATTAGATGTAGTTAAAAGAAAAGGATCCAATCCACAATATGTCCAAAAATGAGTTAAGTGAATCAAATTGATGATAAATATCAATAATATTGGCCATTAAAAAAGATCCAAGCAAAAATAGATCACTATTACTTTATTTACATCAATACTAGTCCACATGTATGGCACGTTAAGAAATAAACAAATTGAATAATCCAACTTTCCTAGTTTACAACCAATATCACCAATTAATTAAGGAAAATGAAATAACGAGCACTGAGGTACTACTACTAGTAATATAGTTCAATTTTTAGGAGTCTGAATTCTTTGGAATTAAAGTTAGTTCATCATTGATACTGACACTTCAATAAAAATATTAAAACTAATCCAAAATCTATCAAATTTCAAACGTCAATATATCTAAAGTGATTTTGTGTGGATTGGATCCTTTTCGTATAACTACGTCCAATTGAAACCTACCGGTGGCACTGCGATCGAATTCGGGTAGTGAAAATTACTCCACACCTAGGGAAACCGTCCGTCCTCTAATTCTATATAACGTTTTCACGGATAAATAGATAAACTAATTTTGATAAAATTTGACAACAACATAGTTAAATATCCGGAGTAAAACATAAGCTAACTGTATTTAAAAGAAGCAGCTCTTAAGGGGCTGAAGTAGGGGATAAAATTTTGCATAAAAGCTATATCAACAACATGTTATTATAATAGGTCGGGGCAAAAGTATTTTCGTATTTTGAATGTATTATTAGTAATCAAACCTCCTTGGCTGTACTGAATGTAACTGGCTGGTTTTAATACCATTAAATGGTGACATTCTGACATTCTGAAGATGCAATAAATAAAAAAAAACTAGTTCTCGCCATTTTCAACTGTTTTTCAAGCGAGCAAAATGAACATATGCGACAAAGAAATTCGGTACATCAAAAAAAGTAAAAATATGACGAATGACGCGAATAAAATTTGTGCAGTTTACGGACCTAATCAATAAGTATCAATAAGAGTATTAGGTATTAATAAGAGTAGCACAAATGTGGTTCATTGTGGTCACATGGTTGTTAATAAGAGTATATTGGTATCAATAGGCACAAATGTGGTTCAAGCGTTTCAAGTTTGGAAATTTTAGTGTGAAAGATGAGGCTCGCTCTGGACGTCCTGTCACAGATAAAATCAGTCCATCTTTGAAAAATTGGAGCATGATCGACACTTAGAGTAATAACGTTATTATTCTATGGATCGACATATTATTAGTAGCTACGACATTGCTGAAAAACTGGCTGTTGATCATAAAACAGTTTGTCATATAACAGATCATAAAACAAGGAAATATTAAAAACAAAGATTATTGACTGGGTGTACAATAAATTAATTTAATTTAAATTGAAAGCAATAAAATTAAATACTGTTACAAATAAATTACATGACATACAGTACCCGGCGATAAATATTGCACATCGAACTTTGGAAAGAGACAATCGGATAATTTCGGCTTCGTAGAGCGTTATCTCTGTCCCACACTACCTATGTGACGTTTAGTCAGTCGTTGTTCAAGTACGATAGAGTGCAGTCGCGTCCCGATCAAAATATATATATTAAGAGTTGATAACACCCACAAATTTAAATAATTTAAAGTTGTAATATGGCATCTTTCGGAAAAAGAGGGAAACCTTTACGAGGTCAGTCACGTGAAATTATCTACAATGTTTATAAATACTTTGTAACCGAAGCTGATAGATTTAAAAAAAAAGTAGATGAAAATGTAAGTTGTTATTTTAAGAAGATTCAAGAGCGAGTTGCAAATGCCACTGGAATTTCAAGAAGAACTTTGAACAATATATTAAACGAAGTCAGTACTGAAACACATTCGACTGAAATTAAGTTCAGCACTCCAAAAAAAAGGGAGACCAAAAAAGCAATTTCGTTTGGATATGGACGATTTTGATTACGATGTTGTTCGAAGAATGGTGTATGAATTTCACTTACGATTTAATGAACTGCCAACAATAAAATCATTAAAAGCTAAATTATCTGAAGCTATTAATTACAATGGGTCTGAAAAAACGTTGAGAAAAATACTTCATGACATGGGATTTCAGTTCACTAAAATGGAAGATAATCGAAAAATTCTAATTGAAAAGCACGACGTTAGTCTCAAAAGAATGGAATACCTTGATAAAATACGCAAATTTCGCGAAATAGGAAAAAATATCGTCTACATGGATGAGTCATATATACATGCATCCCACACTAAAGGGAAATCTTGGAGTGACGATAAGAAAAAATGAGTAAAAAAGCCAATTTCAAAAGGTCAACTTTTGATAATAGTTCATGCGGGAAATGAAAAAGGCTTTGTACCCGGTGCTTTTTTAACGTATAAATCCACGGACACTACAGGTGACTATCACAATGAAATGAATAACGATAACTATGAGAAATGGCTGGTTAACCAATTAATCCCAAATATACCCAGTGATTCTGTTCTAGTTATCGACAACGCACCCTATCACAACAAGTATGTTGAGAGACCCCCCAACTCAAACACCATTAAACGGGAAATGATCAACTGGTTAAACAGACATGAAATTCCAGTTGATCCAAAATTAACAAAAACCCAGATTTACGCTATTATATGTCAGCACAAGGAGAGGTATACAGAATTTTCTGTGGACAAAGTACTTGCCGAACATGGGCACACTGTGTTGCGATTGCCACCATATCATCCGGATTTTAATCCAATTGAAAATATATGGTCTCAACTGAAAGGCTATGTAGCCTCTAGAAATGTGGGTATGAACTTAACTACAGTAAAAACATTATTGACTGAAAAAGTAAACATGATCGGCGCTGAAGAGTGGAAAAAGGTTTGCGATCATGCAATCAAATGTGAGAATGAATATAGAAGCATTCAACACAGTTTAGACAATTACACTGATAGATTAGTAATAAATACGGCTGATAGTGGCAGTGATATTGACCTCTTTGAGAGCACAGATAGTGAAATGGAAGTAATTGAGAATTAGAATTATTATTATTTTTATTGCAATGTCTCATTTTAGCAATAGGTATAATGTTGTTTATTATGTACACTAACGCTGTAATGTTCCAAAATAATTAAATACGTAAACATAATGTAAACATGTTTTTTATTTTATTTTACCCCAACCTAAAGCCATCACTTATAGAAAAATTAGTGTATTTTATACAAAGAATAAAAATATCAAAAGAAGCAAATCATACTTGTTTTAACAGCTCCTAATAGGTACCGGACTGTTTGTATTTTGTGCGACAGAGATAACGCTCTACGAAGCTGAAATTAGCCGATTGTCTCTTTCCAAAGGTCGATGTGCAATATTTATCGCCGGGTACTGTAAACACTGTAAACACAAAATAAACGCAATAAATACACACAATTCGCTTCTGTGGTCTAAATGTCTGGTAATAGACCTCATGTGTCAACCCACATGAGGTCCCGGGTCCAATTCTCGGCTAGGCCAATTTTAAAAAATTGTTTTTTTTTTAGTTTTTTGATAAAAGCAACGTTGCCCGGGATTGGATAAGTTTCCAATTGACGATGGGCTTGCCACCTATCACATTCTGGGAAAAGTATCTTTGGCTAATCGTGAATGAACTGGTTGTACCTCTGCTTACTCTCTCTACCTCTTCGGGAATACGAATGTAGATATACTTTTTTTAAATACATAAAGACACATTCGCATATGCATACATAGATATATAAATACATACTGGATGGTTAACAAAATTGTTAAATAAAATTTCCTCATCTTCAAACGCATGCCTCATAACGCTATTTCAAAAATAGAAAAATTATAAAAGCAGCATTAAACACAAAATACTAGTTGAACTAATTATACTGATCCCTGTTTCATTAATAATTACGGAAGACTGTGATTTTCATTCATATTGTCATTCAGTAGCGTATGAAACGTATAAAAAAAATTTTTACTCGATATTTAAAGTTTTTGACGCTATCCTGACTCCTGACATACCTGCGGGAATCCTTGCATACAGACACTGAAGTCCACGGAAAAAAAACAGTTTTTATATTATACAAATATCTTTTTTTTTTTGTTAGGGAGGGTGTATTTTCCATATTGTCCCATATAAATTTAATGAAGATCGGATCTAGGGTTTCAAACATAAAGAGTTTGGAAGACGGGTGTTGCATTTGAACTGTGTTTCAATTACTTATTCATACATATAAGTATTTTTCTGTCAAATATCACGAAATTCAGGCAACTGGAATGATCTGATGGTAGAATCTCACTGGCTCTTTCTATAGTTTATACATATTTTCACATTGAATCGCTCTTGCATATGACAGAACGAACTTATTCAACGGCATGATGTTTGTAATATTACATAATATAATAAATAAATAAAATAAAAAGCCTTTTATTTCTTGCTTACAATATTGACTGTAATACTTCTACAGTGCTAGTATTTTTTATTTTGTTTTATATGCTATTGGGTTACTTTGTGATTACAAAATGAATTTACTATTTGAATAGCTTTAAAAAACAACAAAAAAAAAATATCGATACGCAGGTATTGAACCTGCGACCGTCTTCCTAAAGGCGGGACGGTCTACCACTGAGCTAGTGTCGACAGGCTTGACGTGGAGAAATTCTTCTTTGCTATATGATCGATTATGTCGATTGAATTTGCTATTAGCGAGAACCCCTTTTACAGGTGAAGGCCTCTTCCAAAGAATTCCACTTTTCTCTATTTTGGGATACTTTTGACCAACGCGGGCCAGCGGTCTTGATGAGATCATCTTCCTATCGCATGTACGGTCTTCCTACTTGCCGTTTTCCAGCTGGACCCTTCCACATAGTGTTTTGTCCACCTGTTGTCCTGCAGACGTGCTACAAACCCTGCCCATCTCTACTTCATTTTTAGAGCATAAGTAAAAAAGTCTGTAGCTTTTGTTTTTTTTCTTATTTTTGAATGACGTATTTTTTGCATTTTTTTATATTCAACATACTTCTCTCCATTCCTCTTTGGCAAGATATTAATTTGTGCTTGGTCTTAGCAGTGAAGTTCCAAGTTTGGCAGGTGTATGTTAGACATGGAAGTAGAGTCGAAATCATGACTTTGGTTTTGTCGATTTGAGATTGGATTGCTTTTAAATATTTCTTTTAGACTCCAGTATTTATACTAAGTGCATTGTATTTTGCACTCTAGCGCTCATTTTCAACTCCCTGTTCTGTAAGCGTTTTCCAAATGCTACTATGTGATATAGAATCAAATGCTTTTTTATAGTCAACAAAAACTATGTAGAGTAGAGATTACATAATGTATACATTAATATCTTCACGCCAGATCCTTTAGGGGGCAGAGAGAACCGAGTGCCATACATCACGATCCTTACAGCTTGTTTCCCGTCCTCCACATTCATTACTCTCTTCATACAAACACGCCGGTTGCAAAGACTCTTGACCCCACCTTCGGTCAGTGCTCGATCAACCTGATCATAGTATGATAGTCTTGGTCTTTCCCGGTTTTGTTAACCTTTCATCTACCATTCTTTCTAAACGTTCAAACCAACGAAGCATGCCCTTTATATATTTATCAATATCAATATACAATATTGATATTGATGAATCACATTAATTCAAAACAACGTGGCGGACAAACTCATCAGAAGAGGTTTATATCCTATTGTGCATGCACCACCCACCTGAGATGAAGAGATGGAATCTATTGTCTTGCATGCTTATCAAACAATTATTTATAATGACTTAGATGCACTCACGTCATATTAACACCCACGCCAACGAAAGCTACGCAAGAGAAAGCTTTTCTTTAAAAGTGGCGTTTTAATTAAATACGTTTCAATTGTAACTTTATACATTACGGGATTTTTTATCTCGATTAAACTTTTAATTATCTATTTTAAGACTTTTTTTACGTCAGTTTAATCACCGTTTAGTTTATCGTTACTATCAGTTTTTGTTCATAAAAATATGTTAATGTTTTTATATAATATTTAATTTATATATAATGTGCCTAAATTTGTTTATTGGTAGAATAAACTTACACTTATATCTTGGGGATGATAAGATCACAGTTAGAAGTAATTTCTTTTAATGATGTACAAATAATATGTCGCTGTTCTGTGGAAGATTAAACATCAATTAAAATATCAAATTCTTTAATAAGAATTTGATATTGTAATCTTCGATCAGCAATGTTTGTAATTATTAATTGTGACTAGCGAAACTCGACCAAAGACATTCGATAACTTCTTCTAATTTTGACTTTAAGCTATAGCCATAAACAAAATAATTTATAATATGATGTGTGTCAAATGAATGGTTGTGTGGTAAATGTTTATTTTTATTATATTTTTATGTGATTCTAATGCATATTATATATAAAATATTAGCTTTCTGCACTCTTACGTCTTACGTAGTATTGTATACGCTTTGCTCCTACGCAATGTAAACTTTAAGTAGGTATGCCAAAGTATAGTGATGAGATAAGCCTCAAGTGCTATAAGAGTATAGTACGAAATTATCGTACTTCAGCCGAAATTATCAAATTAGTTTAACAACAAGTCCAGAATTCAATGGAAGTTTTTTAATAGCAAATAAATTTTCAAAAAAAATGTTGGGACTTGGAAGTCATGAAATTAGGTAATCAAACTTGTACGCTTTTTTATTTCTAAATTAAGCAAAGATTTTTCTTTTCTGTTATAAAGGTAACGCTTTTTTTTATATATGATCAACCAAACAAGTTAGAAATATGTCGAATAGGTAAGACGCAAAATGTTAATTACCTATCGAAAAAATTAACTGCATGTTTAAATCCCGCGTGTCGATATTTTTTTTTGTTGTTTTTAAGGTTTTTCCAATTTCCCAAGCATTGGGTGAGTGCTATAACACGGTTTTACATGTTAGAATTTCATACACCTCGTGTCTTCTTCTAGTTAAAACATTATCAGTTTTTGGATGAGTGTGCTGCTTAAGTACAATTGTTTTATAAAATAGTTGTCTAATATTTAGAGATTTAGATTTAGAACGCCATTTATGTCATCAACTCAACAACAAATAAAATACCATTGTTCACAATTTTCGCCTGTCTATTTATTCCGGCTAATCTCTGAAACGGCTTGACCCATTTTGACGGGACTTTCACTGGCAGATAGCTGATGTAATAAGGAGTAACTCAGGCTACTTTTATTTTAGAACTTTTTCCACGCGAACGAAGTCGCGGGAACAGCTAGTCTATACATAGAAGTAAATAAAATTTGAGTGTCTGTTTGTAATATTAAAATAACCACTTTTTACTAAATGCATATGGATGTATACATTTTTAAAATTTTTGTCTGTCTGTCTGTTTGTTCCGGTTAATTTCTGGAACGGCTGGACCGATTTTGACGGGACTTTCACTAGCAGATAGCTGATGTGACAGGGAGTAACTTGGGCTACTTTTTTCGAATTTTTTGCACGCGGACGAAGTCGTGGGCTCAGATATTTTAAAATAAAAAGAACATCAACTTCATACCGTATTATTATTTCACATTTGATTATTTAATGTCATTATACATATTTAAAAAAGCTTTAAAAACATTAAGGGACATCGGGACAAACGGGAAAAAACTGGTTCGCTAAATCACGTTTTTTGTATTGATTGTTAAATAACAATTTTACAAAAATTACACGATATACTTGAAGATATTATCTAAGGAATATGCTAACTTATTACATGATAGAATATACTTTACTCGATCTTATAAAATTCCGAAAACAGGCTAAAAAAATCTCTAAAATAAATAATTTGTTAATAATATTTCTAATATTCCACATGATTTTTATACGGAGATATTTAAATACAAAAAAGAATGTACTGAAGTCCTATATTTATTTATCCGAATATTAACACGTTTCCCAACGGTTTCAGAACATACCGCGCCGTCCATTTTCTATAGAACCGACGCGCGTCAAAAGACCTCACCTTAATTGACTATTAATTAATAAAATAGTCACATTTTTTAAAAATAGTCACATTCATTAATAAAATAGTCACATTTAAAATTTAAGTCATCTATACAAATAAATAAAATTGGAGTGTCTGTTTGTAATATTAAAATAATCGATTTTTACTGAATGCACATGGATGTATACACGGTGTATGTCTGTCTGTTTGTTCCGGCTAATCTCTGTAATGGCTGGATTGATTTTGATAGGACTTTCACTGGCAGGTCGCTTTTGTAATAAGTAGTAATATAGGCTACTTTAATTTTCAAAATTTTTCCACGCGGACGAAGTCGCGGGCTCAGCTAGTCATTTATAAAACCATTCACCTTAAACTTAAAAACCTCTCTAACTCGGTTAATTTTGACCAGAGGAGGAAAAGTTATATAACTTTTTTGATTTTAGGTATAAAAGTGAAGTACATACACAAGATTGACTTCTGTCGTCTCTTTATTCTGTGCTTATACTCATAAGAGAAATATTTTTTTTCGTTTGAAGTCAGAATCTTGCCTCGCCGTATCTCAGTTATAAACTAGCACGGGAGGTAAAGTTATTACACGACACCGTCTTATTTTCTATAATATTGTTTATTTGTTACATAAGATTTCTTTCAAATTTTTAAAACATAAGTGCTGTTTAAAAAAAATATTAAACGTACGTAACTTCTAGCCAATTAGGTAGCTGGAAGTTTATACTTGTTTTAGTATTAATTATACATATTAATTATTATAGTATTAAAGTCATAAAAGATTTAAATATCTGTCGACAGTGGTGTACCTCCCCGCTTTTATTAACTATTAGCCCTATAGAACGGCCGTTTTACACACCACATTATGCTATGTAGTATTAAATAACATCTAAGTTGTGTACCATGTCTACTGTATTCTTCTGACAATAAAGGTTATTATTTTTATTATTAACATGTATGCTTTCTAGATAAACTTTCTGTACACCTCATCAGTCTCTCTTTATGCTCCTTCGAGTCCTCAAAATGGGTTTAAAATTTTCACTTTAAAGTATGGAGCTGCTGCTTCTTTTATTCTAAACATTTCGAAATTCGCGGAAAATGATTTTTTTTTTATATCAAGATAGCAAACTAGCAGATGGGTCTCCTGATGGAAATCGTCAACCATCGCCTATAGACACCAAAGATGTTAATGGTGCGTTGCTATCTTGTGGCGAGGTCTAATGCCACATGCATAAGTTTACCGGCTACCTTACCCTCCAAACCGGAACACGACAGCGACAAGCACTGACGCTATTGCAGTGGTACCAGACCCGGGCGAGACAATGCAGAACTCTACCACCTAGTAGCCACGATGGTAGTGACTCGATAGCCAATCGGTCGCCTTTTACGACCTGCCTGGCAGAACGGCAGTTGGCCTATTCTTCAAAGGAGGCCGGTAAGGTATGATTCTACATTAAGCCAGTTTCTGTATTTGTTTTTAATGTAAAATGTAAAAGTGTGGAAAACACAGGTTCACATTTATAAGTTGTGACAATAGGTATGCATTAAAAAAGTTATTGCTTAATGACCTAATTTTGGTAACCAAAAGATAACCAAAAATCTATCAATCGTCGATCGATAGTAGGTAATATTTTTAAATGAAAACGGGAATGTTGCGACTGGGTATTTTATATTGATGGCCCAATATCGGGTTGCGACCCGGCAAATGGGAAACGCTGGCCCATGCTATTATTTGTTAGATTTATAACTTTCTTAATACAAACATACCGTATTGATACATGTGCCTTAAAGCTAGGCATTTCGTGAAGAAGAGTAATAAGTATCACTAACATCTTGACTACTAACTAGGCAGTAGAGTTCTGCAATGTCTCGATTGGATTTGGTACCACTGCCTTAACTATTGCTGCTGGAATAGCCTAACGTGGCATACTGAACCTGTAAAAAATGGTATTTTATGAATTCATTGAAACATTTATTCAAACGTTATTCTTTCTTCGCTGAATAGAGTTCTGCAACGTTTTAATTGGATTCGATATCAACGCCTTAACAATGCTGTTGGAATAGCCTCGGTGCTTGTTTTTATATCATAAGATAGCAAACAAGCAAATGGCTCTCCTGATGAAAAGAGAAACCATCGCCTATAAACACCAAAGATGTTAAAGGTGCGTTGCTATCCGTGTGGCGGGATGTAAAGCCACATGCATAAGTCTAATCGGAACACGATAATGATAAGCATTGGCGCTATTACGGCAGGAATAGGTAAGGCGGTGGTACCAAACGTCCGGGCGAGAATTGCGGAACTCTACCACCTAGTAGTCACGATGTTAGTGACATGTATAGCCAATCGGTCGACTTTTACGATCTCCCTGGCAGAACAGCAGTTAGTCTATTCTTCAAAGGAGCCCAGATCAACACGGGGGAAGTTGCTATCGTATTCCACATTTACACGAATGGAAACACATCATTAACATCTAGTCACAGGATACTAGAGACTAACAGAAGCTAATGTTCCATACAAGTAATATTCGAGCATAGCACACATAGACACCTTTCACGGACGCGATATCTCGGACTCGTGCGGAACAAACTGTCCCGAAACACTCCGAGATATCGCGCCCGTGAGAGGTATCTATGTGTGCGTGGCTCTAATATTACATGTTCAGTATTCTGTGTCTTTAGTGGTGTTTATAAGTAATATTAATCTCTTTCTATTAGAAGAAACATGTGAATTGTGATTGTTTGCTATCCTATGAAATATAACCTAAACGTAGCAAAACTGCGACATTGACTTCCAATCACCTGTATCTCTGGAATTCTGGATGATATCTTAATTGATTTTTGATATCAATTTAGATTAGACAAAGATTAATGATATCACCATCATATTTTTTGGGACCAAACAAAAAGTATATTTATTTTATTTATTATTAATATTTTTGCACAATTACAGTACAATAGGTGACTTAAGTCGAAGAGAGTTCTTGCTGTAGCCTGTATCTATAATAATCTCGTTGTACGATCGGCTGTACAAGGCTTTTATAAAATGTTACAAATATTGAAGGATGTAGGTACCGGGGAAGACCAAGACTGACATACCATGATCAGATTGATCGAGTACTTTTTGCACAATTACAGTACAATAGATGACTTAAGTCGAAGAGAGTTCTTGCTGTAGCCTGTATCTATAATAATCTCGTTGTACGATCGGCTGCACAAGGCTTTTATAAAATGTTACAAATATTGAAGGATGTAGGTACCGGGGAAGACCAAGACTGACATACCATGATCAGATTGATCGAGTACTGTCTGAAGGTGGTGTCAAGAGTCTTCGCAACTGGCGTGTGTATGAAAACAGTGATGAATGTGGAGGAAGCGAGACAAGCCTGCAAGGATCGTAATATATGGCACTCAGTTCTCTCTGCCTACCCCGTAAGGGATCTGGCGTGAAGATATGAATGCGTGTTACAAAGATTCCTTGTCAATGCAAGCAATACAAAATAAATGAATTTTGGATGCCTTAAAGAGATGAATACAAAAAAAATTCAAAAGAGCTAGAACGTCTTACATTGTTGAAAATTGAATATCTTTGTCAACTTGGGACTAAGAAAAATGCTCGTCTTCTCAATCATTTCGCAAGCGTAGGTATTCTGAGCGTATTTTGTCAAATGTTTAAAACAATGAAATTATTTTTATTTTTTTCACTTTCTGCGTGCAAAATGATTAAAAATCACCTTTTATAATAGTACGTAACAACTTGAGGGGGAGGGGGGGTCTTAGTATCTACTACGAGCGGTAACCAAGGGGGGAGGGTTAAAAAAATATTAATAAATAAGTCACGTAGAATGGGTACGTTCCCTTAACACTTTTGGTGTCTATAGGCAGACCTCTGACACTCACCTATACCTACCACGATAAGCACCTATAGCGCGCGACAACTCGGCTTTGCATATCACTCGGGGCCGCCCCGTGCTTATGAGTACACGCGTACCTATTCATGTACGACGGCCTGCCGATCATCGTCGCAACGTATGGTTTATTACTCTAGGTACTCTTATAAAATGGGGGATTCGTAATATAAAATAATTTCTGTGTGGATGGTTATCGCGATAAACAGAAGGATGCAAAGTTTTCGTTTTTTACTTTACCGAAACATTCTGAAACGTAATAAATATTTATGTTTTGTTTAGTTTACTCGTAATTTTATTAGTAGGTTTTATGTACTATACGTAAGGATTACGTAGATTTATCATGCCCCAGTATTGCAACTTAAAATGCGCCATAAATTATATATTAACATTAATTAATTATTAAAAAAATTCATTTTCCCTGTGTTGATCAAAGTTTCAATTTTTGTACAACTTGCCTGGCATAGCAAATGCCGCTATGCTAGGCAAGTTGTAAAAGGCGACCGATTGGCTATACGTGTCACTACCATCGTGACTACTAGGTGGTAGAGTACTGCATTGTCTCGCCCGGGTCTAGTACCACCACCTTATCTATTCCTGCTGCTATAACTGCTATGATATAAAAAAAAGATACTCTATTGCCTATAGACACCAAAGATTTTTGGCTGATCGGAGCATTAAGGTCGTAGTCGACGGTGCATGCTCCGATCTTAAACCTGTCAATGCTGGTGTTCCCCAAGGCTGCGTGCTATCACCGACACTGTTTCTTCTGCATATCAATGATATGTTGCGAATTAGTAACATACATTGCTATGCGGACGACAGTACTGTTGATGCTACATACTCCGGCCGTAGCGGTGTTTCTCGTGAACACGTCGAAGAGGGCCGGATCAAGCTCATGTCTGAACTCGAGAATCAACTAACTGATGTCTCAGAATGGGGTCGTCAAAACCTTATTACATTTAACCCCAAAAAGACGCAGCTCTGTGCGTTCACCGCAAAAAAAACACCCTTTGTCGTGTCACCTCGGTTCGAAAATACTCTCCTGACAGCCTCAGCCAGTATTGGAATTCTGGGAGTCGACATATCGAACAACGTTCAGTTCCGCGGTCATTTGGAAGGGAAGGCTAAACTAGCCTCCAAAAAGCTTGGTGTACTCAGTAGAGCAAAGCAGTACTTCATGCCAGCCCATCGCCTCCAACTTTACAAGGCCCAAATTCGACCTCACATGGAGTACTGTTCTCACCTCTGGGCCGGAGCTCCTCAGTACCAGCTTCTTCCTCTTGATCGCATTCAACGTAGAGCGGTTCGAATCGTTGACGACCAGGCTATTTCTAATCGGCTTGACTCTTTGGCGTTACGCAGAGATGTAGGCTCGCTCTGCATCTTTTACCGTATTTATCATGGGGAGTGTTCCGACGAGTTGTTCGGACTAATGCCTGCCGCTAAATTCCACCATCGGACATCGCGTCAAAATTTAAAGTTCCATCCTCACCACCTCGATGTCTGGAAATCCACAACCGTGCGCTTTTGTCGACACCTTTTGCCTCGCATTACTCCTTTGTGGAACCTATTACCCTCGGGGGTGTTTCCGAATGGATACGACTTAGGGACCTTCAAGAAACGAGCTTATTCATTCTTAAAAGGCCGGCAACGCAGCTGCAATACCCCCGGTATTGCAGATGTCCATGGGCGGCGGTGATCACTTACCATCAGGTGCACCATCTGCTCGTTTGCCCCCTCTACTATAAAAAAAAAAAAAAAAAAAAAAAAGATGTAAATGATGACGACGAACACGGGGAATCTTTGAGACAACCCTGATTTCAATAGAAAGGATAAAAGTTTCGCGTTAGAAAGAGATGTAACTTCTAGGTATTCTTCTAGATAAACGTAGATAATCAAGCGCCGCGCGATCTGAATTCGACTTAATTGTATCGTAGCAAGAGTCCGTATTTCTTTAAACGACTTTCCGGAGTGTCTCTTCTGTACTTGTACTATTATACATTCTGTGTTATAGGCGATGGTTGACTCTTTCCATCAGGAGACCCATCTGCTTGTTTGCTATCTTATGCTATAAAAAAAATATGATATATATTTATGGTAAGTAGGTATACTTACCCTAACATACAGAAGAATTTACCAAATCGGTCTAGGCGTCTTTGAGTAATCGGCATACTTATACAGTGTGTAAAGAAAATCCTGACGAATAATTAAAGGTGTTGTTTGGTACAGTAATACGGTTAAATATGTGTAATTATTTTAAGGATTATTATTATTAGTTTTCCCAATAAAAAAATAATCTTAAATGGTATTGTCATACATTAAGGGCGACTTGTATCAAAATGCTAAAATCATTTTAAGTCACTAAATACGTTTAAAGTGACAGCATTTAAGGCATTTTGACATTTGCTAAATATGTTTAAGGGACTAAATGTATTTAAGCATTTTGGTGCAAGCCGCCCTTAGTATGACAACACCTACAAATAAGTAAATTCTATTATCAAAGAATGCCGCGCAAGTCGGATGCTACCGAAGGACAAGCAGTGGGTCTGAGGCGCGTTTAAAATTTCTTTGTAAAAAGCCGAAAAACAAATAGCGCGCCTTCGAGTAGTGTTTGTGCGAAAACTGACAAAGCGAAACAATGAAACAAACAGCGACAAGGTGTTGTCATTTTTAAAATATTTGCTTAACTCAAGGGAAATATAAGTAAAAATACGAATATTAAAAAATCTATATCTTTTTTATTTCCTGAAATAAAGTCAGTTTAATATTTTTTTCAGTAATGCTTTTAACCAACGTATGTGCCTCTTTCGGATTGGACAGGGTTTTCTTTACACACAGTATAAAAAAGATTTCGATGAATTGAGAACCTTCTTCTTTTCCTATATCATAAGTTAGGAAACAAGTAAACGGCTCACTTGATGGAAAGAGACAACCATCGCCTTTAGACACTAAAGACGTTAATAATGCGTTGCAGTCCTTGTGACGGGGTATTAATACCATACGCATAAGTTAACGGCTACCTTACCCTCCAAACCGAAACACAACCGCGATGGTGGTACCAGACGCGGGCGAGACGATCAGACGAGCCCACCTAGTAGCCACGATAGTAGTGACTCATACAGCCAATCATTCGTCTCTTATGAACCGCCTGGCAGACATCAGATGGTCTCTTCTTCAAAAGAGAGGTAAAGTCGATTAAAAAGTCTTTTGGCGCCATCTGAAACTACCCGATTCGTTTGATGAAGGACATACATGTTCATTCTAAATGTTTAAGTTTTTTTTTTGTTGAGTTTTTCATGTTCTACAGAACCAGAATATTGAAGCTCTTTCTCATTTTAACACCGAATCTGTCTTTCAGTCTCAACTAGCCTTTAACAACCTTTTCAATTCAGTATTACAAACGCTATTTAATATTATTCACCTTTTGTATGTAGCAATATTTTAAATTGGTTATAATAGAATTAATAAATCTGCCAGTTAACACGTCTGTAAATAGTATCTGCAGTTTAACTGATTTGTCCTTCTCGGTAGGTCTCAGAGATAAGGAGGTGCTTTCACTATTATTTAGTTCTTTAGTATTTTTTTATATCAGAATATGCCTTAATGACCTATGTTCTTAATTAGAACATGTGCTTTCAGTATTATTAGTCCTTTAGGATTTTTTTCATATTAAGATATGCCTTGATATCCTATGTTCTTAATTGGAACATGTACTTTCACTATTATTAAGTCCTTTAGTATTTTTTTTCACATTAGGATATGTCTTGATATCCTATGTTCTTAATTGGAACATGACACTGAGAAATACTGATGTTACGGTAGCGGGAATATCTTTTTTTTATTATCGATAGGTAAGCGCTTGACCTCGATCTCGCCTGATGGTAAGCTAAGATGAGGCCTAAGATGGAACGCGCTTCCCTAGAAGGTACCTGTTCATTCTTCTCTTGATGATCCCCAGATTGTACTCGTCGGAGAACACAGACTCAGGAAGAAAGTTCCAGTCCTTTGCGGTTAGAATGAAGAATGTTGAGTCGAACCGCTTTGTCCGGGTACGTGGAACATTCATCATATGGCGATGCCTAGAATCTGTGCGCCTGGACGATCGATACGAAAAACGGGGATGGCGGAATTAAGTCGTGCAATTCCGCAGCGCACTCGCCAAAGTGGCACGCTTCTCTATCGCCTCAAGTGTCTCCAGCTGGTATTTGGCGGATCCATCCCAGAGGTGAGAGCAGTGTTCCATGCACGAACGGTCTTGTGTTTTATAAAGGTTGAGCAACTGTCCTGGGCTGAAATACTGTCTCACTTAAGCCAGAATACCAAGCTTTTTTGAGGCAACTTGGGCTTTAGATTCGATGTACGAACCAAAGTTGAGAGTAGGCGTTAGGGTGATACCAAGGAGCTCGAGGTGGTCAGTTATCGGCACGGACACACCCTGAAAAGACGGAGACAGTTGGAATTGACTCCATTTAGCAGAGAATAGACACGCCTGGGTCTTAATTGCATTAAACTTGACCCGATTGGCGTTGCCCCAATCGGAGTCTACCTGTAAAGACAGGTTCATACGATCGACCATTGCCTCTTTGAGAGACCGGATCTGTGCCGTACTGGCCCGCGCACTGGATACCTAACTCTCCACAACTAAAAATATCAAAATAAGCACGAATAAAGGGTATAGGTAAGGCAGTACCGACATTGTTATCACAGATTTCTTCCGTTTCAACCCACTTACATTCGAGATATTGGTCAAGAGTCAATAACAAGCTGAAATCCTGTTATTGCTTACTCTCTTACTCATCTTCAAGAGACTGCACTAAGGCAAGGTTTAGTCTCGTAGGCGACACCTTTAGGGCTGACTTTAGCCCCATCAAACTTAAACTCTGGCTGAACACTGCTCGATCAAAATCTCAGTTTCTGAGTAACAGACTTACAGACCAATGTCTAAGTAAATTTTGAGAAACAAAAACAGATCTATTTTATTTCTTAGTAGTTTTTGTTGTAGAAGCCCACACCTACATTTTTGCTTCTATTTACAAAATATTAAAATACTTAATATATTTAATAAACACTCAGATTCAGAAATACAAAAATATACACCTATAATTATTCACATGCCATCCTGTCAAAGATCGAACTTAAGCTTCTTTTCGATCAGCGTCCTTAGACATGTACTCTAACCACTGCAACTGGAGCAACGAGGCGGTTATATATCATTGCTCATGATAATATTTATTCTATTTAGGTATTGTAGGGATGCCCGATATTTTCAATAAAATCGATTTAAATCGTAATGAATAATAACGTTGAATCGATTCACAAATTGATCTAATAGAAAATTATTATAGTGCGCGCGGAACTAGTTGGCCGCGCCATACGTAATACGTAATACGTAAGGCGCGGCCAACTAGTTCCGTGCGCACTATAGTACTTATTATTATTATTAAAAATATTTTTTTTTCTAAAAATCGTGACATAAAAATATAAATACTTATAACGTAATATCTTAAATAAAATGTTATAAGCTAATGTTCTAACGCTTAAACATAGAACAGTAAAATACATATTATATTCATACAATATTTATATCGATAACACTTGTACTGTTTCACAATAGACTTTTATATATATTATCCGACCGGTTTCACCATATAAGCATCATCAGGGCAATTACAAGTTTAAACTGGTTTATATTAACAATTCTGATTACATAAGAAAAGTTTTAATTGAACTTGACAAATTTCACAACATTTAATTACTGACAAAACTGGAAATGTCAATTATTTTGTCATCTTTTTTCGTGGAAAAATATATTTTTTTGTTTTTTGACAGAAAGAGATGAAAATAACAATGCTACTTACATTCTTTTGTAAGCTGCTGCAGAGAAAGAGTTAGCTTAATCACCACGTTTTTAGTTCTACTTTTGCATAAATCTACACGCATGTCTTCCTATAATGTCGTTTGAAATTATTGGTTTATTATATTTAATAAAAAAGTTTTAAATAATTGACTTCTTTAAAGGAATCATTTCAAAAGTTGATTTCAAAAGATTATCTGCACTATTTTTTTCTCAATTAAAGCTCAATTAAATTTTTTCTCAACTAAAGAGTTCAGATTTGGAGATCGTTACAAAAGTCAACAAATAGAATAAATTATTTAAAAAAGTAACCTTGACTTTATTTCTGTTTCACGGTGTTTTATCATTTGGGTGGTTTTTTGTTTCAATAATTTAATTTATTTTGTGCTTTAAATTGTATATAGAAATATAATAATTTAAGTAACAGTCTTAAGTTTTTAAATTATGCCATTTATTTTATTATATAATTTGTAAGATAGAGTTATAAAGTTTTTTACACGTATGAAGACATAGTAACGGACATACATACATATTTAGCAAATAAATATTTTCATTTCTAGGCTTCACCGCAGTCAGGAGAAATGACCCCTCCAAGTGCCAATCGATGCGATATTGTGTTCATCAGTTACATTTTACATATTAATATAATAATAATAAACAAAATGTTGTAATGTTAATCAAGGATTGGCCAAAAAAAACAGTTTTACTAGTTGGTAATTTTACTATTTAAATTATTCATTCGGTTTTTTCATCCGATTGTATGATAATGCGATCTGATCTATTTGAAATAGTATTGGCGAAAATCGATATCGTATAGCATCGTTTTTTTTTTACAGATCGATTCAAATCGGGCAACCTTACTTTGTACCATTGCGAAGGTAAATTACACTGTGGTTTGTGGTGAACGCGCCACCTAAAGTCAATTACCGGTTAAACTTTTGTAGTTTTGGGTTTACACTTTACACGAACAATTTTGTTTGTTATTTAATTAACTTTCCGTGTTAATTAAATGTATTAGTTAGTCGAGTGTTTAGTGACCCTGACTAAATCAAAAGGGCTCGTGTTCGATTCGCAACAGGCAGACGGCAAACATGTATTTATTTGATGAGCTTGTGTTTTTGGGTGTATATTACATATTATATTATAGTGAGACTTTTTTTCTTATATTATTGATTTTATAGTATCGTTGACTAAGGTGCCCCACAGACCTACAATAATATTGCGCAATACTTTTATTGTGCAATAATATTTAATACCCGTTTGTTTCCAGACGTTCAATAAATTCACTCAATAAAATTGACAAACTAGTCTGATCAATATTTTCGTGCGAGTAACATGTCTGACGACGAAGTTTTGGCGCCAACCGTGCTGGTGATTTTGTTAAATAAATCTATACAATTCTATACACTCAAGTAAAAACTCCCAATCTTCATCTTTTATTGATTGGTTTTGTTTCGATCAACACTTATATTGATTAGTGAATTGGCCTGAATGTCGATTTTCGGTCGAATGTTAAGTTTCGGCCGAAAGTTGAATTTCGATCGAATGTCGAAATTCGGCGGAATGACGTATTTCGGTCACATGTTCAATTTCGACCGAGTATCTAATTTCGGCCAGTGGTCGAAATTTTGGCCCATTCTAGTAATGAACTATTAAATTAACAAGATGAATAAAATTACCGTGAAATGGCGAAAATTTCTTGCTCGCCATTTTGCTTAAATTTACGACACGACCATACATTAAACACCGCGACTGACCGACCGCGACCGCTCCAACCTCTGAAGTAAAAATATTGTGAAATATTAAATCTACATGGTTCAGGAAAAAAATATTGTACAATAAAAATTAAAGCCGCTCAAACTTTCGTTCAATCATTGTGCAATCTTCAATATTAACTCTAAACGGTAAATAATATTGTAAAATACGTAATATTGCGCAATATTATTGTAGGTATGGGCCGCCTAACACCTATATCACAAGCAGATAATTTGGCTACTTTGGAATTGAATCAATTTGTATGATTTTTTTTTCAGTGATATTATTATTTTGTTAAGTTTGTAAAAATGCTTATGATTATCAACTGCCTTATATCTGTTAATCTTAAATATTTTTATAAATTGCCTGGTAGGAGGAATCAATTCCTTAGTTAACATTATTGCGTTTTAATATTATTGATACCGTTAAAAGATGTACTTTGTATAAGAAAACATAGATTTGAATAGAGACGTTATTCTAAAATATGAGGTTTTATGCATATATTTCAAGTTATGGCAGCTGTTAAGAGTGTGTAAACTCTACTTTACATATGAATGTGGCGCCACTCGTAAATTAATTGGAACGATCGCTCGGCTCTATTGTTACGAAATATTGAATTATGTGTAAACAGGTCACAAGAATATAACGAGCCAATATCTATAGAAAACCTATGCTGATTTATGCTGATTTATGAGACATGGTTTCGTACAGGGGTTTCTTATTTATTTAGTTTTTATTGTGCCTGCCTGCCTATAGTGGTTATCCTATTCGGTTTTCCCTCGTGTAGAGCCTCCTTTAAAGAATATTCCATCTTCCATTCTGCCAGGAAGTTTTTTAAAGGGGAACGATTGGTTATACGTAATGGTGGTTAATATAACGCATAGCGTTAAATTTATTTTGCGCTATGTATACTCAACGTATAGCGTACGCTATTTAGATTCGCATTCGGCGCTATAACAAAACGCCACTCTATATATGTACCTAACGGCTAGCTTAGGCCGTAGTTATAACATTATAACCTACGAAATTACGAATTACGCGATCTAAGGAGTAACGTGCTAGACCGTAGACGCTAGACGTTATGTTTTAGCGTTATAGCGCTCAGTCATCGCTCGCTGTATAACGTTGTGATGAGTCACGTGCTATCTCGGTCGGCTCGTGCGTTCAGTATTCAGTTACACATTATAATATAGTCTATAACGTAGCGCGTTAAAAATATAGTTTATAGTCTATAACGCGCTATCATAAAATAGTTTATTTGAACAATACTAGTTATACGTGTCACTACCATTGTAACCACTAGGCTGTAGAGTTTCACAACGTCTCGCCTAGGTATATGCTACTATTGCCTTATCTATTCCTACCGTAATAGCCTTAATGCTTATCACTGTCGCCACCACAGTAGCGTCAATGCTTACCGTGTTCCGGTATGGAGGGTTTGGTAGCCGAAAGACATGCATGTAGCATTGCCATCTCAGAACTCGGATAGTAACGCACCATTAACATTTTTTAATGTCTATAGGCGATAGTTTTTCTTCGGCCAGAAGAGCCATATCTGTTTGTTTGCTATTTAATTATATTAAAAAATCAATTTTGTTCAGGTCGAACAGATGTCTCAATAGGTTTTTTGACGTGTTTCTCGAAAATTCAAAATCTCAGTTACAGTTGGGAGTTTAGTAGTGGTAATACCCACGTGCCTCGGATGAGCACGTAAAGAACCTTGACATTCCTTCTCCTATATTGACGTTATACAATGTATATCGTCAATAGAGGAGAAGGAATTTCTACCTACTGTTTGCCGAAAATTTATGAAAAGTCAGATTGCCACCTTTGAAACTAGTCGACTCATATTACCTTTCAAGGAAACCGATGTGATTAAGTCGATATTATATGTTCAACTGACGAAAAAATGGAGGTTATCAGTTTGACATGTATCTATGTAATACCATTGAAAATGGATAATATTTGAGTATGATGATCTAGTTAGGCGTCCAAGCACGTATACTAAATTTCGTAAATGTATTTATGTTTATTCACGAATTTCTCGGTAACTAAAGGCTATATCGAGATAACTCTTTTCGATTTAAATCAGTACTCTAACTTAGAAAACCATCCAAGATTAATCAAAATCAGTCCATTAGATTTTGAGATATAAGTATAGTTGATATTTAAAAAGTCGGTTTATTTTTTTAATTACTATTATTATTATTAATTATGTTTTGTCCTTGCTCTACATAGTTGGTTGCAATAAAGGTACCTAGTTGTTGTTATGTTACAATTTCTTGACGTATCAAGAATTTCCTATTATTATTATACAACTGGTTTAAAAGACGCCATAAATAGATAAAATTGTATACGTTTTCAGTTGAATCTCAACCAAAACAGTTTTAAAAGCTTAAAGGCGCATTCAATCTTGCACGAAGTGTTTAGAAATGTGCGTATAAAACACATAAAAAAGTAAAGCTTCTATTGCTTTTATAAAAAAATCCCTATATATTATTAATATATTTTCTTAAGTATTTCCTTTATGTCTATTACACAGGTTTCATCGAGCCCGCTAAGCCGCCGCCATTATGTAAACTTCGTCACGTACCTAATCATTGGGGTACACATGCATTGATATTGGCGCTTGCGTTGCATGCATTGATATTGCAATTGGTTTTGTTATCCGTGTTGCGCGCTAAATCAATTTAAAGGAAATCAAATTAAGTATATATTATTTTGCCTCTGTAGTCTAGTGGTCCAGCATTGGCGTTGACTACATGAGGTCCCGGGTTCGATTGATGGTCGGGCACTTAAAAAAAAGTGTTTTTTCAGATTTCTGATAAACACAAAGTTGCCCGGGATTGGAAAGTGCCCGGTTGGCGATAGGCTTGCCACCTATCACATTTGTGGGACCAAGTATCTTCGGCTAATCGTGGGTGCACTCGTTGTACCTCTGCCTACCTCTTCGGGGATACGGGCGTGAAGATACCTATATATTATTTTATCCTATATTAATTTATTTGATTTTCTATTCGTGTCATAGATTATGTTTTTGTTACGAAGTTTTAATATCCGCTAAGATGTACAAGAGCTTCTTTCATTTACCTTGTAAGAAAAAATCTGTAAGCCGGTAAACACTGTAGGCAATTCCTGTATCTTCCCGCTAAATTCAGATACTAAGATGAAATTAGCAAAAACTATACCTAAGCATAAAGTTTGTAAAAATGACAGTATTTTAATTTTTTAATAGCTGTTTATATTTTCAAAATATTGATCGATTTTGATCTCTTGAATGGCATTCAACGCAATTTTTCAGCTTTAAAATGATGTTATAGCTACAAAATACCTAGCTGAAAAATGCTGAGGTATTTTTAGATCATTTTTAAAAATATGAGTTAAGTTTATTGTAAATATAATTTTAATATTTGAAAAGCTGTAATTTTTGAAAACTTGACTCGATTTTATTTAAAAAATGACATTCGTTGCAATTTTTAATTACTAAGATATTGTGGAAAGTCCCAAATTGATTAGTTGAAAAATCTCCAAGTTATGTCAACAAAACACTTTTCAAAATATTTCGATAACGATAACTTCCGAATAGATTAACTGGTTTTAATGCAATTTGTGGCATTATGATGCAATTTTTTTAAGGAAAAAACCTGATGAAATTTTAAATTTAATCGATACATTAATCTAGATATTATATTAAAAAAATAATTTTTCGCCTAAATTTTTTGAGGGATTTTACAATTTCTCAAAATCTCGTAGGCTCTGTTCTTCTCTCAAATTGTTTACGTTTTGATCGCTGAAGCCATTGATGAGTAAAAGTAAGAGCCAAGCAAAAGCAATGAAAGTTTACATACATACATACACACACACACACACACTGACATACACACATTAATAAACATTATACACAACTCATTCATATGACATATATGATTTTATACACACATGTATAGTAACAATTTTCTTTACTAATTTTCTTTTAGTTTAGGTTATAGTCGAATTTCGGCGACGAAATTCGAAGTCGAAATTAGGCGATTGCTAGTTCTTTTAATATCGAGTGATAGGAAATATAAAGCTCATCTTCTATAAATGAACGGACCAGGCTATGTTTTGACACATTGACATCCGCGAAGTCAGGCATTATCATCTGCAATTTTCTTTGGCATTGAAATTTGTACACATTTTGAGCTAAAATAAAAATATCCCTAAGGGGTAAAATAATTGAATTAAATGCAGACGAAGCCAAGACCAACGACTTTTATTAACACATTTCTTCGGTAAATCCACGTTGCGTTCGTTGAATTTTTTAGTAAATAGTGATATAACTCATGTCCAACGACTTTTAATAGGGAGTATATTTTAATTACTTAAGCTATCTAAATTGTCAAGTATAACACGAGCTTAAAGTGCTTACGACGTATTTAACGTGGGTGCTATAAATAGGGTTGCCAAACATATTATGCAATATTTTTGAAATTTGCTTGGTTTCAAATTCAGAGTCAAACTTTTAACTTCATGCTCGAGGCAAAATCAGTAAAAGTTTACTGATTTTGCCTCGATTTCCGAAAATCTCCACATTTTGGGATCCTAGGAATCTTTTCCGTCTATTTTCACGATGACGTTAGTATGTCAGTATGTATGTATGTAAGTGTGTTTGTGTGTGTGCGTGTGTGTGTGTATGTGTGTATGGAAACATCTCATAACTTTTAAACGGCTGGACCGGTTGAAACGCGTTTGATGGCATTCGATTGTATTCCACTATACTTAGATTTCCTGAAAATTTGAACCAAGTCGGCCTAGAAGGTTTTGAGAAATTTTAAAAATCCCCAAAAAAAATGTTGGCCAAACTGTTTTATTTTAATATAACTTCCAGAATTATGTACCGATTGAGTACAAAAACTAATCAGCTCTATTCCTCAAAAAACTACCTCTAATGCATAAATTGCATCAAAATCGGTTTATCCTTTTGGGAGTAATTGTTGACGAAAAATTTTGAAAATAAAGTGTTTTTTCGATATAACTTCGCATTTTTTCAATCAATATTTTTATGGTACTCTACGATATTTTAGTACTGAAAAAACTACGTCGCATTTGAACTGCAATCAGTTTTAAAAATCAAAATCGAATCTAATTTTCAAAAATTACAGATTTTCAAATATTAAAATTACGTTTATTTTTAGCAAACTTACTTAATATTTTTGAAATAACTTTCAGGCTTATTAGCCTAATCGGTGTATTCACCGATTGACTTAAAAATCTTAACAGCTTTTGTCCTTCAAAACTGCGTCAAATACTGTTATTTGATTAATTAAAAAAAATTAAAAAAAAACGAGTCTTTAAAACATTATTTAATTCATTCAACAGATGATAGTGGATTTTGAACTAAACATTTGATATGATTTACGTTGGAGTAACAACTAATTGTCGCCCCTTAAAGTCGTCACTCTATTTGGCTTCTGGTTTCCTGTAATAAATACGTTTAATGAATGAACCACGAAGTTTTAGGAAACCGGATAAAAATTAAAGAAAGGAAATTGTTAGCCCTAGTTTAAGTGTAGACCACGGAGTAGTGTAGACGTATTTTTATGTGGGAATGAAAAGTCTTAACAGCAAGTTTAATTTCATTTTCATGGTAGTTTTCTTCTATCAATGCGATGGTGTAGTTATATATGTTTCTATAATCAAATATTTAAAAAAAAATAATTATTTTAATAGCATATTCAACAGCGTAATCTTTTATTACTTCTCATCTTTTAATAGGACGACCATTAACACATATGATTCTTTCGTAGAAAAATATTTCTATAGGCAAAAACACTCATTTGCTGTTTTATTATTTTCCACTTACATGCATCATTAGTTTTCACTTACACGTTATCATTTCGCATATTGTCATATTCACCGTTCTTGATTTGTCGAACTCTATGTCCATATTTTAGAATATTAAAGATCATATTCTTAAACGGTTTCCTCATTGTTGAACATCAAGGTTCCTTTGTGACACGTTTTCGCTCATTATACCTCACTGCTTTTTCTCATTAAACTCCTTTTTGTAATAGGACGGACGTGGTAAACTTCTGCAACTAAACAAATTATTCCTGCTGCTGTTGAGTCAAAGTATGATTTTTTTTTGTCCCAGTTTGGAAAATGAAATGGCCGGTAAGTAATTGCAATCTACCATTTAAGACCATTAAAGTCTTTAATGTCAATAAACATCTCCTACCAACAGATAAACACTTATCCATCCAGAGTAGAAAGCAAAAAAGCATAACCATCTGATTTTTTGCTATCCTTTGATATAAAAAAATACCTAACAGTGCGAGAAAAGTATTGTGAAGATTCTACCCAAGAGCGGTTTTTATTTGATCGGTCCATCGAAACAGACTGCTTGCGCGGATTCAGTCTAAAGGCCTTTTATTCTATTTTATTTAGTCAACGAAACACTGAGCATTCGTTCTTCACTTCGCATTTCAAATACGATTTGATTGATTTTGATGCAATCATTTTGCATGTCCGTTATCCCGGCCAAAACAAGATGGAAAATATTAAGACGCGTAAGTATTAAATATGTTTTTGTGAGATGAAGATAATATTGTAACCTTTGATCTGAGCATAACAATACATGTGTCAGAGCCTTGTAAAGCTTTGAAATGGTGTCTGTAAATGTTAAATTTTTGGACGTCTCAATTTTGCGCATGCTATATACAATTTATGTGAAAGATTGACAGTTTCGGATTACAATAATCACGTCTGGTTTGATGGAACTGTTAGTATGGAACTTAGGTTTCCACCGACGAAATATTAACTTCGTGACAGATGTAACGGTATAACAACATGTTATAACCAAAATGTTATGTTTATTGCTTTTCAAAATAATCTCCTTTACATTTTAAACATTTTTTTCATGCGATCGAACCAAAACAGGAGGACCACAGATCTGAAGGCATGTTTTCTACGTGCTGATTGAACGCTATCACTGCCACTTCGGAGTTGGTAAAAGTAAAACCTCTCATCAAATCTTTGATTTTGGGGAAAATACAGAAATTACAGGGTGCTAGGTCGGAGCTATGCGCAGGATAAGTGACGAGATGTACTTTTTCGGAAGCTAAAAATGACTTTGTTTTGTTAGCCGTGTGTGAAGAAGCGTTATCATGGTGTAGAAGAATGCGGCTTTTCGGTCGTCTTTCGCGAACTTTTTCTAACACCCTGGGTAAACAAATGGTAGAATACTACTCGGCATTAACACTCTTTTGATTGTCAAGTGGAATTGTACAGATGGGGCCCGTAGCTGAGGAAAAAAACGCGATCATTTTTTTACCAGCGTTTCTCGCCTGTCTCAATTTTATTGGCCTGTTCTCATTTTCAAACACCCATTCACAAGATTGCTGTTTTTTTTCGGATTCAAAACAATAAATCCACGTTTCGTCTTCTGTGACAATCTCATAAACAGCATTAGAATGTCCGTGGTCGTACTTCAGTAGCATCTGTGAGCACCATTCCACGCGAGCCTGCTTCTTCTCCGCTGTCAGTTCATGAGGTATCCAACGACAACAAAGTTTCTGAACTTTCAATTCTCCGTGTAAAATTTTCTGAACTTGGCTCATACCAATCCCCAATAGTCCTCGAATCGTCTCATAGGTAATCCGGGGGATTTCTTCAATTAACCGCTTAACAATAGCCACATTATTTTAGTTTACGGCAGTTGAAGGCCGCCCTTCACGAAATTCGTCATGTAAAGAAACTCGACCTCTTTCAAATTCAGCAAACCGTCGCCTCATGGTGCTCAAAGAAGGTGCTTCTCTCCCAAAAGCATTTTGAAGACGAGCGGCACAGTCTTGCGGAGAAAGATAACTTTTAAAATCATAAAAAATCGTCGCTCTAAAATCATTTCGACTTAATTCCATTTTCTTTGTGTACGTAGAACTTTGATGTGTGATAAAAAACAATTAACAAACCATTTACCGTCAATTGTTTTTTTTATTACTAAGAAGGTTGCAACGTTTTAAAAATATAATATTAGAAATTCAAATATTCAAATAGTTTAGCTAGAAGTGCAAAACTTGTAGTGTGTAAATATATATATATATATATATATATATATATATATATATATATATATATATATATATATATATATATATATATATATATATATATATATATATATATATATATATATATATATATATATGTACATACGACGGATGATAAACATTATATTATAGATGATGGTTACAAAGGTTTGGTGATCAAACCAACAAAACATCTTTTAAGGTTCCAGTATGTTTGACGCTGTCATGTACGGAGGAGTAAAGGTTTAAAAAATAGTAAAGGTTTAAAAAAAGGTTTAGTTCGTTTCGTTCGTTGTGTTGTCGGAATAACAGAATAACATAGTTTTTTAAGTATTACACTTCAGTAATAACTACATCTTGCCTTAATTATGTACAATTTCCTCGTATATGTTAAACTGGAGTAGGGATGGCATGAAACCTTGTCGAACCCCTTTCTTATAGTAAAATAGTTTCATAAATTGTCATTAATCTTCACTATTACGCTCCTGTTTTGAAATATGGAAAGTAAAATAGCAATATGACGGTTCAGTATAGCGCACTGTACTTTAGGCAGAGATTTTAATCTTTACATCAAGATTCTAAAAGGGCTCATTATAAATTAGGTACCTATACATTACGGAGTGCCTTATATTTTATACTAGCTGAGCCCGCGACTTCGTCCGCGTGGAAAAATTCGAAATTAAAAGTAGCCTAAGTTACTCCTTATCACATCAGCTATCTACCAGTGTCAAAATCGGTTCACTCGTTCCAGAGATTAACTGGAACAAACAGACAGACGGACAGACCGACAGACAGACAGACAAAAATTGTAAAAAAAGTTATTTTGGTATATGTACCGCGTATATTCATTTAGTAAAAAACGGTTATTTTAATATTACAAACAGACACTCAATTTTATTTATTTGTATAGATATTAAAAAAACAATTAGTTATTTATTATGTTTGTCTGATTGATATAAATCAGATAATTTGAAGAAGCAAGGCATCAAAATGTAATGTACATGAGGTCACGGGTGCAACTCCAGGGTCGTGCAAATCAAAAATATGTTCTTTGTTTTCTGATAAAAAAAAGTTGCCGGGATTGGTAAGTGCCCGGTTGGCGATAGGCTTACCACCTACCACACTGTGAGTCTTCGGCTAATCGTGGGTGCACTGGTTGTACCTTTAACTACCTCTTCAGGGATACGAGCGTGAAGATACTTTTTTCAAAAAACTAATCATACAAAACTTGAGCACTTTTGGTAATTTTTTTAATCTTTTTTTTTATGTCATAAAATAGCAAACAAGCAGATGGGTCTCCTGATGGAAAGAGTCAACCATCGCCTATAGATACCAAAGATGTTAATGGTGCGTTGCTATCTTGTGGCGAGGTCTAATGCCACATGCATAAGTTTGTTGCATGCATGCAAAGCATGCATTGTGTTAAGCGCAGGTGTCAGTACGTATGATTTGTTTTTTCTTTATATAAGTTAGCAAACAAGCAGATACCTTCCTAATGGAAGATGTCTGCTTGTTTGCTACGTTTTATAGATGCTTTGTAGAATGGAAAGAGAAACCATCACATATAGACAACAAAGGTGCGTTGCTATCCGTGTGGCCGGATGGCATGCCATTAGCATAAGCCTACCGGCTATCTTAGCCTCCAAACTGGAGCATGACTATGACAAGCATTGACACTGATGCGGCAGGAATAGGTAAAGCGATCGTATCAAATATGGGAGTGAGAGGTTGCAAATCTCTACCTCCTAGTAGTCACGACGGTAATGACATATATACCAAATCGGTTGCCTTTTACGACATGCCTGGCAGAAGGACAGTTGGCCTATTCTTCAAAGGAGCCCAGACAAACACGGAAGAGTTTGTTATCGTTAACGATACAATTATCTTAGACAGCGTAGTACTGGATTGCAAGTGGCTTGATTACAATTTCATTGTCTGTTCTGGCGTAGTAACAGTTTGTTATTGAATGAATAACATCGCATTTCGTTGTAATGTAACATTTAGTAAATAGAATATAAATAGTGTGTAAAAATCATGAACTATTGAGTTCCTTGGGATATTTTTTCATGTACAGCCTAAAAAAGATCCCAATACACTCTGTCAACTATATGAACTCCGCTTCCAGCACTCATATACTATTTTGTTCATGATTAAAATCTGTTGTTAAACTGAGAAGAGATATTAATATGGTCTATTATCAACCTGAGTCCTAGTTTATTTATCCTATTATTTGTGTAATAAATATGCTTTAACATAAACAGAATAACGGTCAAGTTTCGACCAAAGTGCGATCGCTGGTTTAGTTAAATATTTGAAAAGAAATTATAGATAATAATTATGTACATTTGTTTCGTTAAATTTCAAAAAATTGGAACATTATTGACTATCGAGTTAATATTGATGAAATAACATTGCATATAGCTTTTGAAAATATGTTCACAAGTAAAGCATATCGTAATGTATAAATGAATAGTTTTATTTATTTACTAGCTGTTGCCTGCAACTTCGTCCGCACGGACTTCGTTTACTGCGCACTGCTCCTCCCCTGTAGGTGATAGCGTGATAATATGTAGCCTATATATTGAGCCGACCTCATAGTAATATTTATGCAACATTTGAAATAAATCCATGCAAGTACTTTTTGAGTTTACCCCGGACATACATACAGACAAACAGACAAAAATTCTAAAAACTATATTTTTGGCTTCGATATCGATTGTAGATCACGCCCCAAGTATTCTTTTAAAAAAATTTTCAACGTACAGTTTTGACTTTCCTACGATTTTATTATATGTATAGATATTCAATCCTTATATTATCGTTTCTGTGGTCTGGTGGTATGGTGTCGGTAACCACATGGGGGCCGAGTTCGGGTCGGTTCGATCCCACATTCAAATGTGTTTTTTCACTTTTCAGTTATAACAACATTGCCCGGCATTGGATAATTGCTCGGTTAGCGGTAGGCTTGCCACCTATCACACTGTGGGACAGAATATCTTCGCCTAATTATGAGTGCACTTGGTGTACCTCTGCCTACCTTATCGGGGATATAGGTGTCAAGATACTTTTTTCAATACTTTTAACTAGTTTCCACAGATTTTTTTAATAGTTTTTGTAAACATTTTTTAATTTTAATAAGTAAAGCAAAAACGCAGATGATTACCCGTTACCTTACACTTCAAACTGGAACAAGACAGTCAAAGAAAGAAGAAGTCACGAAAGAAAAAACAAGAAATACGTAAGGCGGTGGTCCCAAATTGGGCGAGACGATGTAACACTACCTTAACTTTAACTGTACTTTATTAGAACTACGATCGTAGTCACGTTAGTGATATTTCTTAGCCTTTTGTTGCCTTTTGCGAGGTGCCTTAGAAGAACCCGTCTGTTTCTTTTTTTTAAATAAGCAGATGGACCTCCTGATGGAAAGAGTCAATCATCACCTATAGACACCGAAGGTGTTAATAGTGCGTTGCTATCTTGTGGCGAGGTCCAATGCCACATGCATAAGTTTACCGGCTACCTTGGAGGGTACCAAACACGACAGTGGCAAGCACTGACGTTGTTGCGGCAGAAAAAGGTAAGGCAGTGGTACCAGACCCAGGCGCGACAATGTAGAACTCTACCACGTAGTCGCAACGATGGTAGTGACTCGTACAGCCAATCGATCCCCTTTTACAACCTGTCTGACAGAACGGCAGTTGGCCTATTCTTCAAAGGAGCCCGGGACCAACACGGGGGAAAAATTCTACAATAAAAATAGCGTAAATGTTAAGTCTAGACGTAAAATGCTGTACACCTAATGTCGTTCAAAGTATGGTTGGTTTAGTATGAAGAAATAGAAACGGCACACATACACTCAAACTTTTGCATTAATAGATTTACTTACTAGTGGTGACCCGCGTAGTTTCGCCTACGAGTAAAGTAACATATCATCAATAAATTCATCTCTTATTTCGGCTTCTTAAAGATATATTTGATTGATTTAAAAAAAAGCCTATGATATTGATATCCATGCTCCGTTGGTTCGGACATGTAGAAAGAATGGTAGATGAAAGGTTAATAAAACAGATATACAACGTGAATGTGGAAGGATGTAGGTACCGGGGAAGACCAAGACTGTCATACCACGATCAGATTGATCGAGTACTGTCCGAAGGTGGTGTCAAGAGCCATCGCAACCGGCGTTTGTGTATGAAGAGAGTGATGAATGTGGAGGAAGCGAGACAAGCCTGCAAGGATCGTGATGTATGGCACTCGGTCTCTTTGCCTACCCCGTAAGGGATCTGGCGTGAAGATATGTAAGTCTATGATATTCAAATATCTTTTTTTTGATACTATAAGATAGCAAACAAGCTGATGGGTCTCCTGATGGAAAGAGTCAACCATCGCCTATAGACACCAAAGATGTTAATGGTGCGTTGCTATCTTATGGCGAGATCTAATGTCACGTGCATAAGTTTACCGGCTACCTTACCGGAACACGGCAATGACAAGCACTGACGCTATTGCGGCAGGAATAGGTAATGCGGTGGTACCAGACCCAGGTGAGACAATGCCGAACTCCATCACCTAGTATCTTCTTACCTCATAAAATTTCATTAAAATTAATTCAGCGGTTTAGCAGTGAAATTGTAACACACAAACAGACAGACAGATGGGCAGACAGATTAACTTACGCATTTATAGCATTAGTTATACATACTAATATGGATTCGAAATGAATATCCATACTAATATTATAAATGCGAAAGTAACTCTGTCTGTCTGTCTGTCTGTTACGCTTCTTTCACGGCTAAACCGCTGAACCGATTTGGATAAAATTTGGTACAAATATAGTTTGAGACCCAAGAAAGGACATAGGATAGTTCTTATCCCGGAAATCCCACGGGAACGGGAACTATGCGGGTTTTTATTTTAGAAATTTTTCCACGCGAACGAAGTCGCGGGCACAGCTAGTAAAAATAATTCAAGTGATTGTTTCTTTTACACATGTAAAACTAAAAGATTTTTTTTCAACCGACACAAGCTACACTGACAAATTAAGAAATTGTCTCGTATCCATTTAATCCGTGGTTGTTGTAGTTTTACTGAGTTAATAAAATATACATCTAGAATCAAAATGTGAGATTATAAGATTTCTGTAAAAATTATGTACAACAAAATAATGGACACGCTTTGTAGAATGTAAACAATACAGAGCACAAAATATTATTTTTAAAGATTTTTCTTTAAAGAAGAGCTTAATGACACCAAAAGTGTTAATAATTTTACTGAGCACCTTGGATTAAGCATGAGGCCTGGAAGGAATGAGAATTGAATTATATCTATGTATTTGTAAGATTTTTTTAAATTCATTTTTTAATAGCTGTGCCCGAGACTTCGTTCGCCCGAAAAAAATCTTAAAACAGTCCTGGGGGTTTAACCGCATAGTTCCCTGCCCGTGAGATTTCTGAGACAAAATCTATCCGATGTCCTTTCTCGGGTCTCAAACTATCTTTGTACCAAATATCACCTAAATCGGTTCCGTGGTTTAGGCGTGAAGAAGAGACAAACAGACAGACAGAGTTACATTCTCATTTAAAAGTAAGTATAAGTGTAGTAGTGTGTATATATTAGTATGGATAAGAAACTGTTTAATTCCGATTCGTCATTTTAAAGCACTTTAAAAATAATTATATTAGGGTTCCATAATTACTTTACATAGTACCAACAGGATTCTAAGACGAGACTCCGCTATTCTTTTTTTTTGTGTTATAACATAGCAAACAAGCAGATGGGTCTCCTGATGGAAAGAGTCAACCATCGCCTATACACACCAAAGGTGTTAATGGTGCGTTGCTATCTTGTGGCGAGGTCTAATGCCACATGCATAAGTTAATCGGCTACCTTACCCTCCAAACCGGAACACGACAGCGACAAGCACTGACGATATTGCGGCAGGAATAGGCAAGGCGGTGGTATCAGACCCGGGCGAGACAATGCAGAACTCTACCACCACGATGGTAGTGACTCGCATAGCCAATCGGTCGCCTTTTACGACCTGCCTGGCAGAACGGCAGTTGGTCCATTCTACAAAGGAGCCCGGAACCAACACGGGGCACTTCGTTCGTCTGTCATGTCACTGCATCTTCTATAGTAGGTAGATATTCTAAATTTTCATTACAATTAAAATAATCTCCCCCATGTTTATTCGGGCTCCTTTTGAAGAATATATTGTCTGCTTTCCAGCCTATCTGTCCTTTCAAAGGGATCGACCATCCCACTAAGTTAACTTTATTAATTGCTATTGCAATAGCGCCAATTAATTTATTAATTGCTATTGCAATAGCGCCAGTGCATATCAATGTGGCGTTCCGGTTTGGGCGGTAAGGTAGCAGATTATTCTGTGCATGTGATATCACATTCCCGTCATGCAGATGGCAGTGCACCATTAACATCTTCGAAATATATAGGCGGTGGTTGTCTCTTTTCAGTCCCAGTTACAGCAGAAACCACGGGGGTAGGTATTCTTTATTTCGTCGACAAATTGTTGTAGGTAAGTTTGTCTACGTTTTTTTAGTATCGATAGGGAAGCGTTTGATCATGATCTCGCCTGATGGTAAGCTAAAATGCGGCATAAGATGGAACGCGCTCTAAATAGACTAGAAATATCGAATAGATAAATAAAAAACTTGTAACTGTAATTGCTTTATAAGACAAATGAAAACTAATTTTCTCAGTAAGTACACAATAAAACCTCTAACCTTAATAGTTAACCGCTCTATAACACTTACTCATTAGTCTTCACGTCATCAATATCCATCCGACAGAAAAGTTTCTAGTTACATTAGTCCAGACTTGAGTTCATTAGTGATAAAAGCTTTTTAATGTGTCAAGTTACAACGTGATTCTTCAAACATCTGTTAAACATTCTGTATAAAATAGAGGTTCTACTGGCTCAGGTCTTGTGGTGACTGGTGAGCCCATACCACTATAAATTAAGAAATGTGTAAATAATCTGTAAGTTGTAGCGAAGCGAAGAAGATTAATGAGATTATATATAAATAATAATATCTCTGGACAAACTGCACGAATTGATCTAATCCCAAAGTAAGCAAAAATACACATATAAATACCGTTTCATACAACATGTGTTTTTATATATCATAAGATATCAAACAAGCAGATAGCTCTCCTAATGGAAAGAGAAAACCATATCCTATAGACACCAAACATGTAAATCGATCGTTGCTATCCTAGTGGCAAGGTCTTAATGTCACATGCGTAAGTTTACTGGCTACCTTACCCTCCAAAATGGGAACATAACAGTGACTAGCACAGAAACCGTTGCGACATTAATAGGTAAGGCGGTGGTAGCAGACCCGAAAGAAAGAAAGAAAGTAATTATTTATTTGCCAGAATATGGGAGTTAAAAGTTATTAAAATTTAATTAAGTTACCAACATGGTGTGCAAATATTTTAAAATGCAGAGCGAGACAATGTAGATATTACCGCCTAGAAGCCACGATGGTAGTGATTCGTGTAGCTAATGGCAAATTCCTAAGAACTGCCACGAAGTATCAGTTGGTACATCGTAAATATGTGTAATTATCGATATTTATATAAATCAAGAAATTCTTGGTGTGACTTAAATACTTACATATAAATATATAATTACTAGCTGTTGCCCGCGACTTCGTTCGCGCGAACTTCGTTTCTCCGCACAGCTCCTCCCCCGTAGGTGATAGCGTGATAATAAGTAGCCTTTATGTTGACCCGACCTGTTAGTAATATTCATGCAAAATTTGAAGTAAATCCATGCAGTACTTTTTGAGTTTACTCCGGACATACATTGACGTTCCTACCGATTTTATTATATGTATATAGTTATCTTATTCGTATACCTCGTATGCTGTTGAGGCTCTCCACATAATATAAGACCTTTATATAGAGGCGGGTGACTACAGCAAAATCAAAATTCCAATAACTTCGGCTTGTGAAAATTGTCAGATTATATTTTTTTGAAGTGAAAACTTCTTTAGGCGCGTTGAGCGTTTATGTAGAGGGTAAAATCCTCGGTTCGCGTCACCGACATGCTAATGATTATAGTATATCTATAGCTATGGAGAGCCAGACTAGCGCACGCGCAGTAGCCTGTGTACACGTATACACTAATACATCGACTATTTCTGACTGTATTTTATTATTTAACCCATCATATGTAACTAATAAATAAAACATAAAAAATTTCATATAATTTTTGCATATAGTTTTAATTACTCTCAATAGTTCCGTTTTCACTTCTATCGGCAGTCCCACGACTGCCACTGTTTTTTTTGTCATTTTTACATAATTTCCTCTATAATAAAATAAAATTCAGACGCGTTCAAAAATGCCAAAACAAGGTTTTCTTTGCAACTTTGAGACCCTCCCACTCTCCTACGTTACATTTGAATCGTCAAATTTTCTAAATTTTGGGTAGCAACCCACCACACCTTAATCTGACGCGATTTAGTGTTTCCATGTCACTGTTTTTTTTACTGTAGATTTTTTTCCCACCATAAAAATGAAAAATATAATATAACCTTTTATTTTTCCTATAATTTAATCTACAAAATCCAATAGGAACCTACGACGCTTTAGTAACTACCCATTTAGCATCTTGGGCTCTCCTACTATGTCCGCGATGGACTCCGAAACTACTGAACAGATTTTATTAAATTTTCTAGATTTATTTCTAACTAGCTGTTGCCAGCGACTTTCGTTTACTCCGCACTGCCCTTCCCCCTATATTATATGTATAGATGTTTGGTCCAATTTAAGTAAAAGGGTAATTTATATCTCAATTAACCCCCCTCCCTCTTTTAAGTACTCCACCAAAATATTCAATTCAAGTAATTTGGATGGCAAAACGTTTGCCAGGTCAGCTTGTATATGTCACAGTGAAGTTGTCAATAGCCGTTAGATTATAATCTACCTAGGGATTTTATAATTTGGTTAGGTTAGGTTAGCAGTTAAATTATAATATCACTTAGGTAAATTATAATCTAACGGTACTGACAATTTCACTGCGACATATACATATATAATTACAAATATATGCATAAATCAATATATGCATAAATATATCCCTTAAAGAGAATTTTAATAATTTTTTTATTTTCATTTTTAAAACGCTCTCTCTTTATATATTTTATATTTTTTTCATCGCCTCTCGTCGAACGTCTCGTCTTGTCGTCGTCTCAGTCGTCTCTGTGGTCTAGTGGTTCGGTGTTGGAGCTTGACCACACGAGGTCCCGGGTTCGTTTCCCTGGTCGGGCAATTCAAAAATGTGTTTTTCAGTTTTCTGATAAGAACAACGTTGCCTAGGATTGGAAAGTGCCCGGTTGGCGATAGGCTTGCCACCTATCACATTGTGGAACTTAGTATCTTTGACAAAGCGTGGGTGCACTTGTTGTACGTTTGCCTCTCTTCGGGGATACGGGCGTGAAGATACTTTTATTTACATATATTTTCAATACTCAATACTCAATACTCAATACTTTATTGCGTCATATGTTATACATTTATAGGTGTTAAGTATACATTCTAGGAACAACATATGTACCCTGATAGGGTGTAGCAATGCAGAGGCGGACTGATTCACTTTTCTGATTAAAATTTGTTTCTTATTAAAATTTGTCATTCAAAAATTCGCTTAAGGTGTAATAACATTTATTTATCAGTAGGTTCTTAACATCGCGTAGAAATATTTTACAATTCTCTTCCGATTTAAGTTTTTCGGGTAACTTATTAAATATTTTTACAGCCATAACGTTTGGCCCCGAGCTGTGCATTTTAAGGTTTGAGATTGGTAATTCTAGGTTGTGCTTGAATCTTGTTGTAAATTTTCGCGGGTATTCAGTTTGTTTTTTAAAAAACTGGGGATATTTTTTAACAAATTTTAGTATTTCGAATATATAAATTGAAGGAAACGTTAATATTTTTAGTTTTTTGAAATACGTCTTACAACTTTCTGGTTCTTTAATGTTAACAAGAATGCGGATGCACTTTTTTTGGGATATAAAAAGATCCGTTGCGTTTACACTATTGCCCCATAGTATAATGCCGTATGTTAACCACGAATAAGCATAGGCGTAGTAAACAGATAAGGCTGTATGTTGGTCGGTCGCTTTTCGAAGTTCCCTTAGTGCATATGTAAAGCTTGATAGTTTCGTTTTTAATTTAGATACATGATTTTTCCAATTTATATTAGTGTCTATATCTAAGCCTAGCAACGTAAATGTATTTACACATTCTATTGTGGTATTATTATATTTAAAATTTATGTCAAGAGTCTTTTTTTGATAAGGTCTGAATTGCATTAATTTAGTTTTTGAAAAATTTATGTCGAGATTATGGTCATTCATCCAATTTACTATATTATTAAAGATGTCAAAAAAAATGTCAGTAATATTATTATTATTATAATTATAAGATGTCAAGATAGAAATGTCATCCGCGAATAATACACAATAATTATTTAATATTTTAGGAAGGTCATTAATATATAATAGAAATAATATACATCCGAGTACGCTTCCCTGGGGGATGGAGTTTTCGGTATATATAACTTCTGATCGTACCATACTAATTTTCCCGGTATTGAAGTCATAATTTTCCACTTCTACGAGCTGCTTACGATTGTACAGATATGATGTAAACCATTGCAAAGGTACACCTCTAATCCCTACGACATACAGCTTTTTTAATAATATATCGAATTTTACTTTGTCATAGGCTTTTGACATGTCTAGTAAGATACCGAGGGCGTATTTTTTCTCATTTATTATGTTTAGTATTTTATCTATATATTTATAAGTAGCCAGCAAAGTTGAGCGACTTTTCCGGAAGCCGTTTTGCGAGTCATGAAAAATTTCATATTTTTCACAAAAGGAATTTAAGCGTATTTGCATGGCTTTTTCAAATATTTTAGATGAGGTGGAAAGCAGCGCTATTGGTCTGTAGTTGTTTGGGTCATGTTTTGATGCTTTTTTATGTAAGGGTTTGATGACTGATAATTTAAGTTGATCAGGGAAACAACCCTCTTGAAAGGATTGGTTTATTAGTATGCAATAAGGTACGCTTAGTTCTTCGGCACAGTGTTTTATTAATACTGGCGGTAATTCGTCTGCGCCGTAGCTATATTTCGTCTTCAATCTTTTAATAATAGTATATATTTCGCGCGTATCGACTGGACTGAGATACAACGAGTTCTCATTACGTGTGTGCGGCGGTCGGCCAGGTGCCGTCGTCGCCCCACCACTCGTTTTCCCCACCGATGCAAAAAACTCGTTGAAGCTATTTGCAACTATACTTGGGTCGGACGTTAGGTTGTTATGATTTGTAAAGTGATATTATTTTTTGTTTTTTTTATATTTTTATTTGTCCGCTCTTTGATTATTTTCCACATACATTTGGATTTGTTTTCTGAATTTTTCATTTCCCTAGCATATTGTTTACGTTTTGAATTGATTATTGTTTTTTTTAATAATTTTGTATATTGTTTATAATAATTTATGATGGCTGGGTGTTTCGTGTACGTTACGATGGGTTTAAGAAGTCTTTTATTTTTGCAAGATGTCTTTATGCCCGTAGTCAACCATCGAGATTTTTTGTTTGTACGTAGCTTAACAATTTTTTTGGGTATACAGGTGTTTAAAGCTTCTAATAATTTGTTTTGAAATAAATTATAGTTCTCATTAATGTTTTTGTTTGTATTTGTAATGGTATCCCAGTCAATATCTTTTATTTTATTTTATAAATTTTATCTTGTGTTCATTGTACATACTTATAGTTATTAAATAGGTACATTTTTAAGCTATTGCATAGCTTCTATCGCGGGCCTTGAGCGTGGAGACCGAATCCAGAAATTCCGTAACGAAAAAACCTAACACCCCCCACTCCGAGCGACATCCATTCCATCACTACATAGTATAAAACAAAGTCGCTTTCTCTGTCTCTCCCTATGTCCCTATGTCCGTATGTATGCTTAAATCTTTAAAACTACGCATCGGATTATGATGCGGTTTTTTTAAATAGATAGAGTGATTAAAGAGGAAGGTTTATATGTATAATAACATTCAATATATTGTAGAGAAATACTGCAATTTTTGAGTTTTCTGATGTCATGTCGTAAATAATTATATTTTTTTCCGCTTACATTGCAAACGCAGGCTAATAAACCCTACGAGATTTATCAAAATAATGTACTAAGTATTTGTACACCTTGAAAAGTTCTACAGAAAACTCCGCGATGGTATATGTCTATCTCTTATGGATAACCCACAATAGCGTTTTTTGTCATTTACTTTTTACGAGAAATAATGGGTTTTTTTTTCGAAGCAATTTTAAGCAATACAGACCTAATCCTAATCTAATTAAATACCTTAAATATATTGTTGATTTAATATAGATTAATACGGCCGTTTACAGTATGTAATTTAAATGAATATTTTCGAAAATATTACAGATTTAAAAGGCAGGGGCATAGCGGTTCCGGGCTTACGGGCCTGTGGCAGCGCGTGCGCGGTATGTTCTGTTAAACCGCTGGGAAACTTGTTAATTTTCGCATAAATAAATATAGGACTGCAGCTAAAAACCAACATTTAGTACATTTTTTTTTTAAACTAAATATCACCATATAAAAATCATGTCGAAGATTAGAAATAGAATTAACAAATTATTTGTTTTAGAGATTTTTTTAGCCTGTTTTCGGAATTTTATATGATCAAGTAAAGTATATTCTATCATGTAATAAGTTAGCACATTCCTTAGATAATATCTTCAGGTATATCGTATATTTTTTGTAAAATTGTTATTTAACAATTAATGTAAAAAAAAAACGTGATTTAGCAAACCAGTTTGTAACTTCCCACTACGTATGAAAATCGAGTTTTCAGCAGATGTAAATGTTTTGAGGTCCTAGGAATCTTTTCCGACTATTTTCACGATGACGTCAGTATGTCTGTATGTATGTATGTGTGTGTGTGTGTGTGTTCGTGTCTATGCTTATATTTTTTACTCTTTTGAGCTTAAAATACCTTAATTTAGAGAGAAGAGAATGGCCAACTATATATCGCTCTTTCAAGAGGTTACTCTTGGTATATATATCGCTCTTTCAAGAGGTTACTACTGTCGGTATGCGTATTTGTAAAAAAACATCAACATTTGTTTAAAACAAATGCTCAAGTATTAGGGAACTCATATTTTAGAAACAGTGAGAAGCTACATGTGCCAAGCCAAAGACTAAATATTTATAAAAAAAATGCATATTGTATGGCAATTAATATATACAATCATATTCCTGATAGTCTAAAATTATTACCTATAAATATATTTCGCAAAAAATTGTTTGATTTACTGTTAAATAAAACATACTATGATATTAGAGAATTTTTAGCAGATAAGATTAAATGTTAATAAACAGAAATATAAGCTTGTACAATTTACCTTGAAATTTAAATGTAATAAAAACTGAACGGCAAATTTTGTAAAATGGTAAATTTTTTGTAAATTGTAAAAATTTGGATTGAGCATAAGATCATATTTTGTAAATTGTAAAAACAACTTTTGATGTGAAATAATTCTAGTAAATTGTAATACATACAATTGTAATACGTGAAATAGAAAAAAAGAAGCCCGCTGAGTTTCTTCCGCCGGATCTTCTCAGTGTGTGGCCGCGTTCCGATCCGGTAGTAATTATAAAGAAATCGACCTAAATTAAAATGTTTGCACGCCATATTATGGTAGAATATGATGGTAATTTAATTTATTTTAATAACTTGTGACACCCATATTCTTGCAAATAAATATTTTTCATTTCATTTCATTTCATTTCATTGAAAGAGCGATATATGTGACGCGATGTGAGATGACGTCAGTATGTCAGTATGTATGTATGTGTGTGTATGTGTGTGGGTGTGTGTGTATGTAAACATCTCATAACTGTTTAACGGCTAGATCGATCGAAACGCGGTTGATGGAATTCGATTGGATTACGCTCAACTTAGATTTCCTGAAAATTTGAACCGATTCGATCCAGGAGATTAAGAGAAATTTAAAAAAAAACACCAAAAAAAATTTGACTAACTTCCAGATTTATTTATTTATTTTATTTAATACTTTATTGTACACATAGAGGCAAAATTACATTTTATTTCTTGAAAAACTCCACAAAAGGCGAGCTTATCTCTGTAAGAGATTTCTTCCAGCAAACCCAAAACAGTGAGAAAGCTTGAAAGAAATGTAGAATACATGTGTACATAATATTAAATAAGATAATATATACAATAGGTATAAAATAAAAAACTTATTTTCTATTATTTAATCCTAATACGTACCTAAACGCCTTTCTGCCCTAAAAATTAGACCGATAAGTAAAATTCTCTTAAAGATTTCTTAAAGGTGATTAATGATTTGCTGCTCCTAATATGTAAAGGAAGTGAGTTCCAAAGTTTGACAGAATTGATAGTGAAAGAATTACTGTAGACTAAAGAAGAGTTCGTAGGATATTGTAAAAGACCACGCAATTGAGAGCGACAATTTGAGTCGAAGTTATATAGAAAGTTAAAGCGTTCACGAAGATAGCTAGGAAAGGTTGAGTTAAATAAAACATTATAAAGAAAACATAGTGCATGGGTGTTCCTGCGCTCACGAATAGGAAGCCACTTGAGCTGTACTCTAAAATTTATGTACCGATTGAGTACAAAAACTAATCAGCTCTATTCCTCAAAAAACTACGTCTAATAAATAAATTGCATCAAAATCGGTTTATCCGCTTGGGAGTAATCGTTGACGAAAAATTTTGAAAAAAGTGTTTTTCCGACGTAGCTTCGAAATTTTGAAAAAAGTGTTTTTTCGACGTAGCTTCGAAATTTTTCTGTTTTTTTGGTGTTCTACGATATCTTAGTACTAAAAAACTACGTCAAATGCCGTTTCAAAAATTAAAATCGAATCTAATTCTCAAAACTTATAGCTTTTCAAATATTAAAATTACGTTGTTTTTAGCAAACTTACTTAATTTTTTTTAAATAACTTTCAAGTTAATTTACCGATTGACTTAAAAATATTATCAGCTTTTTTTCTTTAAAAACTACGTCAAATACCGTTAATGTAATCAAAATCGGTCAATTTGTTTGGGCTTTATCAATGAAGAAAATTAAAATAAAATGTTTTTTGACATAGCATCGAAATTTTTCAATCCAACGATTACTTAGCTAAAACAATATGTTAGATCTCAAAAATTGAGTTGAATGCCATCATTGTTTTCAAATATACAGCTTTTCAAAAATTTATAATACTGCCATTTTTAACAAAATAGGTGTTTGAACTGAAAAATCTATGCTTATATTTTTTACTCTTTTGAGCTTAAAATACCTTAATTTAGTGAGAAGTTTCAAGAATGGCCCGTAGGGTCAACCATTTACACATTTTTCCCGTTTGCTCCGATGCCTCACCTTCATAAATCGCAGGGTCAAACCTTTAACGTTGACTGTTTTTCACATGGCTAACTATATATCGCTCTCTAAAGAAAACATGTTCGTATTGTGTAATGACAAGAAAGCTGTGAACGTTGTATATAAAGACATTCTGTAATATATTAATTGTAAAAATACAAGAAATAGGTAAAAATGTAAAAACTAAAAATGTAGTACATATATGAATTTAGAAATTCCAAACATAGCAGGAAATCTTCACGGTATAGGGAAAGGGGAATTGTTTTACTCCAAATTTAAGGGCCACGGGCAGTAATGAATAAATCAAAACTACTGGATCGATTTTAATCATTTTTCCCGTGCGAAGCCGGGGCGGGCCGCTAGTCTATCGATAAATACCAGAACTTTTAATGCCTTTTTGAAATATCACGCTTGTCTCTTTAGTTCAGCAACCCGCCTTTAGGTGGCATTGGTTGTATTGGAAAACTACCGTAATCATATTATATATAATTGTAATTTCATAAGTTGATAAAAAATGCTATGCAATAGCTTTACCGCGGCAGTCTCCGAGTGCCACACGTCTTTTTTTATATAATAAGATAGCAAACAAGCAGATGGGTCTCCTGATGGAAATAGTCAACCCTCGCCTATAGACACCAAAGATATTAATGGTGCGTTGCTATCTTGTGACGAGGTCTAATGTCACATGCATATGTTTACCGGCTACCTTACACTCCAAACCGGAACACGACAGTGACAAGCACTGACGCTATTGCGGCAGAAATAAGTAAGGCGGTGGTACCAAACCTGGGCAAGACAATGCAGAGCTCTACCACCTAGTAGCCACGATGGTAGTGACTCATATAGCCAATCGATCGCCTTTTACGACCTGCCTGGCAGAACGGCAGTTGGCCTATTCTTCAAAGGAGCCCGGGACCAACACGGGGAAAATCATACGTCTATGGTACGCTTATTTAATCATCCTTTTTTTGAAAACTACAAAGTTTGCTGTGTTTTAATACAGAAATGTATACATAATGTAAATCCATAATTAGTCATAGGTTTAGCATTATTTTCTAAAATTTAAACCAAAATAACCTAGGTATGTAAATAAATATGCAAATGTATAGCGAACAAAAGCTCCATCAATCCGCCGGTAATTTTTCCGATATTCCCAAAAAGAACTGAACAGTAAAAAGCTTTTAGTACATTTCCGCCTGTGCTGTCTACATCCAACAGTAAATACCTATGTGGCGTGGCAAAAAATCTTTTTCGAGGTAAATGTAAAATAGCTTGATTAATCATGATTTCATTTACCTACCGCCCCGGGCCAGCTGTTTCATTAACCAACATTTTACGTCGAAATATGAGATAATAAAAATAAATAATAAATTTGTAGGTAATAATAGGTAGGTTAAGAGTTTATCCACAGAATACTTAGCGACTAACAGAAGTCAATGTTCCATACAAGTAATATTCGAACATAGCACACAGAGTTGAGAGAGAGTCGTGTTGGTCCCGGCCTCCTTTGAAGAATAGGCCAACTGCCGTTCTGCCAGGCAGGTCGTAAAAGGCGACCGATTGGCTATACGAATCACTACCATCGTGGCTACTAGGCGGTAGAGTTCTGCATTGTCTCGCCCGGGTCTGGTACCACCGCCTTACCTATTCCTGCCGTAATAGCGCCAGTGCTTGTCGCTGTCGTGTTCCGGTTTGGAGGGTAAGGTAGCCGGTAAACTTATGCATGTGGCATTAGACCTCGTCACAAGATAGCAACGCACCATTAACACCTTTGGTGTCTATAGGCGATGGTTGACTATTGACATCGGGAGACCCATCTGCTTGTTTGCTACCTTATGATATAAAAAAAGAGACACCTCTCACGGACGCGATATCTCCGACTGGTGCGGAACAAACTGTCCCGAACCATTCCAAGATATCGCGTCCGTGAGAGGTGTCTATGTGTGCGTTGCTCGAATATCACATGTATGTAGAATGACTACTGTTAGTCTCCAGTATACTGTGGTTTATTTGTGTAGGAAAAGCAATAATATGTAAAATAAATATTGAATCTATGACTCATTTTTAGGATTCCGTACCCAAAGGGTACAAACCACAGACCATATGAATACTAATAGGCACGCCATTGGGAAGGAAACGCGCCTATGAGCAAACGTTCATATCACTGTCAAAAATGTCATACATTTGTATATATATCGTGGAAAAATAGAAATAAACCATGTTGTACGGATTTATCGTACGGAATGAGATGACAAGGTTTAAAAATTACCATTGTAGTAATTTTGTCTCATCGTTAAGTATTATAAATCTGTATTTCCGTGTGTAAATGCAAGCTACACTAACAAACTACGAAATTATTTTTAAAGGCGTATCCATTTAATCCATGTTACAAAAGGAACCCTAACACTAAGACTTCGCTGTCCAACCGTGTTATTGACTATTTTATGTTTAACATTTGTACTGTTTCATAATTCACAAATATATTTATTTGTTTTTAATTAAATAGCCAACCGGTTTCACATTTGACTGCATCTTCAGGGCTAAAAACTAAAATTGTTAACAAATATATTGTATTCGGAAGCGTAACGCTTACAAAAACATGTAAGTATACAGATTTGTGAATAATTGTGAAACAGTACAAGTGTTAAACATAAAATAATCATTATGACGGAGTTTCACCAAGTGCGACGATGTTGAGCATAAATAATGTCCATCCGTTTGTCCGTCTGTTTGTCAGCAAACTGTCTAAAATTTTCACAGATAATGTATTTCTGTTGCCGCTATAACAACAAACACTAAAAACAGAATAAAATAAATATATGGGGAGCTCCCTATAAAACAAAAGTTATTTTTGCCGTTTTTTATAGATGATGGTAAAAAACCCTTTGTGCGCGATTCCGACTCGCACTTGCCCGGTTTTTATCTTTACACTTCCACCACTGTATAGATCAGTGTTTTTTAACCTGTGGTCTGCGAACTCCTAGGGGACCGCGAGTATATGGGGTCCGCCCTCTTGTCTATGAACGCTTAATTTAATAAATAAATGCCAATGTTTTTAGTAAGGGGGTCCTTGAATTTGTGCTTGATTTTCAAAGGGGTCCGTGGATTGAAAAAGTTTAAGAAACGCTGGTAAAGATAGTTTATTAATTTCTAAGCTTGAAGAATTTTGGTTGCAAGAATCAATAAAACAAGCCCTTATAATAAGTTATTTCGTATGTTATTTACGATTTCATAAACCAATGTTGTAACAAGCTATCGATTAGATCAGAGTAGCGTTAGGTATTGGCATGTGTCGATAATATCGGCAGGTAGTGGCACTCGCGCAGCGTACGCTAATGAGGCCGCCGCGCGGAACTGTCTGGAAGTCACGGAGGTGACACGACTCGACATTGGTGACCTCAGCGCTACTGGATATAATACATGCAGCCTGAAATCGGTGCTTATTAAATTTAAATATACATTGTGTTTATAATGATGACTTACAACACGGAGATATAATTTCTGGACCTAGCATCGATGACGTTATATATATTTCATTTTATAGGATACCAAATAAGCAGATAGTTCGCCTGATGTAAACAGATAACCATGGCCTAAAGATACCAAAGATGTTAATGGTGCATTGTTATCCATGTAGTGGGGATGGAATGCCACATTTCTAAGTTTATTGACTACCTTATCATCCAAATCGGATCAGTAGTGACGAGCGACGTTATAGAACTCTACCACCTAGTTACAATGATAGTGACGTATTAACTTTTTTTCGTCTTTTACAAGATGCCTTGTATTAAACATTAAAACAATTGTCGATGTCCAGGGAACGTTTGCCGAATCAGCTAGTATTCAAGCAGCAATTGATTTCAATTGCTGCTTGAATACTAGCTGATTCGGCAAACGTTCCCTGGACATCGACAATTAATTTAAAACCAAAATTAGCCAAATCGGTTCAGCCGTTCTCGAGTTTTGGCGAGACTAACGAATTAGTCTAGTCAAAACTATAACAATTATGACATCGTTTCGATAAATGTTTTTGAAGTCTAGGTCCGTTACATAGACTTGACGGTCTCAGATTTCGTAATAAAATAATAGGAGTGCCGATTTTTTATTTTAACGAATGTGAAGGTGGCCCATATGGATTCAATGAATTTAAAAATTCTTAATGGTAAAATGTACCGCGTCTTCTTGATTCATGATGGTATCACTACCTTGAGTTAACACTGTCACAAAAAATTTAAACACTTGTTATAAAATGTTTTAGGTTTTGAAGGTTATAAAAGGTTATAAAAAATATAAAAGATTATAAATTTGGCAAAAATATACATTAAGTCACTTGACAGTGAACCCAAATCTGGAAGCGTTACGTCACGCCGCGCCGTTGTAAAACGTCATCTTGATTTTGTCATTTTCATAGAAACAACAGAGTATGTAATATAGATATTACCGCGGCGTGATGTTTTTAGGACGCCATGACAGTTCAGAGCATTTTCGCGGTAAATTTTAATTTAAGTTTTAAAATCCGAATTTTTATTATAAATAAATAATAAATAGTTTGTTAAAATACCTAATTCAGTTATTTATTACTTAAACAGTTTTTCAAATTTAGTCAACCAGCCTGTTGTACACAATTTGTAGGAAGCCTAGTTCAGGTTAGGTAACTTAGGTAGGTTTAGTTTGTAATACGTTAAATAAATAATTTAATTAATTGAGAATTAGGTCCTTTCGTCTCAACACCTCTTGCACTTTTAAAAAAATAAACTTACAGCATCATATAACTGTAACTCTCACCTCTGTTAGAGACTGCATATAATTCATCACTGCTAGTTGTTGAAGTAGCACAAACAAAACTAGTTAACCGTTCTAAAGTTCGATACTTAGATGAAGTAATTTACGACTCAGCAAACCTTCAGGCTACTGCTGGCAAATAAGTTATATTGATTGTCGATACTTTCTTACAAAATGCAATGCAAATGTGTATGTAAACATCTCATAACTTTTGAACGGCTTGATTGATTGAAACGCGGTTAATGGTATTCGATTGGATTCCGCTCAACTTAGACTTCGTTCAAATTTGGTCCAATTCGGTCCAGTAGATTTTGAGAAATTTAAAAAAAAACTCAACAAATGTATCGTGAAATAGAATTTTTTTAATATAACTTCCAGATTAATCTACCAATAGAGTACTAAATCTAATCAGTTCATTTCCTCAAAAAATAAAAAATTGCATAAAAATCGGTTTACACGTTCAGGAGTTTTAGTTGACGAAAATTTTTGAAAAAAGTGTTTTATCGACGTAACTGAAATATTTTAACCAATCATTTTTCAGCCTACAACAATATTTTATTCATTTAATTTATTGTCTCCATTGTCGGCACTTGGTGAAACTCCGTCTTAATTATTTTACACTTGTACCTACTGTTTTACAATTCATAATAAATATTTTATTTCTAAAATTCTACGTCAAATGCAGTTTCAATAATTAAAATCGGATCACATTTTCAAAAGTGAGGGCTTTTTAAATACTAATATTTTGTTGTTTACAAAAAACACCTAATATTTTTAAAATTACTTTCACGCTAATATACCGATTGATTTAAAAATCTAGCTTTTATCTCTAAAAAATTTTTTTATATTATTTAGACATTTAATAGTCTATAGATTGTGTAGCTAAAAACATTTTAGAGCCCAACATTTGCGTTTAATGTTATTTTTTATTTGAAAACTGGTTTTCTGGTGGTTTTAGACATGTAGCAACATCGATTCATGGGTGATTCTTCAAAAATGTGTTCTCCGTGTAATTTCCATGGTATTTTTAAATCGCTTAATTAAAGTAAATTACACAAACATTTCAAAAGTTTATGCAAATTTAAAGAAAATATAAAAATTCGACACGTAGTGGATGCATACTTTTCCTAAAAAAAAATGTAGAACATTTGCGAAATGTAGAACATATGAAAATAAGATTAGATAAATGTTATTTTTTGCTACTATGAATGATTGTAATATACATTAAAACGATATTAACCCAAAATTTTCAGCGACTCCTTTTTCTGAAATTCTCCTCTCCCTTAAACTTAGCGCTCAGCATGTTGTTCTTACTAGAAATAACAGTGTATACCTACAATTTTCAATATTACGAATATTATCAAAACTTTAAAGGTGAAACTGACGTGAAACTTGTGCTTAAGTTAGTAACTTAAAAGTTGACTTTAAGCACGCTTTAAAAATTTTCAAAATATTTCATTGAAAATTGTTTTTTATTTTAATTTTATTGATTGAACACACTCTTTTTTAGGGTTACGAAGTAAACTAGGAGCCCTTATTGTTTCGCTATATCCGTCCGTCCGTCCGGCCGCAGTCTAATTCAGAGATCATTAATACTAGAAAGCTATAATTTGATATGAATATATAGTATTAGTCACTGCAATAAAGTGGTAACATATTATTATTATATTGAAAAATATTTTTTGGGTTAGGTAGCGCCTGTTTGTGTAAAGTAGGAAAGCTAATTTTTTTTTCGTTTTCCACAGAATGTGGGGTATCATAGGTTTTTAAAAAATATTATAAGTTTGTGATAACAATTTTGGTTAAGGGACTTCTTTGCGAAATATTAAGCTTTAAAATGCTAATTTTTTTAGAGTCAAGTATGCCCCCTCTGCCAACTAAACGGTTGGCTTCGGTTGAAAAAAAGTATCCTCATCGCCGCATTTATCGACATGTTAACGATTATCGACTATTCCTAATATTAACCGGAACCGAAAGCTTTACGTACTCATCCGAGGCACGGGATTGGTAATACACCAATACCATATTCTGAGCTGCTACTGAGGTTTAAGACTTTCGAGAAAACCTCGAAAAACCTTAATACCGTCTTTGGGATCGAATTCTGGACCATGAGGCAGTCTAAATGATAATGAGCTTTCAACAAGAGCTTTTAAACAATATTCATCACTTAATCTGGGATCGTATGAATTACAGCATAAACATTGAATATTTCATTTTATTTATTGCAAATAAAATGTAATAAAGTAATTTCCATGGGTTTTATGTAACTTTCATGGTGTTTTATACACAGAATTACACCATGGAAATCACCAAAGAGCATATATTTCGAAATTTTTCGCCATTGGAAGGATATAAGATGCTATTTTGTTATTAGCTATTTACATTTAGCAGTTAGGTATAACACCTCAATACCCGTTTACTGAAAATAGTACGATTACATTCTAAAAATGTGACATGGAAATTCCTGAAAATTGAGAACTAAAAATTGAAAAATTGGAGAACTGACTCTTGCATCGAAATGGAGGGAATCAAGGCAACGACTACTTGACCCATAAGCAGCAGCATAACTGTAGAATCCCAAAAACCTATCCCGATACGTCTAGACCTCGCCAGTTCATAGTAGTACCCATCGCAAAAAGCGAAGCTAAAAATTTGCCAAGTGTGTTACATACTTACTTATACTCATAAAATAAAAAACTTTCACTACAATAGGATGGAAAATTTAACCAGAATATAAAATGATTTGTATTTTTTAATTTTGTGTATAAATCTGATTAAAAGCGTGAGTGAATTAAAAAATATCTCCGATTGATCAAAAGACGGCGCACTTGTTACGCGTGCAAAACGTGCAAAATTAACCGGATTTGAGGTGTTGAGGGTAAATAACTCCAATATAAATGGTTATTACATAATAAAATCTATATGACACGATGCATATAGAATGTATAAATAAATAAATATTCAAGGGACAAATTACACTAACTGATCTAACCCCAAAGTAAGCAAATTATTTGCTTGTGTTATGGGTGTTAGTCAACGATACTAATACATAGAAATACATATATAAATACAAGAATATATTTAATATACATACACCCAAACCCGGAAATACAAACATTTATGTTCATCACACAAATGCTTGTCCCCGTCGGGGATCGAACCCGAGCCCCGTCGATCGCGTAGTCAGGATCGCTAACCACTCGACCAACGGGGCGGTCCATAATAAACAATGTTATAGTACATTTATGCAAACATTATTTATATAGGAAATAAGAGTCTGTTACGCTCAAAAAATGTACCTACTCCGAAGAATGACTCGAATACGTTTCAAAGTTATCAGCTCTTTTCTACTTCATGAAAGGAATTAAACAACTTGTACAAGCCTCATTGATACGAAATTTGGTATTCTGTTGCTTTAATGCTATTGCAATGATCTTTACCTGATGCGACAGAATTCCCCGTCGAAGATCATGTTTTGCTCTCTACACAAAAATAAAGAAGGTGGTCTGGTGATAAAGGCATATGTCGGATGTTTATTATTATTTAATTTAGAGTTAGTAAATATAAATGTTCATTAAAATACCGATTATTTTACGTACGTATGAAGACAAAGTAATCCTATAAAAACTTTTTAATGTATAATAATTTCAAGATGAAACCATGGTCAGATGGCTTGCACTGCCAAAACGTTATCAGATCTCATATAAAGCCAAACTTCTAACTCCACACGCCCTAACTCTACAAGCCCTAACTTCGCAAACTTTACATTAAGAATTATTCTAAAACAGTAAAGTAATGAACATAGCTGGACACCGTTAATCAAATGATTCACTTTGTTAACCATTAATCCGTTGCTAAGAAGGTTAACTTCGTTAAACGTTAAAACGTTACATTTCGGCAGGCTTACGCAAGTTAACCTTGATTGTTAATCCGTTAACACGCGATAAAGATTTTATATCGTTACATTAATGATTTACTTATGACAACTGAACACAAAAACAAAACACTTATCACTATAAGTGCGGTGCTAACGCTAAGATGTAAACGATTAAACATAATATCATACCTACCTTTAATCCTACATATGAATGAATATTTCTTCGCAATTTTTTTTTTCTTACTTACAGGCACCAGCAAGTCTAGTTTTGTTTTACTCGCAGCTCTCGCCGCGCCGCACTTGTCGACCGGCCATAAAGTACTTGTCAGTATGTGTTTTTCACGGTGGGGAACGTAGCTTGGTAAATAGTACTGAATTAACGATTTAACGGATTGAGGAAATTTAACGAAATTTAAGGAAATTTAACGAGTCCGTTAATATTTTTTAAAGTTAACTTTAAATTTAATCCGTTAATCAAAATGTTAAGTTCCTAAATTAGCTATTAACAGATTAAAGAGTTAATGCACTGTGGCAATGAACAGTAAATAAAATTTTTACCCTACGCGGTGACGGTATTTTGGCAGGCAGAAATGTACTGTCACGTGCATAAGTTGCTTATCTTTCTATCTTCTAATGGAACACGACAGTGACTATTCTTGTCGCTATTACTACTGAAAGCATGAAGAAAAGTAAGAACAAACCTGTATGAGACGTTGCAGAACTCCATCTCTTAGTAGCCACTATGGCAGCGAAATATTTAGCCTTCTTTCGCTTTTTACCAATCCCCGTTAATCAGTCCAGTTTACCAGTTAATCAGTCCTATTATTCAAAATGGTCTAGATAAGCATGGGCTAATAAATGCATAATCTCTTATTTTATGGGAAATATTTTATTTAAGCCCAGCAAAAGATAAGGTTATTCAGTTCCATATTGTATATGCAATCGTATGAATTGAATGGATTCGTCAAGATGGAGGCAATGGCGCGTGAAATGGCTGCCTGATATAACTCGTGAGTTATTCTATCTGCCATTTGATTCGATTGTCTGACTTCGGAATGTAAATGCTTCTCATTTAGGATACGAACCGACTTTAAAAATTTTTAAGCAAATATTCAGAAATAAACTATTTATTTTCGATTAAACTATAAATATATAAAAATAACCCTTATTTCCCATGGTCACATGGTCATAACTTGAGAACGACTTTACCTATTATTATTATTTTTTTAAAGTTTTCTTGTATTTTTCCCCGTGCTGGTCCCGGGCTCCTTTGAAGAATAGGCCAACTGTCATTCTGCCAGGCAGGTCGTAAAAGGCGACCGAGTAGCTATGCGCGTCACTTCCATCGTCACTACTAGGTGGTAGAGTTCTGCATCGGCTCGACCGGGTCTGGCACCACCGCCTTACCTATTCCAGTCGCAATAGCGTCAGTGCTAGTCACTGTCGTGTTCCGGTTTGGAGGGTAAGGTAGCCGGTAAACTTATGCATGTGGCATCAGACCTTGCCACAAGATAGCAACGCATCATTAACATCTTTGGTGTGTATAGGCGGTGGTTGACTCTTTCCATCAAGAGACCCATCTGCTTGTTTGCTATTTTATAATATAAAAAATAAAATAATAAAAAATCTGTCGAAGGTTCTTATGGAATGAAAAATTAAGAAAATTGTACATAAAATGGGAAATTTCCGTAAAAGTAAACGACTACATATTTTTATTCTTTGTGCTTTTGACAGACCGCGCGTTTAACAGTTTTTACGCTGCTTATTTTTTATATATATATATATATATATATATATATATATATATATATATATATATATCTATATATCTATATATATATATATATATATATATATATATATATATATATATATATATATATATATATATATATATATATATATATATATATATATATATATATATATATATAGTTGTTTTGCCGTACAAATTACTAGTATTGAATATTTTGGTGGGGTACTTGAGAGGGGGGTTAGTTGAGATAGATGAGTTGATAGGTGAGAGATATGATGAGTTGGACCAAACAGTAGATATCTACAAAATTTCATTGAAATCGGTTCAGTAGCTTAGGTATCTATGGCAGACAAACGGGGACACGTAATTTATATATTAAGATTTATAGATTACTAGCTGTGCCCACGACTTGAACGTGAAAAAAATATAAATACCGCGGTTTTATAAATAGTCAGTCCCGGGGTCAAATTACCCGTATATCCTGTTCTCGTAGAATTTCCGGGATAAATTATCTTTGCACCAAACTTCATTCTAATTTTTTTAGTAGTCGTGTTCCGGTTTGTAAGGTAAAGTCATGCATGTGGCATTGCCATCGCGCCACACGAATAGCAACGCACCATTAACATTGTTGGTGCCTGTAAGCGTTAGTTTGTCTTTCCATCATATGTAGTCGTTTACTTTTACTAAAATTTCCCAGCCATGTGTATATATATATATATATATATATATATATATATATATATATATATATATATATATATATATATATATATAGTTAAAAACATAAAAATAAACGATGACTCACTTTGATCACACTCTAAATAATTAATTGACAATAGATTTTAATTAAGCATAAATAAAATAGTATCTATGCGTGTGTGCGTCGTACGCATAGTATTGTGGGTAATGTTTTTTTTTTCAATTAATTTCAGTAATTAGTAATTCGTATGTAAAATATATTATTTGTACTCTTCTCCATATAAACTTTAAAAGTGCCAAATTTCATACTCTTGAGCAAAGACCTACAAAAAATGTATTTTTGTGTACGTCTTTGCTCTTGAGTCCGCGCAATTTCATTTCGCTTCAAGTAATAACAACTCATTAGCGACAAAATGACTTCTAAGTGTGACAACAGATTTTAGCCATAAATAAAATAGTATATAAGTGTGTATAATATTGTAATGTGTCAATTAAATAGTAGTGTGATGTTTATGTTTTTTAATTAAATGTGTTTCTTTTGTATGTTAATTATTAAGGTGGAAGTACCTACCGGTTATGGCCACTGCACTATTTTTGGCCGATGTATGTGAAAATTTATATAATATAACTTTAAGTATATACAATATCCTAATAATTTTGATTCATTTAAGTGCAAAAATGTGAAAAATTAATAAAAAATAATGTATTTAATTTTTGTACATTGACATAAATATAACGTGGCCAAAAATGGTATTAAGATGGTAAGATTGATGGTAAATGATTCTAATATATTTATATTAATATATTAATATATTTCTAATATATTAATTCTAATATATTCTAATATATACCCGTACTTCTAATATATTCTAATATATTATTAGCTTTCTGCACTTTACATTGTAAACTTAAACTATGTCATACTTCATGCCCCTTCGTTTGCGTAATTGTCGTACAAAGGGGTACAAAAATTTTAGTTTACATATTAATATATAGATATTTAGTTTTTTGATTTAAAAAAGGGGTAAAAGTTTTCGCGTCACGTATTTATATATAGACAACTTATTAAATCACATAAATCACTTCATACATAAAATGAATCATTCATACACGTGTCTAAAAACTGGAAACACCACATAGATTAAGATCGCAACTATTGATCTAAAGAGTTATTACTATCTTAAGACAGGAACAAGTTTTAAAAACGAGGATTAATATCAGAGCGTTGTGTGTGAAAATAATCTTCTGTTTTTTCTACACTTGATACAATCAAGACAAAAAATATATAAATGTTTATAAGCGGTCATTATTTTGTATGTTCACTATAGCAAAAAACAGAGCACTTTCCTTATGACAAAGGATTTATAGCAACAGAAAAACGTATAAAAAAATTGCAACTTCATGTGTGTTCTGTCGAGTGCCTCGTTATCAAGACGTTAGCCTGTTCAGACCGAGATTTGCTCCGCGTATACATTTTATACTTATCGCCCCGTTAGTCGAGTGGTTAGCGACCCTGACAACGCGATCAACGGGACTCGGGTTCGAACCCCGACCGGGACAAGCATTTGTGTGATGAGCATAAATGTTTGTATTTCCGGGTTTGGGTGTTTATTAAATATATTCTTGTATTTATATATGTATTTCTATGTATTAGTATCGTTGACTAATACCCATAACACAAGCAAAATATTTTGCTTACTTTGGGGTTAGATCAGTCAGTGTAATTTGTCCCGTGAATATTTATTATTATTATTATTATTATTATGATGTTCTTTTTCCACAGTCTTAAGGCTGGCTTAGATCTGCAACTACGGGCTTAGCCAAGTAATAGCAGCATGCGATGTGTATTAGAAAATGCACGTGTTTATTGTTACAGTTTTTATTCTAGGTCCGTCTCATTTTGCTGAAGAAACTTTCTTACTATACGACATGTATTTAATATCGCAGCTTTTTGCAGCATTATATACGTGTTGTCTTCTAGGTCTATTGTTTTTAAGCTATTGTGAATGTGATATGGGATAACTCCAGTAGTAGATACGACAATTGGTACTGTATAGACTTTTTCTTGTTTCCATATTCTCAGTATTTCCTCTTGTAGTTTAATGTACTTACTCATTTTTTCTGTTATTGTTTTTTGAATATTATGTGAGTTGGGAACGGCTATATCTATTAGATAGGTTGTTTTGTTACTCTTATCCTGTAGTATAATATCTGGTCGGTTACAATGGATGGTTTTGTCGGTCAGAACAGCGCGATCATAGTACAATTTGTATAATACATTTTCTAGTACTGTTTGAGGTATGTAATTATAGTAGGGTAAGTGCGTGTTTTGTATAAGTTGGTGTTTGATTGCGAGTTTTTGATGAATGATATTTGTGAGTTGATTGTGCCTATGTGTGTAGTCCGTCTGTGTAAGGCATGAACATGCTCCAGTGATGTGTTGAATTGTTTCTGGCTGTGTTTTGCATTTACGGCATTTATCGTCTGTAACATTGGGGTCTTTGATGATATATTTTCTATAATTTTTTGTTTTAATAACTTGATCCTGTATTGCTATTATGAATCCTTCAGTCTCCGGAAATGTCTCGCCCGGGTCTGGTACTACCGCCTTACCTACTCCTACCGCAATAGCGTCAGTGCTTGTCACTGTCGTGTTCCGGTTTGGTATGCTGTCACATTAAACGTCGCCACAAGATAGCAACGCACCATTAACATCTTTGGTGTCTATAGGCGATAGTTGACTCTTTCCATCAAGAGACCCATCTGCTTGTTTGTTATCTTATGTATAAAAAAAACCGCGGTATATAAAATAATAAATAATATATTTTGTTAACATAAAATTTGATTTTATAATTATCTGCACACAAAACGGCAAGTCGTAGCGTTCTTATTAATATGTATTATGTATATTGAAATATAACTCTACCGCAGAAATAAAAACATTTGAGTTTGAAAAAAAAGTCTCGTAGGAGAAGAAGATGCTATAAAAAGCGAAACCTTTTGGCGATATATATAAAATAAGTGTTTTGTGACACAGTACAAGTGTTTTTACATAATCACCGCTTGGAGAGTGTTATAAACTAATGGATTTATGTCAGCAATATTTATTGCTAAATGAATATATTAAATGTACGTTAAGTTTCTCTATTGCTTTATTAAGAAACGTTATTTCTGGTTTCTTTCTAAAAAACTGGACAAAAAATTCATGTGCCTATCAATTTTTACGTTATTAAGGGGTAGAAGAGTTATGCTTACTCTTTTTGACGAAAGCGAGGGGAGGGGGTTAATAATTCAAAAAAATTAAAAAACGCCCATGTTTTTGATTTTTCGTAATTATTAACATACAATATATCACATACATTACATGCTTTTAGCATATAACAGATATTCATTTGACAGATACGTTCAGTTATACTTGAACGGTGATAATTACTCGTGATAACTAAAAGACCAACGAGGCAGGCGAGAAATTAAAAATTAAAATAAAAACTAAAAACTAAAAGTTTGGATTTTAAACGTAAACAATGAAAAGTTGCGCTATCAAATTTCACGACTTGTATTGCTATATGTTATTGGTGTTGACTGTAGATGTTCAAAATAATATCTGAACGTCAAAAACTCGTCAACTCATGTGCAAGAACATCGCTCCCACATTAAACGCGGAGTCGGCGCTGTTTTCAAACAATACTTGGTATGAATAAAATATTATACAAGACGCCGAGACGTTCTAAGGTTGTGCACATGGAAACAAAATTTTAGTTTTATAGAACTCCCAAATACTGCAATATATTTTTAATTCTGACTATAGATATTTTTTACTATAGAATTCTGACTAAAAAACTATAAAAACACTACACACTGTGCAAGAACATCGCTTTCATATTAAACGTGGAGTCGACGTTGTGTTCAAACAATACTTTTTTGTGAAAATTGACGACATGCGATCTATGTACCACCTAATGGAAAGCAGTCACCACTTCCATGAACACCAGCTTTAAAGGAGCTAGCCGCTAATGCGATGCCGACCTGTTAAAAAATTGTTAATCTTCCTCTTAAAAATATATAGGTATATGTTAGAGGTTCTTAGAAACACCGTGTGACGGACATTTTCCAGAGTTTTACTATTCAGGACAGGAATGTTGGTTCCGGGCTCCTTCCCCGTGTTGGTTCCGGGCTCCTTTGAAGAATAGACCAACTGCCGTTTTGGTAAGAATACCAATCAGTCTACGGTACTGCCAAAGAATGATACTTGCTTCGTTCAGCTTATGTTCAGTATGTTTAGTCCAGTTTAGTTTACAATCTTCTATGACTTCTAAGCATTTAACCTGGATCGATAGCTGAAATTCGGTGTTACCTAATCTGGTTAGTTTATAGCTACCTAAGGTACCTACCTGCTGTGGCGGCGTAAGGCGTGGGCGACGTGGGCCACAGCCCACGGCCTCGCAGTTCAAGGGGCTTCGCTTCACGGAGATTTATTTATTACTCAAAAGCCATAAACGCGCCGAAAAAAATGTTAGCGTCGCTGTCGCTCGCGAGGAATCCCCGCTGCGCGTCGCCGCCGCGCCTGGCTGTAATAGGGTATTCCCCGAACTTGCGTTGCGAGCAGAGGGCCTCGCAAAATGTATCTTGCTCACATACATTTATGATCTTGCGCCGCCACTGGGTACCTGCTTGCCGTTCTGCCAGACAAATCGTAAAAAGCGACCGATTATATATCACTACTGCTGGAGCAACTAGGTGGTAAAGTTCTGCAACGTTTTGCCCGGGTATATGGTACCACTGCATTCCTAACGCAATAGCGTCAAAGCTTGCCGTTGTCGTATTCCAGTTTGATGATTAAGATAGCCGGTTGAGTTATGCATGTGATTTTGCCATCTCGTCACGGGGATAGCGACGCCCCATTAACATCTTTGGTGTATAGGCGATGGTTTCTCTTTTCATCAGGAGAGCCATTTGCTTGTTTGCTATCTTATGATATAAAAAACAAGCACCGAGGCTATTCCAATTGCATAGTTAAGGCGGTGGTACCGAATCTAATCAAGACGTTCCAGAAACCATGGTACCGAATCTAATCAAGAAGTTTCCCCGTGTTGGTTCCGCGCTCCTTTGAAAAATAGGCCAACTGCCGTTCTACCAGGCAGGTCGTAAGAGGCGGCTGATTGGATTTACGAGTAACTAAAATCGTGGCTACTAGGTGGTAGAGTCCTGCATTGTCTCGTCGTCGTCTCTCATTGTCCCGGGTCTGGTACCACCGCCTTACCTATTCCTGCTGCAATAGCGTTAGTGCTTGTCACTGTCGTGTTCTGGTTTGGAGAGTAAGGTAGCCGGTAAACTTATGTATTTGCCACTAGACCTCGCCACAAGAACGCAATAGCAACGCACCATTAACACCTTTGGTGTCTATAGGCAATGGTTGACTCTTTCCACCAGGAGACTCATCTGCTTGTTTGCTATCTTATGATATATAAAAAAACTCTATTCAACGAAGAATGAATAACGTTTGAATGAATGTTTCAATGAATCTATAAAATACAATTTTTTACAGGTTCAGTAGGTATTTCACGTTATTGTTTCCTATTGAAAATTAATATCTAATTCAGTGTCATTCAATTATTTGTTAAATTAAATGACCGTTTTAAGACGTGCACTTTGGATATTCCAAATTTAAAGAAAGAGTATAATAGATTCTGTGAGTTTCTAGTAACTTTCCCGGTATACTGATTATAGGAATCAATGTGAACTTTTAAACTAAGCGGTTCCATTAGTATTTTTTGTATTAAGTGTATTAACAGACGAGTCAAAAACGCGTTTATAGAACTGAAAAAGCTCGACGTTTAAAAGGAACTTCTAAAGTTTGACGTTTTGTCCAAGTTATTTTGTCTTCGCTCGTGACCACAATCAAGGACGCAAGTCGACTTTTAAAAGTTTCACTTTGTACACGTTTATTGTATTATTTGAAAAGAAATCAGTTGTAATTAGAACAACTGTCAATTTAAGATAGCCAGAGCTATCAGAATAAAACCAAAACTAGTCACTATTTCTATAAAAATAACAAAGAATATACTTGAAAAACTTTTAAAAATAACAAAGAAAAATATCGACACGCAGGGATTGAACCTGCGACTGTCTCCCTAAAGCCGGGACGCTCTACCACTGAGCTAGTGGTAGAGCCACGCCGTAGCCACGCCGAGCCTGTCGACACTAGCTCAGTGGTAGAGCGTCCCGGCTTTAGTCGCAGGTTCAATCCCTGCGTGTCGATATTTTTCTTTGTTGTTTTTAAAAGTTTTTCAAGTTTTCCCAAGCACGGGGTGAGTGCTATAATACAAAAATAATTAAAGAATAAACTGGTTGACTGATAAAAAACTGAAGGAGGGTGTTCACTGAATTAAAGAATATACTTCCCAAAAGGGGAAGACTATTGAATATTATTACACGAATTTCGTTGAGATTTACTATGTAGTTATGTAATGTTCACTTTTTATTATATTTACATTGGCTACATATTATTAACTAACAAAAAATGGGTGATTCTTCAAAAATGAGTTCTCCGTGTAATTTCCATGGTATTTTTGAAATCGTTTAATTAAAGTAAATTACACAAAGATTTTAAAAGTTTATGCAAATTTGAAGAATATATGAAAATTCGACACGTAGTGGATCTATATTTTTCCTAAAAAAAATATTGAACATTTGCGGGCCATGGAAGTTACATTAGAGACCACGGAAATGACCCAGGTAAAATTTTGCTAAATACCGTATCAGATATGAAAATAAAATAAGGTAAAAGAGATTTGGGGAACTATGAATGGCTGTAATATATTAAAGCGATATTAGGCAAATTTTTTTCTGAATTTCTCCTTTCCGCTAAACTTTGTTACAGCAAAACAAATTAGCGATAAAGTGCGTGTGCTACACATTTCCTATTACCTTTGCTTTTCTAAGCCATGCAATTAAAAGTGTGAAAAAGTTTTTTTTTATATCATAAGATAGCAAACAAGCAGATGGGTCTCCTGATGGAAAGAGTCGACCATAGCCTATAGACACCGAAGGCGTTAATTGTGCGCTGCTATCTTGTGGCGACGTCTAATGCCACATGCATAAGTTTACCGGCTACCTTACCCTCCAAACCATAACACGAAAGTGACAAGGACTGACGCTATTGCAGCAGGAATAGGTAACTAAGTGTTCGTATTTTCATAAAAATCATTATAATTGTAACGACGATGTAATCATATCGGAATCACATAAGGAAGTAGTCGAGTAACGAAGAATTGCAGGATTAGCGAAAAATATGAATGTATGCTCAACCGAGCAGTTACCTAGCCTAGATTAGGCGTAGTACTACACTTTACTTTGACTTTACGTTCCTCAACATCAAAACATTAATAGTAGACTCATTTTTGGCACTTTGAACATGATAATTATATGCTTTAAAAGATAATAAGCTTCGTTTTAACACATTTAAATAAAAAAGGCATATTAAACTGAACGTCTATAGACTTTCTGGTTTACCGTGATTCACCGGTTTGTCGGTTGGTGAAGTAAGTGATGATCCATTAGGATGACGATTACGCCGCATTTACCGACATGTTAACGATTATCGACTGTTCCTAGTGATAACCGGGACCGACAGTTTTACGTGCTCATCCGAGGTACGGGAGTGGTAATACACCACTCCGTCAGACTCTGAGCAGCTACTGAGGTTTAAGATTTTCGAGGAAACCTCGAAAAAATTTGAATAACACCTTTGCCTGACCTGAGGTTCGAACCTAGGACTATGAAGCAGTCTAAATGATAAGCTTTGGATTACCAGATTTAAATTAAAAAAAAATAAATGACTGACAATATTTATCACTTAATCTGGTAATTAAATGAATTACCGTATAAACATTGAATATTTCATTTTAATTATTGCAAAAAAAAAGAAATAGAGTAATTTCCATGGGTTTTATGTAACTGCCATGGTATTTTATACATGGAAATTACATCATGGAAATCACCAAAAAGCATATAATTTGAAATTTCACGCCATTGGAAAGATATAGGCTACTAGTTTGTTATTGGCTATCTATATTCGGGAGTTAGGTATAAGACCGCAATACCCGTTTATTAAAAATAGTACGATTACATTCCAAAAATATGACACGGAAATTCTTAAAAATTGATAATCAAAAATTGAAAAATTGAAGAACTTTTTCTTGCACCGAAATGAAGGGATTTAGGGCTATGAACATTTGACCCATAAGCTGCAGCATAAAAGTAGAATCATAAAAAACCAATCCCGATATCTCTAGACCTCGCCAATTCAGAGTAGTACCCGTCGCAATAAGCAAAGCTAAAATTTGGCCAAGCGTGTGACATACTTATTTACACTCATAAAATAAAAAATTTCAGTGCAATTGGATTAGAAATTTTGTCAGGATATAAAATAATTTGTATTTTTAAATTTTGTGTATAAATCTGATTAAAAGCGTTTGTGAATTAAAAAAATATCTGGGATTGATCAGAAGACGGCGCACGTATTACGCGTGTAAAACGTGCAAAATTAACCGGATTTGAGGTGTTGAGGGTAAATAACTTCTATATAAATGGTTATTACATAATAAAATCTATATGACACGATGCATATAGAATGTATAAACACGGTTATAATAGATTTATGCAAACATTATTTGTTTATATGGGAGATAAGAATATGTTACACTCAAAAATTGTACTGTAAATTGTAAATATCGGATAAAATATCAATATTTTATCCGATATTTTACGGGCTCATTCACACGTTTATTTCGTCACCTACTGTTAACGCTTGTTTATTGCTTTATAGAAAATAAATACATACCGTCAGACCCGTATCCACGTAAAGGTAGGTATAAAACTAATACATCCACTATTAAACAAGAGTAATAAGTCCCATAGATAGATACGTTAGCCACCTACCGAAATATAGATCCTATCGAAATAAACATACCTTGGTGGTTTTCTTGATGTTCTTATTAATTGGAGTTTGTACAATAATTAATATATTTAAATGGTAAATAAATTAAAAAAAACAGTTATGAATAAGTAACACTTCACGCCAGTATCCCCGAAGAGGTAGACTGAGGTATAACCAGTGCAGCCACGATTAGCCGGAGATACTTGGTCCCACAAATGTGATAGGTGGCAAGCCTATCGCCAACCGGGCACTTTCCAATCTCGGGCAACTTTGTGTTTATCAAAAAACTGAAAAAACAATTTTTTTATACGCCCCACCCGGGAATCGAAACCGAGACCTCGTGTGGTCAACTCCACCGTTGGACCACTAGACCACAGAGGCGACAAACAGTCATGAATAAGTAACACTTTCCCACAAAAAGCTAAAAATGTCATTAAAAACCTTTGGGGAATTATTCTATGTTAAGACCGATGTTCTTGATTTGGAATACAACCTCGAGATCTCGTGCGTTTATATCGAAGCCGATACCCTTATACCACACATACTAAATGAGGCGATCAAAGAGCAGTAAAATATTATTACTATCAAAGGTGTGTCAATAAAACCAAATGTCTATGATACAGAGTTTATTTTCAAGTTATAAACACACTCTCCAATAATATTTACAAACGTTTTGCGTTTCTTGTAATGTTAGCCTTTCATCTACGATAATATTACAATATAACTGAATTTTATTATGCAATTTAAAAAATAACAAGAATTTTGATATGTTGTTGAAGTTTTAAAATAAAATTAATGTCAAACTTATAAAATGTAGACAAATTATTAGCGCCTGTAATTCTTTTTAATTACGATCATTCATTTATGCGACTAGAGAATAAAACAGATTAAGTACCTAAATGTAAAAATTATTTATTTATTTCTCAAAGATTACATTTATGCTCGATTTTGCTAATTATTAACTATATATATTACGTTTTTTTAAATAAGATCAATGGCATGCTATAGAGAAAATAGTTGTAACAACAAAACTCTATAATAAATAGGTCCTATTTATTCTTTGACCATTTGTAACAAAAGATAATTATTATTGTTAGGATAAAGATAAATATTTTTTATATTATAGGTTAGCAAATAAGTAGATAAATCAATTGATTGATATAAAAATCATCGCCTATAGACATAAAGATCCGTATTGCGTTGAAACGCCACATATCGGCTACCTCCCGACTAAACCGGACTTGACAATGACAAGCACTGACGCTATTGTGACAGGAATAGCTATTGTGATGTTATCAATCCCAGGCAAGACGTCGTAGAACACTAACGCCTAGTAATTTGTCAACACTTTCAAAGGCAGATCGTTTCATAAGTTGTTACTTCTAACTTAATAGTTTGTTTGAAATTGTACATGCAAATGAGTTTATATAAGGCCAACATGAAGATACAGTATATTAAGAAACTATGCTCAATAAACGGAATTGATCCAGCCTTACAAGCATATGATTTGCCAAACCAAGTCGTTTGTCAATCCCGTTTATCAAACTTTAAATATAGCAGGTATCTACCAACATACGTTCCCTGGTCCTCACTTCCGTCAACTATAAAATATACAATACATTTGATCGAATCCATACCACTAGTTCATCATTACATGACAAACTTTTTCTCTACACAAACAAATATATTCGAATTTCCCACCAAAATATTTGCAAATACATTAATATTAAGGAAATATTTCAACTCGTTAAAGATTGCGTAACCAATTCATTTTTATATTACAATAATAATAAATACTGCATTTCATTATATAAATAATGTTACTAAAAGCAAGGAAAATGCAATTTACACTACAATAGGATACAAGAGATTGCATATCTGTTCATTTAATCTGTGCATCGCATTTACATGAACGTACAATCAAATATTAGTTATAACATTAAAAGTTAAATTTACATGCTGTCGAAGATAGATTCTATTTAAATTTATTTATACAAAAGCAATTTATAATTTTAAATATTCAATCCAGATAATATAATCCAATGAATAATAAAGGTCTAGGGTTTTTACACTTTACGCTAAATTTTATTTATATCATAACATAGCAAACAAGCAGATGGGTCTCCTGATGGAAAGAGTCAACCATCACCTATAGACACCAAAGATGTTAATGGTGCTTTGCTATCTTGTGGCGAGATCTAATGCCACATGCATAAGTTTATCGGCTACATTACCCTCCAAATCGGAACACGACAGTGACAAGTACTGACGCGATTGCGGCAGGAATAGGTAAAGCAGTGGTACCAGACCCGGGCGAGACAATGCAGAACTCTACAACCTTGTAGCCACGATGGTAGTGACTCGTATAACCAATCGGTCGCTTTTTACGACAAGCCTGGCAAAACGACAGTTGGCCTATTTTTAAAAGGGACCAACACAGGGAAAAGAAAAAGATTAATAAAAAATTCCCAAGCGTGAGTCGAATTCGCATACGAAGGTCTCCCTAATATCAATCAACTCATTTAAAGAAAGAATTCAAGTATTTATTACACTTTTAGAACGTATTATAGTAAATAATTATAGTAAATTTTCTTTTTGGAAATATTTTTGTTTGTTATTTTATCACACACTTATATAATGTAACTATATTCTACTATTCTATATAGTAGTAAATTATTAAATAGCATTTGATTTAGTAGTTTATATTTGTGATGGATACATACATTATACAATTAACGTGAATAAAAAAGTTATCCAAAAAAGTTGCCATAAATGTTGAATAATGCAAAAAAAAAACCATGGCCCCTTCATTATATATTATATAATATATTTTAGTTTTATTTGTATAGCATACCAATGTGACAGTTTACATGAGATGAAATAATCTCTACGTAATAATGAAAAAACTTATAATTTCGACATGGCAATACCCCTCAAACGTCAAATAATAATTGTACTACGGTCTCTGAAACTTGCATTGAAACTCTTCGTATGCTAGTCGGACGTACGCGATTCGGACACTTGAACAGTTTTCATTATTAAATTAATGAAATCAGATGCATAATGATTTTTTTAGAAATACTAAGCCACGACAATAATTTACACTAAACATTTCCTTTTACAAAAAACTGGAATTCGCGATTCAAGAGCGTTAATTGCGTTTATTACAATGATATTTAGAAAATTCTGTAATATATTTATTTTTTGATTCATAATTTGCGACTAATTTTACGTTCATATACAATTTTAACTTTTAATAATAAACATAGTTTTAAATAGAACTAGTTAATATCTGCCAAACAAAATCGACATGTATCTATTAGACTGACATGGCATGATGTTAAATGGCTATTTACATTTTTCTAATCAAAACTATATTTATTTTAAAATATATTTATTATGAAGGCCGGTAAACAAAGTTAATAAAATACATCGAAACTGGTGATCGTAGTCTATAATCATTTTTGTCGCCAACATTCACTGCGGTAATGATTGGTATCAAATAAAAAATATTCACAATTCCAAGTTGAAACAAAAGTAGCATAGATTTTTCTTACAAAATAACAGTACCTAAAAGGTTTTTAACTTTCTGTCCTTGTTCTGTTTCCTCGCATTCAAACGAGCGCACATCAAATCACTCGAATAAACTGATACATTCTACTTTCGCACAATCCCAAATACGTGAAACGAATAAAACTACTTATCTAGGTAGAGACGATTCGCTAACATTCAATATCTAGTATTATATTCATTATTCATGTTGTATATAATATTTAGTAGATATTTAATACAAATTATTTTCTAGGAAAAATCCATGTTAATTTCGCAAGAAACACTTTTAAATTTTAATTTGTCTTTTACAGTCTACTTTTGAATTACCATATAGTTTAATAATTATATGTACTATTTAAGAATATCTTAACAATTTTTAACAAGCTTAAGCAAAATATATTTCTATATTTCCACATGAGTAGGAGGGAAAATTTTCGACCACGCGCGAAGGAGCTCTACCATTCATCTAGTCGCCTTGGATCAATGTACCTGTTTTCTATCTCTAATTAGTAGATGGCATACAAGTAAAATTGGAAGCATCTTCACAAAATAAATATTTTAGATCCAGATAGAACGAAACTGCAATTAGGTTTACATAAGAAATGAGATTCTAAATTACGTATTACTGTATCATAATTTTGTTCATAAAATGTCAATAACATTGTAAATCTATTGCAAAGGCAGTCTATTATTTAACTTAAATAAGGATATGTATATTATGTTATAGAATTGAAATATGTAAAAATGAATGCGCCTTTTGGAATTACAAATTACATAAAATGCAATACATATTGCGTTAACTTAATCTATCTCTATCACATACCATCATATTAAATTATGACTTAATAAATAACATTAAATCCGTAACTTTAATATGGCAACAAAACTTAACTAACTAAGCACCTATCAGTAGGACTTTAGGTATTTACACATCTGTACACTCCTTATTTTATTGTATCACTTTTGTCTAATTTATTGTATACATAAACATGCTGTAATAACCGGTTTTCATGGTGCTGAAGATTTTTATAATTCATATTGCTATAGTCTGTATTGTTATATATAACAATACCTGGATGACCAAGCTTTTGTTTGGTATTTTTTTTGGTAAAAACGACTTTTTTAAAAATGGAACCCAGCTAGGTCGATTTATCGCCCTCTAAACCCCTGCATACTAAATTTCATGAAAATCGTTGGAGCCGTTTTCGAAATTGAGATATTTATATATATAAAAGAATTGCTCGTTTAAAGGTGTTAGATTATATCGGCGCATGACAGGAAAAACTTATTAAGTCACGTAATTACCATTTTGAGACGGAGACATTTTAATTATTTTTTGGTATGAAGTGTTAAATTTTTTGTAGTATTTTTTGTAGTGAAGTGGTAATTTTTTGTAGTTCTCAAGTGACACGTATACAATGTTGTTGTTTATTAAATGTGAGTTTTATTAACAAACGTGTTAGATCGTGGATATAAACTAACGTTTACTTCGTCTCTTTTTTAATCAAAAGACATGTTGCCTTTGCAGGTCTCTCTGAAAGTAAGATCAAACAGATATATTAATATAACGGTATATTGTTCGGGTTAAATTTTACAATAGATTTAACTCAACTTCCGTTTAGTGAGATACTTAAAATGTTAAATAAATGTGAAAAGGGTGCGTATATAAAGGTTAAACAATCAAAACGTTAAAATATAAACAAAACGTACAAGTACTTTAACTTGTTAGCATTAGTTTGTGTATTGTATTATCTCAGCACTAGCTTAGAGAAAATTAAATTGATATCTTAATTCATTTGGATGTAATTAACTTTACCTTACAGATTTGAAAAATATTTTTTTTTTATTTTTATATTTAGGATATTTTACAGTTGTTCTATTGAAAAAAAAACGCACAATAACTAATATTTTGAACCGTTTATGTTGCTATTTATTGTGATAACGTTAATTTAAATGTATAGTATGTCACTTTAATTTTGTATTAATGCACTTTAACATTTATATTATATTTTTTGTAAAAAACAGTTTCAAGCTCAATGTTTTTTAAATAGCCCATAGCTTGTTTATGTATACAAGAGTTTGTCCTAATAAAATTATTGCCAATCAGCCACTAATAACAATAATAATATGAGATTCGTTCAAAAATTATGATATAATATTGACAATAACTTCACACCAAATCAATTTTACATAATTTTGGATATTTACAAAAATTCTATAACATCGTGATATGTCTATACAATTATTTTATTATTTTTTTAGTTTATTATTTATTATTATTTTTTATTAAGTTCTTATTATAATGCTATACTACAATACTTTGTTATTTTTTTTAACTTAGCAACTGGCGTCCAACATTAAGACTAGCTACGCATTTAAATTTTCTACAATCGTTTAATATAATATCTACGTAGAATGTGTTCGCATAATGAATAACAACCTGCGAAACAGCTTTGAGATTTATTCAGCAAATCAAAGTTTCTTTGACTCGCTGCGCAACAACTTCATTTAAAAAGAAACAATCACAACTGACCACCAATTTAAGTCTATAAATTTTGCTTCATACGCAAACATATCCATATTGTCTTTTTTTAAACTCAATTTAAATCTTGATATTTACACTTTATCCATATTCCGTCTTATAATTTAAAATATCAAACTCTCTATATATAATATAGCATATTAGTAATATTTAATCAATATATCTTTTAAACTTCACATAAATTTGACAAACTCTAGGAATAAGCCTGTACAGTCGATTCCCCAACATTTTTTCATATCACAGAATATCAGGAAAAAGATAATTATCCCCTGTAGACATAAAAAATATTAATGGTGTGTTATGATTACATTTACCCTCTAAGCCGAACCGTGACATTGACAAGCACTGAGGAAATACCAGCACTAAAATATAACAGCAAGAAAAAAAAACTTACAGAATTCTACTACAACTTAGTCAAATTTTAAATGACGCGTTTGTATAATCATGTACCTTAGGTAGCAGAAAAGCAAACGGCCTATTCTTCAAAAGAGGGCCTTGCCAATACTGATTATACACAGTTAAATAAACAACAAGCAAACGATTTGTATAAAAGTAGATAGTTATTGCGAGGAATCAACTGTACTAAAGCCGATTTATGCTCGATGTGCAATGATTTTAATGTTTAACATTTTTTCCTCGAAAGTACATTTAATGTTCCGAAAGTAAATTTTACACTGCTTCATTAGTTAGGTAGTCTGACAGCTAATGCCTTGGTTGTGATATGGTTCATGTGTCATGGCTGACATCGGGACTGGTTCCCTAGTTTGTCAAAAATAGTATTTTTGTAATAAATAAATATCATAGTGGTAGTGAAATTGAGCCGAACTTCTTTACGAACGAACGTAGATGCTCAGATTTAGCACGATTCACCAATATGTTGTCACATCCGTCTAACGACTGACTACAGTACGTTCGCGCTAAGAATGCAGTGAATCATCAGTACAACAGGTTTTGATTGGCCAATTAACCAGCAAAAATGATTTGATTGGTTAGTGGTGGATAATTCATTTTATTCTTAACGCGAACATACCACAATGTGTTTTTGAGGCACAGAGATATTAACTCGTTACCACCACACTCTTCGCTACTACTAATTGTTGTTAAAAAGCTAATGGCGTCTCTCTAATAGTCTCAAATAGTCTCAAACAACTGCTTTGTTATTCCCACTTAGCCAGTGTCAAAATCTAAAAAACTCGTGTTAAAATTTTTATTTGTTTAAAATATGTGAAGTTTAACCCTAACAGGGAAGAAGTTCTATAAAACAAATGCGTTCGTAGTTGAAACCCTGCAAAGAAAACAGAGAAATCCTTATAAGATCGCTTTGTTTTTTTGCCCGTTTTTTGACTTATTTCGGGAATCGGTAGAGCTATAAAGATGACACTTAAAAACGTATATTTAATTTCTTACAGTGCCAAGCCAGGCCATTATTTATAATTAAATTACTTTGTTTATTTTAGTTTTTATGTAGTATAGTTAGTAATTTTGGGCCCTTTGCCCTTGCTGCCCTAGTTACCTCACTGGCCTTGAAGGCCTTGTAAATAATGTTTATAATGACACTATATTAAAAGATATTTTATACAATTCAAGTCAAGCGCTGGATCAGGTTAAGGCTCTTACACATTATGCAGTAAACAGTGCGGCTAACAGCATTGTCCAGTAGAGTGAAGCGGAAATAAATCGTTCCTTTTTTTATTATCCCAGGGGTGTAATTTGCTAATAAAAATATTTTTAAGAAAAAAAATTATAGGCGTTTATATGAAGTTATTTATTGACGTAGTTTTTAATTTGTTCACAGGTATATCAAGAAACAAGTGCGTGAATCGTGAAAATGTTATTTCTTTCAAGACGTGTTTGATTTTGCCCAATCCATTTATATTTATAGAATAAATATTTCTATTAAATTTATGCATAAGTCAGCTAACCTTTAATAATAACATATTTGTAAAATAAACAAGTATAGTTTATATCATATAATAAGTCTACCTTCATAAAAGTGCGCGCGGGAAAAAATATGCAATTCAGTGACAGAGTTCAGCAAAGTATCATTTCTATCTAACTACGTAATAGACAGAACAGAAATCGAAGGTGGAGAATATAAAGTTTGCAAAAGCCTATTAGTTTCTATTAAAGCTTCTAAGCAATGCCGTTCGGAGAACATCACCCTAAGTAGATAACTTCAGCCTTCCGCCCCTCGAATAATAAAATATAAAGCTGTTAATGACACACTTATTTTAATCCGTAACTGAATTGGCCATAAGATCCGCAACCGCACTGTTTTAATGTGCTTTTACCTTATACAATTAAAATAAAACAGGCTTTTGTTAAAAAATACAAAGCAAAATCTGCAAATAAATAATTTACAATAATCAACAGTCTCATCAAACATTTGCAAAACCCATTACACATACTTAACACAAATGATATGGAAAATATAACTCGCGTTATATCCGCAGAGTTCCACCAAGAATATCACTCACAGATTGTTTATGACAACCAGACCATAGATAAAAGTGTTGCACCAACGATGAAAGTTATTGGCTCAAACGCCATTGCTGAAGCAGCTACTGGTGGTGCCGAATACGTTGTGCCATCGTCGATTATTGTCCTTGTACCTGTTGGAAGAAAATATAAATGTTTTAAAGACTGTAAGGTTATTTTTTCTTAAAATTAAAATCACATTTAATTGGGTCGTTACCAAGTATATTTTCGAGATGATGAATCTCTTTCTATATGATGTGTGAATTACTGGTTTACTATGGAAATAACCGAGATGTCATTACATGCTGAATTCAGCAGAAGGACAATCTATCGACAAATTGGGCTCATATCCACTTAGGGACAAATTACTTTTCCAAAAAAGAATACAGAATGCCTGACCCTGAAATTGAACCCAAGAATCCTTACGTCTATACTAAAGCTAGAACCACTAGACCGTTAAAGCGACTATTGCAAATTACATATGTATAGTTGTATCATATATGTTTAGCTTTTGCATCCGTTTCGCCAAGTTTCAAAGTCTACTGGCACAGATTTTGGTTGAGCTCTGTTACGCTAAATCGCGCCTATAAAACAAGCTTAACATAAATTAGTAATGTTACCTACATGTCTTCGAAAACTAAAATGTCGTCTTATTTTCTACGATGACAAAAGTAAACACAGGCAACAACCCTGTTAATAAATATTGAGTTAAATATATTAGAATGGATTCCTACTAAAGTTACTTGGAAAATTATTTTCCTTTTATAGCAGGGTGCTATAAGTACTATGGAAGAAATATCGAAATAATAATTTACCATATAACCGTTGTACAAAAATAATTTGAAAATTTGACATAAGGAAATCTTTCTTATAATTTTGCTTATTAGAAATAGGAGTGAATTAATTACATATGTTCAAGACATCTCATTTAATTAACCCCATCAAACTCATCCAAAGCTGCCGTAAATTAATCTATATAATAATATTGCCTTCTGTAACGAGACATTTCGTAATAAACTGGCAATTCTAACGAGTGGTTTTATATACAACGTCTTTCATTAACTTAATTAAGATATAATCAGTAACGCAAACCAAGATGTCACCTCCAGAATGTTTCCTTTGTACGAGACATAATCTTATTTTACGTTCAATGGGCCCTTTTAATTGATTTAAGCATTCCATTATACTAAGTGTTATAGTATAATTATATGTGATGTAAGTAAGGTGCACTTATGTTTAAAATATTGGATAGTTAGAGTTATGACACTGAATAACGGTACTGCAGGAACATAACGAAATTTTTTTTATTTAATTTGAACATCAAGTCATGAGCATGAGCATATATTTTATAATAGTAATATGAGTAGTAAATTTTGTAAATTAAGTACCTCGATTTCTTCTTTGAATTATTGATTTCCGCAAAATAACGTTTATCAAATATCAAAAAAAAGTTTAGTCTTAATAGTTCAGAGTTGTGTATGTTAACCGTACACACCTCTTAACTAGGACTCTCTACTCTACTCTCGAAATGCAGTGATAGCAGTCCTATTTGTACATGGATGCTAAATGTAGTCAACGTATATCTTAACGGTTAACAGTAGCTTTTATGACTTTCACATTTTTTCCCAGAAATAATATAACAAAAAAATTTATTTCGGTCACTTTTCGAATCAAATACCATTAATAAACTTTATCTGATAGAATCTGCATAATCATTTACAAATACTCAATGTCACTGAACTCTTTTTCGAAGTTAAAAACTGGGACTGGTTGAAAACTGGACTTAACTGGATTTCTGGAGGGGGAAAATCTTATCAGTTGGCATCAGCAACATGTTTAATATTTACGGTAAAATTATCAAATTTTAATATTATAATCAGTTTGAATATTGTAAATATAGTTTTAAGTTTTTACTTTTGTCGGCAGTCCTCATGACTGCCCTTAATTTTTTCGTGTGTGTTCCTGGGTTTAGATTTACAATTAAATCGGTAGGTGGTTTTGAGATTGCGTTTTAGGATTTTTTTGATATCGTCGTTTAGGATACACAGCACACGTCAGCGGGTATACTACTACGTTACAAAAAATATCATTATTAGCTCAATCACTTTTTAAAAGTTGTCGTATTACTTTAAAAGTAAAGTAATTAGCACGTCTTTATAAAAGTAACACTTTTACAAAAAAAACGTGTTAATTTATTGTAAACCATTTTTACTGGTGCAAGCCAAAAGGTTAGGTTAGAAAATCTTTAGTATAATTATATCTAACTTGATGGAAAGTAAGGTAGAGGTTAGAGGTTAAATTTAAAGAGAGGTTAAAAAACAAGAAAGAAAAAATATGTATTTACTTTCCCTTTAAAAACTTGAGCAAGGCTTGTAAATAAAGCTTTTAGAAAAAGCTTTTTATATAGTGCTGTATAAGAAAAGAATTCCAAGCCTCTGCTTTTTCATAATGAAGGATGCATTTTGTAGTTTCTGTACCAAAATATCAATAAGTCAGATTATGAAACTGTCTAGAGCGTATATTCTCTAAGGGTCTCGACATGGTAAGTTCGACTCTGTTTAGTTCTCGCACAATGGTTGAGGATTACACAAGAGATTCAATAAACTTACTGATTTTTTTTTATTATTAGTTTCATTTATATACATACCTATATCTGGTGCGCCGGAACCTTCTTCACCAGATCCTTCAGTATCGTACGACGGATCATCATCGGTATAACTCCTGCCGGACCCCGAACCTTCATCACCAGCTTCATCACCTTGCATGAAAGCCTCTGCTTGTGGTATACTTCCTCCCCATGAATGGGAGACTAGCAACTGAAACAATATTTCTTTGTACTCGAAGTCACACGGCGCTTTTCAGTTATGCGATTCCAACTATTACGAATATTTAACGAAAAAAAATAAAATAAATAAACGTTGAGGAACAATGACAATATTATGTTCGTTCGCTTTTAACGAACTGCCTGGCAGAATAGTAGAATGTTTGTTTTTGTAACAGGGCCCAGACCAACACGGGGTGAAATGCTTAAGTAATATATTTTTATTTAGTCTTACATGATTATATCTTCGTAAGGAATATAATCTTCGTAAGTAATATAACTATTACTTAGGAAGATTAGTATTTAATAATAATAAGACTAATGTCTTATAGAACTCAGACCGACCCATGTATTTACAAGTTACTTTCACACAGTAACACATTCGTAGTAAATGGCCCTAAAATAATTTAAACGTATTGTGGTTAAACGAAAAGATTAAAGGATTGCAATAATTAATGATTTGTGTACAAGTTTGTCCCGTGATAATAAATCAGCGTTGCTCTAAAATCCTACCTGTCTAGCTTGTCGCAACTTGTCGCCCAAAGCCGCAACTCTTGAGTCTTGGATTGTAGTTGCTGTGATTTCTGGATTGTATTTCTGGTCACTCAACGATGCTGACGCCACTAATGCTTTTGTATACCTGAGACAAAATAAGAATTAAGAAACTATTGTGTATCATTTATATATATTCAAAAAAAATCTTTAATTTTTGTTTTTAACTCATACCCTCTCAAATGTTTTTTTAAATAGCTGTAATTAGACTCTTGTGTACCTACCAAAAATGCAATTCAACATTCACTACAATATTTATGCAATATGGAAAATTGGATGGATAATTTAGACGCTTCAACAAGCTTCAAAAAATGGAAAAAATCTGGCGCCACTACTACTTTGTGTACCTAAGAAAAAATACGAAATAAATATAAGTAACTTTCGTGTAGGTACCTTAAATACAATTTATATACTACAATTTCATAAATTTTCATGCAAAGTGGAAGAAAATTTAGACGATTTAACAAGGATCACGAATAGAAAAATACTAGCGCCACTAGTACTTTAATGTACCGAAAAAGAAATCTGAAATAAGCATTAGTAACCTTCCTGTATCTACCAAAAATGCAATTCAATAATAGCGGAGTAAAAGTGAATGGGGTCTGAATCACCTTCGTCCGTAGAACACCCGGAATTCTGTATTCCTACACGTAGCCTCTGGGTGGTGCTAATCATTTGATATGGTGAGAGACATATGTCGTGGCTATAAGGACCACCCATCAGCTGAAGTCAAGTGGCTTGGCGCCACGCGCGTTCGTTTTACGTCACGTTAACGCTGATGTAGTTTTAGTGAAGACAGGTCGAATGAGTTGCGCCTATACAATCTGGACGATCTGATACACACTGGCGTTGTTGCATGAGACTTGTCATGGAGGGTAGCGCAGTCCAAGGCACGGTGCACCGCTGGCCGATCGCTAGTCAGTAGGGGGCCCAAGTAGCGTGCTAGCCACATGTGAAAGGTTCCCCCGCCAACTAGCGAAAAATCTCAAAATGCGCCATAGTGCTGGTTGGCGACCGGATGAGAGGGCCCTATGGACATTCTCGGAGGGGCTCGGGCGTCCCCGCAGTCTCCAGACTAGTCCCCAACAGAGTAACTTTGAGGTGTGTGTCTCAAGTCTAGAAGTATAGTGCCTCGATTCACTGCCGTCTTCACACCTACTTCACTCACTCTATTAAATGAAAAGAACAAGGTACATGAATAACGTTGTACAGCTGCAGCACTCCCTCTCGATGAAAGTAGACCTCACCAACATCAGAGGTTTACATTCTAATCTCGCTGCAGTCCATTTCCACCTGGAGACTCATAAACCATGTATATTATTCCTCACGGAGGCGCAGATAAGATGCCCGTCTGATTTGGGGTACTTAACTTATCCCGGCTACACCCTGGAGCACAATTTTAAAGCTCGGTCAGGTGTGTGCTCGCACGTCCATGACGACATCTGCTTTCAGCGTCTCCAGTATCTAGAAGACCCCCGCTTCTCCGTACTACGGACACTGGTGGGCGCAGGTATAAAGAACCTTCTCTATTCCTGTCTCTACCGAGTGCACAGCGGAGACCAGGAGATGATCGTACTTACAGAGTACCTAAGTGAAGCGGCGGATGCTGCTCAACACAATTATCCTTCCGCTCAGCCAGTGCTTCTGGGGGATTTCAATGCTCACCACCAGGAGTGGCTATACCCATACCAGTGCACTGACCTCTCTGGGAGAGAGGTCACTCAACTGGTTCAAGGAGCGATGCGGATTACTGACCATACAGCCAATTGCTTGAATCTTCTGCTGACTACGGGTACAAACCGCTACTCGGAGGCAATTTTTTCGCCCATTGGCAGCTCCGATCACTGTCTGGTGAAATCTGTATCTGTCTAGTCGCCTCTCGGCGCATATGGTGATACAAGTCAGCAGATTGGGACGAGATGCATTCCTTCTTTCCGTTTTATCCCTGGCGGCCTGTTTGCTTTTCTTCCGAAGACTCCTCGATCTGCGCGGATGCTGTGACAGATGCGGCAAGGAATGGAGTATTTTATTCCTTTTTCCGACGTAGCCATGTCCAGTTAAGCTCAACCCTGGTTCAGAGCCGATTGTAGACGCGCAGAGGCGCTAAAGCATGAGACATATCTGGCCTGGGCAGATACTCGACACCGCAAGGCCAAGGACGTATCGGAGAAGAAGAAAGCCTTCAACCAGGCCTCCAAGTCCACTGAAAGTGCGATTCGATCACGTCAGCCATATTGGGAACAAACTGGCTTCATACCCCTCAGGTAGTAAAGCATTTGGGCCCTAGCAAAGTCGGTTAAATCGAATTTCTGCCGCCCCTCACTTCCTCCACTGTTGAAATCGGATAGGACGCTGGCTCACACTGCCGTAGAGAAAGCAAACCTATTCCCTACTCTATACGCGGAAAATTCGCGTCTAGATCCCACCAACGCGAAACCACGCAGTCTACCTGGATGCGAGGTGAATATGCCTAAAATTTGCATCCATCAGACCGAGGTTCTTAAAACGCTGCGGAATCTGGACGTGAACAAAGCCAGTGGCCCTGATAGGATTCCAGCCATAGTACTCAAAACCTGTGCACCTGAACTCGCTCCTGTGTTGACACGCCTCTTTCGCCTTTCAATGACGACTGGAAAAGTACCGAAATCATGGAAGCTTGCCAACGTGCAACATGTGCTCAAAAAAGGCAGTCGTGCAGACCCCTCCAACTTTAGACCAATTTCAGTCACGTCCATACTCTGCAAGACTATGGAGCGCGTACTAAACAGCAGGCCCATGGCACACCTAGAATCGAACGATTTATTCAGTGACCGCCAATATGTGTTTCGCCGAAATCAGTCCACTGGGGATCTTCTAGCGTATGCCACCTACATCTTGAGCGCGGCCATCGAGAATTATGGTGAGGCACTAGCTATCTCCCTTGATATCTCGAAGGCCTTTGTCTTATTGGCAAGCTTCCATCGTATGGTCTGCCTACTGGTCTCTGCGACTGGATCGCAGATTTTCTGAGTGGCCGGTTGATTAGAGTAGTGGTCAACGGTTGCTCGTCGGACCAAGTGACAGTAAATGTCGGAGTCCCTTAGGGAACAGTTCTCTCCGCAACTCTATTCCTGCTACACATTTACAACCTGCCGAAGCCCGGTATCTATGGGTACGCAGACGATAGCACTGTTGTGGAGAGTTACGCATCCAGCGCGCTAGCCAGTACAGCACAGATCCGGTCTCTCAGGGAGGCGATGGTCGATCGTTTAAACCTGTCCTTACAGGCAGTCTCCGATTGGGGCGATTCCAATCTGGTCAAATTCAATGCGACTAAGACCCAGGCGTGTCTATTCTCCGTGTGTGCATGGAATACTGCTTTCACCTCTGGGATGGATCCGTCAAATACCAGCTGGAGACACTTGAGGCGATATAGAGGCGTGCCAAGAGGCTCATAAACGACGATGATCTGGTAGGCAAAAAATTCCAGAGCCTCGCTCATCGCCGCAGAGTGGCTAGCTTATCGTTTTTTTATCGGATACACTTTGGAGAGTGCGCTGCAGAATTGCACGACTTGATTTCGCCATCGCCGTTTTTTTATCGATCGTCGAGGTGCACAGATTCTAGGCATCGCCATATGGTGGACGTTCCACGTAGCGGAAAAAGAGATTCGACTCCACATTTTTCATTCGGACCGCAAGGGACTGGAACATGCTTCTTGAATCTGTGTTCCCCGACGAGTACAACCTAGGGATCTTCAAGAGAAGAGTGAACAGGTACCTTTTAGGGAAGAGCGTTCCATCTTAGGCCGCACCTTAGCTTACCATCACGCGCTTCCCTATCGATAATAATAAAATAAAGAATAGACGCTGATTACTAATCACTCGCACCAATCAACAGCTATCTACACGTGTTTCTTGGTTAATATCAGAATAATAAGCACCTGCATTGAACATTCGCATTCGCTCTAATCAAAGTGTAATTGGGGCATAAGTGTAATTTGTCGCGTGAATATTTATATTTATTTATTTACTTTAAGCATCAATAATGGAAAGATTCTGACATCACTAATGTTTTTGTGTATACAAAATAAAAATAATAAGTAAATTTTGTTAACCATGAATGCAATTTATGTACTACAATATTTGTATATTTTAATACCATAAATTTAGACGCTTTAATAAGCATTAAGAATGTTTTCATTTTTTATGTTTATAAAAGCGCTCAGCCCATTATCATGGAAACATTTTGCAAAGCGTAAAGCCTATATCATTATTATTTATCTGCTTCAAGTAGCATATTTTATAACATTACTTTTGTTTTGATGTTTTTAGGACAGAATAGTAAACCAGCAGATGGCTCACCTAATGGAAAGGAATAACCATCGCTTATAAATATCTAATATGTTAAAATTTTAGCACCTAGAGTCGCAATAGTAGTCACCTATTCCGGTGTCGCTGTTGCAGCTTATAAGCCTATTTCGAAATACCAAATTCATTTGCAATTATTCATAAAAATGTTAAAATATGCTTACTCTCCGATTGAGTCTCCATTCCAGCAACGTTCATTTCCATCGCTCGCCAAGTCTGGCTCGTCGCAGAGGCGGTCTGCTAGACTCCCGAAGAGTTTCTTGCTAGAGGCCAAGGTGGCAGCAAATTGCAGTAGCTCGGTATCAGGTGGTGGTGCGCGAAAAGCATCCCGTCTAGATGAGCCAGGAGTTGGCAAAGGAGATGGAACCTCTGGTACTTCGAGGGTTGAAGGCGGGCCGCATTCTTGTCGAACCTGCACAAAATAACATTTAAATGGTTAATTATAACTTGGAGGTTTACTTGTTAGCCTATTTGGATCAGGTTGGGAGGTTTGATTCTTGGAATAGACAAAGTTTTTATCCCGTGTAGATCAGGGCCCTTTTTAAGAATTGATCATCTGCCATTCTGCTAGACAGTTCGTTAAAAGTGAACAATGTGCTATATGAGTCACTATCATCGTGACTACTAGATGGCAGTGTCCTAGAACCTCTCTCCTGGATTCGATACCATGCCCTGATTACTAATTCCTGCCGCGATAGTGATCATGCTAGTCAATGTCATGTTTTAGATGAGGGGGGAGAGGGGGTGGGGGAGAAGATAGCAGATGGTGTGGCATTAGTGCATAAGTATGCATGTTGCATTAATATACCGCCACACCATCTGTTTGTTATCTTACGAATAAAAAAAGGTGTTGTTGGCGTCAACCACCTTCCTAAGGAGGTTGAGGTTCTTAATTCAAATAAATTCATTACCTCAGAACTTTTATGATATTGAAGTTAGAAAGATTAGGCTTAAAAGTATCGATGTAAATATGAAAAAGGTAACCTTTTTCTCGGAATAGTTCGGACACGAAAAAAGAAAGGAAGTAGAACAAATATGAAACGTGAATAGATTTAGGTAATGAGAGAGACCAAGATTGATGGTGCAGAGAGTTTCCGAATATGGCATATTTTCAATCAAAATTTTTTTACGCAGTACAACTGCAAAACGACTTTATCCTCATTTCCTGTATCTCCGGAACTCTGTATCATATCTTCACTAAATTAAAATAGAAGTATACCCTCTCGAACGAAATAAGAATTTTCAAAATCGGTTCATAAATGACCGAATTCTGATGTAAAACATAAAAAATTGACAGGCGAATTGAGAACCTCTTCCTTTTAGAAAGTCGGATGAAAAGTAGTACCTTGATATTTCTTAACTGGTGCTAAAAGTAATAAGCCTCATTTAGAATGTAGAAATGTCGGCATAATGTGTGTAGGCAATTATGACAAAAAATTACTAATTGTTTTCGCTAAACCAAGCATTCTTTACCAAAGGGTTAACTAAAGTTCACTGCACCGTCGATCTAATACGTTTTAAGTTACTGTTTTCCGTTTTGTTTTAAGTTTTATTATTTATATATTTAATCAATACTAATATTATAAGTGCATATTTAAAACATTATATTATTACATACATACATATTATAAATAGCATATTGCGATACATGTGACACCGTAATACCGCTGTTATATAAGTGTAATGAATTTGGCAAGGAGATAGTTGAAACCCCAGGGTCAAACATACGATACATTTTTTTTTCAAAAATCAACCTTTTAGGGCATGAAAATAAGTCATGAAACTTTGTAAGAAATGTTATATTGATGACCTGTTATTTACTCGGGAAGAAGCTACGCGGGTCAGCTCATATTTGTGTATTTAAGGCGAGGCACCGGAGACAAACAAAAAAAAGTGGTTTGCTTAATCACATTTTAATGTATTGATTGATAAATAACGGTTTTACAAAAATTACACGATATACCTGAATATATTATCTAAGGAATGTACTTACTCATTACATGATGGAATGTACTTTACTCGATCATATAAAATTCCGAAACCAGGCTAAAAAATCTCTAAAACAAGTAAGTTGTTCACAATGTTTCCAATTTTCCACATGACTTTTATATGGTGATATTTAGTTTTAAATATAAAAAAGAATGTACTAAATTTTGTTTTCAAAAAATACCGCGTGTGATTTCAAAACATCCCGCGCCGCCAACTTTTCTATAGTATTAGCGCGCGTTAAAAATACCTCGCCTTAAAATATCCCATTGCTTAGGTGAGTAAAAAGTTACACTTAAGGATTTTTATTTATTTCTAATTAAGCTTGTATTGTGATGTCATAGGTCTTTAAAATCGATGTATTTGGAGTCACCTAAATATGTGGATAAGTTGGTAGTAGTAAGTCTTCTCTTCAAAAATACTTAAGATAAGTTCTTACGTATTTTTAAATGAAGATTTTTTAGCCACGTTGAGCGATTTTTAGTAGGGGAAAACTTATGGGTTCGCGTCACCGAAATGCACGACATGCTCATGAGTCGTAACGTGTTGCACCAGACTGGTTATGTACGCGTAGTGGTTTGTGTATTAATTAATATATTACACCAAAATTGCCAATGTAAAGAAACAAATCTTCCTCCTCATGTTTATAGAAAATAAGCAAAGCCACAGCTTAAAATAATACTTGGTAACGCTTATGCACTATACTTAAAGTCACACGCTGGACATCGTTGTCATAGATCTCTTCAATCTTCATAATCAATATGTCAGCTCGGCTAACAGTGTAATATATCATTTGAAGACATTGCCATCGGCATTAGTGCGGAAATAGCCAGTAGTGCGGTCGCCGTGTGAACGCCCTTAACGACTCGCCAGACACGCAAATAAACTGCCGCGCACCTCGGTACTCTGGACTCAAATAGTCGCATAGTTTCTGCTTAAAAATAAAACTTGCATCCAAGTGCTCCTAAAATTGCGCATAATGACTGTTAATGCAAGATTATAAAAGATAAACATTTCCTCCTCTCCTCTCTCGGTACTCTATCCCTCGCTCCGCGATATATACGACGTTGAAAAATGAAAAATATTTATTTGCAAGCATATACGTGTCACAAGTTATAAAATTAATTAAAAAATACCTATATATTCTACTAGTAGCTGCAGCGTGCAGCCCGCTGCATTATGTTTTTGATGTTTTTGATGGATCCCACGGGATCACCTAATTTTTCCGGGATAAAAAGTAGCTTAAAGCCGATTTCTTTAGAATTACTACCGGATCGTTATGTCTAGGGATAAAAAACGAATCTGTAACTACGTGTAGTACTTTAAGTACAAGATCTAATGTAATAAAATAGCAAATTTTCTATATAAATTTATTTCTTGTATCTCTGACACGGTTTTAACGATTTGTATCTGATTTGGATGAAATTTTGTATTTCGATATTTTGATAAAGAAAAAGTAAAATGTATCGGAAATGCAAATTTGTGATAAAAAATATACTATTAGGTCTCATGCTGACAATTATATAATACTAGCTGTTGCCCGCGACTTTGTTCGCGCGGACTTCGTTTACTCCGCACAACTCTTCCCCTGTAGGTGATAGCGTGATAATATGTAGCCTATATGTTGATCCGACATGTTAGTAATATTCATGCAAAATTTGAAGTAAATTCATGCAGTACTTTTTAAGTTTACCCCGGACATACATACTTTCTTACGATTTTATTATATGTATATATATATATATATATATATATATATATATATATATATATATATATATATATATATATATATATATATAATATATAAAATCATAATCAGCAACATGCATATAAAATTCATATGAATGTTGCTGATTATAATCAACTGTTGCCTCAAATTTTTTTTTAATGATGACAATGACAATATTTTGAGCGTTTGTGTCTTTTAGGGCTCTAAAGAGGTTTTTAGGATTCTCTTATAGTTTCGCCATGTCCGTCCGTCCGTAGCAATCAGCAATCAGCAATTTGGCATTAATATAAATTTTAGTCACGGCAATAAAGTGGTAATATAAAATTTTGAGATATATTTTTAGGACAGATTTTCTACATCTAAAGAATGGGACACATAAATTTTTTTCTCGCGTACTCCACAGTATGGGGTATTGTTGGATAGGTTTCAAAAAATATTGAATTGTTTGTTAAAACAATTTTTGATTAAGGGATGCGTTTGTAAAATATTAAGCTTTAAATTTCCAATTTTTGTGTCAAGTTTCCATCTTTGCCAGCTAATTTGTTGGGGTGGGAAAAAATTACTTTAGTAGTAAATAAAATGAAGTTAAAAGAAAACTATTACGGCTAAGTAAGCTTTACAAGTTTATGGGTAAATGTCAACCAATTTATACAATTTGGTTGGGGAAGTTTTTATAGGCAGTGAACCCGTGGTGTGTAAATCCATCATTAAATAACTTAAATGGCAACTTCGAATCCCTACATCGTGCGCGGCCCGACACGCACTTTGCCAATTTTTATATTATAAAATAACAATCAAGCAGAGGGCTCTCCGATGGAAAGACAGACAACCATCACTCATAGACAACAAAGATGTTAATGATGCGTTGCTATCCATGTGGCAAAATATTAGATAATGCCACCTGCATAAGTTTACTGGATACCTCATCCTTCAAACTGGAACACGACAAAAACAAGCACTGACTTGCGGCAGGAATAGGTAAGGCGGTGGTAATACCAGGCCCAGACGTTTAGTCACGATGGTAGTGACACGTACAGCCAATCAGTCGCCTTTTACGACCTGTCTGGCAGAACGGCAGACAGTTTATTCCTCAAAAGGGCCCCGGACCAATACGGGAAAGAGTTCTGAAAAATCCTACTCTTTACAAAAAAAATCGCCCAGCTACGGTGTATTAAAAAAAGCAAATATGAGCTTTCTCGGTATCTTCTTCGAAGAACCAGCCGTCGAACCGGTGGGACAGATTATATTATAATAGTTACTTGCCGGTGGTAACTCTCTACTCTAGCTCCATAGAATTTTACCATGTGTTGGTCCGGCTCCCTTTGAAGAATAGACCATCTGTGGTTAGTAAAAGGTGAACGATTGGTTATACCAGGCACAGTCATCGTGACTACTTGGTGATAGAGTTCTGCATCGTTTCGCCCAGGTCTGATACCACCGCCTTACCTATGCCCGCCGCAACAGCGTCAGCGTTTGTCACTGTCGTGCTCCAGTTTGGAAGAAAACTTTCTCGTTATTTGGGATCCAGTGCTATTCCAAGAAGCGGTGCCTAAAAATACCACTAAAGCCCTTTAAGTATAATTTAATTCAGTTAGAGATGTATAAATAAAATAGCGATTTACATCGCATCTATTCGCAGGATTAAATCAGATCACCGATTATATGGGAATTAGAATACCTTATAAACTGACGTAACGCTGAGCTTACAGGTGATAGAAATATGTCGGTTAAATTACCTACCTATTACGTTAAAACGCCTCTGCTTTACGACCCTTTTAGCATTTGTTACCGTCTACACCTGCAGAATTTGAATGCAGGTGCACTGTCGTAAAGACCAAGTTATGTGCAGCATTATATAATTATTTTACCCGCTATGTTCTTAACGTACTTATATAAAATAGACTCGTCCCCTTTGAGTGAATAGCAACTTTTTCTATGCAATGTACGAGATTCGAGTATTACTCTCGATCATGAGGAATGATGTTTGTATTTTTGGATCTAGACGTCTACTAAGTACACATGTGAATAAGTTCAAAGAAATGCAACAAAATGTTTAATTTTAGTGTGTTTAATTATGGAACGTCTCGGCCACAAACATTATAAACTCCATTAAAATAAGGAAATATTTGGAATATTTTTCAGATTTCATATTTTGTTTTCTGGTGATCATCTTATGTTTCATTGTGACTAATCTAGTATTTTAATAGAGTAGCTAGTAATTTAGTAACTAATCATATCTGAACAACAAAAACTATGAATGTCGAGTAGACTAGTGCATAATTAATTCGAGCCGATTCAATTTGTTCTATTTAACTCGGGCGAGTAGCGCTCCCACCCCGTGCCTCGATTACTAAGTATATAAGTGACCCGACTACTAGTGACTGACTAACAAGTGTGAATCTTTCATATTTTAGTCGAGTTTATAAGTTGCATTACACTGTGTTCGCGCGTCTATCGCATTGTAGGATGTTCATCTTGCGAAACACAGCTCACTGTAAACTGTACTCGACCAAAGCGCGAGTAATTTTTTCACAGTAGCGAATGTTTTAGCTACTAAGAATACTAACGTAATGCGAACTAGGCTTAAGCGATAATATAGCTAGATACGACAGTTCTATCTTTATCAAAAGTAAAGTATCTTCACGCCCATATCCCCGAAGAGGTAGGCAGAGGTACAACAAGTGCACCCACGATTAGCCGAAGATGCTTGGTCCCACAATGTGATAGGTGGCAAGCCTATCGCCAACCGGGCATTTCCAATCCCGGGCAACTTTGTGTTTCTCAGAAAACTGAAAAAACACTTTTTTTATGTGCCCGACCCGGGACCTCATGTAGTCAACGCCAACGCTGGACCACTAGACCACAGAGGCGATCTATCTTTATCAACTTCTTCTGAAATAAGCTCCAAGAAATTTAATTGAGTTAAAGCATCACAAAGAAAGTGTCACGAACCAACACGGGGAACAAAAAAAATTTTTTGCTTGATGTAATAATTAATAAAGTGTTTAATAAGCGATAATTTTGTAATAAAGTTTGCTTCAATTACGAAAAATTATAGCGTCAAAGTGAAAATTCTTTTCTTGGAAAAGTTTTCATGTTTTATGTATAAAAAGTGCCGGAAACATTATCCACTTAATTAACACAATAAGTCTAGGGAATATTGTTTTAGACAATACACACAAAAATGAACCAAAACACGTGATATTTTAGACACAGATATTTTAGATTAAATCTTAAGCATGTACAATCTGGATAATGAACCAAAATGGTACATTTTTTTTTTGTATCAATAAAAAAAAATGCGTGATATTTGCCGAGGCCCCCCTTCTCTTCAACGTAAGATTAGAAAAGATTTGACGCGACGCCCTCTCCCCCTTAAACATCTCACGTGATTTGTGGACGCCCCCTAATTTGTATGGCAAGACAACGTTTGGTGGGTCGGATGTTGATTGTCACATACTTAGGAAAACAAGTGTATAAAAGTCAAATAATATTATTTCGATATTATGGGACTTAAGCTACGAAAGCCGAAGCATGGTTTTCTATTGTATATCATATTTTATAGCTCTTAAAATGCATCAGCTCTTCTTAACCAAACAAATAACTTATACCTGTTTAGCAATATTTTATCCATAATGCTTTTAAAAACTACATTTACATGATGTAACCTTGTAAATATAGCTTATGGGACAGTTTGAATTTCTATAACTGTAAATAACCTCTGACCAACGCTATGGTAAGTGGTGCCAAGATAAGCTTACTGTCTGGTTACGATCATAATCCAGAAACACTGTCATATTTACATTTAACAACAATATCAAAGGCTTAAGTTCGTCCTATACTTTAAACGAGCTATTTTTGTGTATTTGCATGAACATTTCATTCATCATTAATCTATATTCTTATAAAATTCTCGTGTCACAATGTTAGTTACAATACTCCGGCATGACCGATTTTAATGAAATTTTGTATGCATATTCAGTAGATCTGAGAATCGGCTACTATTTTTCATATCCCTAAGTGATAAGGGCTGTCGACACCTAATTTTTTTTTTGTGATTTTTTAATATTATTGTCTTTTATAATGTGGCATTAACAATACATACAACCCTTAATGTTCACCCTTCTACCATCAACCCCTATTTTTTAATTCAATAACTTATATGGTAAAATAAGATTTGCCAAGTCAGCTAGTAACACTCGTTAGGGCGAGCGAAGCGAGCCCTACACTAGGCCACTTTCTATGCACTTTTGTGGTACATTTTACTCAAAAACTATCGGACTTTTAGGTTTGTGCTTCGACGTAGTAGTTTAAATTCATGTCTAGATATGTTATCTACCATAAAAATAGAGAGAGAGAGAGAGAGAGAGGGAGAGGGAAGGGGAGAGGGAGGGGGAGGAAGAATGGAGGGAGGTGGATGGGTGGATGGGTGGATGGGTGGATGGGTGGATGGGTGGATGGGTGGATGGGTGGATGGGTGGATGGGTGGATGGGTGGATGGGTGGATGGGTGGATGGGTGGATGGGTGGATGGGTGGATGGGTGGATGGGTGGATGGGTGGATGGGTGGATGGGTGGATGGGTGGATGGGTGGATGGGTGGATGGGTGGATGGGTGGATGGGTGGATGGGTGGATGGGTGGATGGGTGGATGGGTGGATGGGTGGATGGGTGGATGGGTGGATGGGTGGATGGGTGGATGGGTGGATGGGTGGATGGGTGGATGGGTGGATGGGTGGATGGGTGGATGGGTGGATGGGTGGATGGGTGGATGGGTGGATGGGTGGATGGGTGGATGGGTGGATGGGTGGATGGGTGGATGGGTGGATGGGTGGATGGGTGGATGGGTGGATGGGTGGATGGGTGGATGGGTGGATGGGTGGATGGGTGGATGGGTGGATGGGTGGATGGGTGGATGGGTGGATGGGTGGATGGGTGGATGGGTGGATGGGTGGATGGGTGGATGGGTGGATGGGTGGATGGGTGGATGGGTGGATGGGTGGATGGGTGGATGGGTGGATGGGTGGATGGGTGGATGGGTGGATGGGTGGATGGGTGGATGGGTGGATGGGTGGATGGGTGGATGGGTGGATGGGTGGATGGGTGGATGGGTGGATGGGTGGATGGGTGGATGGGTGGATGGGTGGATGGGTGGATGGGTGGATGGGTGGATGGGTGGATGGGTGGATGGGTGGATGGGTGGATGGGTGGATGGGTGGATGGGTGGATGGGTGGATGGATGGATGGATGGATGGATGGATGGATGGATGGATGGATGGATGGATGGATGGATGGATGGATGGATGGATGGATGGATGGATGGATGGATGGATGGATGGATGGATGGATGGATGGATGGATGGATGGATGGATGGATGGATGGATGGATGGATGGATGGATGGATGGATGGATGGATGGATGGATGGATGGATGGATGGATGGATGGATGGATGGATGGATGGATGGATGGATGGATGGATGGATGGATGGATGGATGGATGGATGGATGGATGGATGGATGGATGGATGGATGGATGGATGGATGGATGGATGGATGGATGGATGGATGGATGGATGGATGGATGGATGGATGGATGGATGGATGGATGGATGGATGGATGGATGGATGGATGGATGGATGGATGGATGGATGGATGGATGGATGGATGGATGGATGGATGGATGGATGGATGGATGGATGGATGGATGGATGGATGGATGGATGGATGGATGGATGGATGGATGGATGGATGGATGGATAGATAGATAGGTAACTCGCGCGGACCGGGCTCGTAATGTTGAAGTGAGAGAGAAGTTATGCTTGAAAGAAAGTGTTGGTGTAAAGATGAGAAAGGTCATGCTCCGTTGGTTCGGACATGTAGACAGAATGGTAGGTGAAAGATTAACAATGCGAGAGATGAAATACTTTATTATTTATACTACACCTATTCGGAAAGCACATTAGTTCTTACTTGAAAAACGAGAAGAAAGTACCTAATTTCAAGCGAACCAATATGCGGGCGGCAAAAATGTATGGGATTTCTCCCCTCCTTTAACTTTTTTCAATTCATAAGTTTGTACCTCAGCTGCGCTTCGGGCCTCAAACTACACTCTCGTAAGGTATCGGTCATTTTCTCGCCTTGGTGAACAAACTACTATTATTTTTCTATACGTTACAAGACTTTATTATTATAAATAAAGTCTATACATTAAAAGATGTAATTCTCATAAAAATACTTTTCTAACAATATTACTAGATAGTATAACTTTGCGAGCCCCTACAAAGCTCTGCTTTTTGCTAGTGTATTATAAATGCGAAAGTTTGGATGTTTGGATGGATGGATGTTTGTTACTGAATCACGCTAAAACTACGGAACCGATTTAAATGAAATTCGGCACACAGCTAGAGGATGGTCTGGAATAGCACATAGACTACATTTTATTCAAGGATAAAATATTACAACATGGTATATTTCTATTTATCACGATATACGTATGACATTTTTGACAGTAATAGGAGCATTTGCTCATACGCGTGGCGACAGGTTTCCTTTCCAATAACGTGTCTATTATGACCATCGCGCAGCCCGGAAACGAGTATAGCCACGAGTTCGGCAGATCGCTGTTAGTAAATAATAAACTTCTATAACCACGAATGGTAGTCCGTACTAAACATTTTAATTGAAAAATTAGGTCAAAATTTAAGTAAAAAAAGTATCTTTACACTCGTATCCCCAAAGAGGTAGAGGCAGAGGTACAACAAGTGCACCCACGATTAGCCGAAGATACTTTGTCCCACAACCTAATAAATGCCAAGCAGGTGCTGTCCAATCCTGGGAAATGTTGTTTTTATCATGAAACTAAAAAAACACATTTTTAAATTGCCCGACGCGGTAATCTAATACAAAATTTAAGTACAGTTTTTTTTACATACTCGGCATCTGAATCGAGGGTGTCCAGGTTGAAGACGCTCAATTATGACCCGCAATTGTGATACGATAAGTATGAACAACCTTTTACCAATCAACATAATATATAAAAGATTTCTTTTATATTTTTAAATTACATTACTAAAATTCACTAAAACAATCATGACAATATATATCTATTCAATCATGTATGAAGATGCTGGGTCAAAAAAGAATTATGATTAGTGACTTATTTGAACCTTGAATAGAGTCCTTGTCGAACCATAGCCTATAATAGGCTATAATGACGTAACCTTATTACAATATAATATGTACCTTTATATTACATACGGGGACTCCGATATAATCTGCGACACATACATTGAATATTCATTAAATATAACGCTATACCTAATGTTTTATTAACACTGAATAATTTATTAGAACCCTGTTCAAGGCGACTGATGAGTAATGTCATTGTGTAAGTGTTTAATTATATTAATTGTAACACTAGTCCCTTTGTTCCTTCGAACTCTGACTCAGTCGTTTCATCATTATCTTATTATGTCAGTCCTAAGTGATCTGATCATTTTGATATAGGTTATAAACTTATAGGTAATATAAACTTAGGTAATTTGGTTACGTTTGCGTAATGTTGTTCAAAGCCAACGAATAATCAATAAATAAATATTGCTGAGGAAATTATACGAATAATTAACCGGTTAGACTAACGAAGTAAAATTTAAGTAGAAAAAATATTTCCGTATGTTTTAGTCCAAAAGAGTAAAATATAGCGATGGATTAATTTTCAACATAGTTATTGATGAGAAGAATGTTATAAGTACTTCTTCTTCTTCTTTATACGAATGGCAATTATCAGAGAATTCTGCCAGTGTCGAGTAAACTTAGGAAGACACACGTGTTAACCATTCTAGAAATGGAATTAAGGAGGCTTCTTTTTGGATCGTAGGCTTTTTCTAATAAAAGTTTAACAAAAACAACACAAAAATATACGGTACTTAAAACAAGAACAACAAAAATCTAAATACTACAACCAAATGTTGTTAGAATCAATAAAGTTAAGTAACAATTTAGCGATAGGACTATGTTATTAGTACCTAGGTACACCTTTTAATTTCGAAGTTTAACAGACACGGAACATTCGAAACATTGTCGAGTGACTTATGACTGAGCCACAGCGAAACATTGCTGATTTCATCTAGTAGCCATATAAATTATAATATATGTATATTATATTAATAATATACTCATATTTAATAACCACTTAAACTTAATTATACAAGATCACATAAATGTTTGCGCCTATCAGAAATCAAACTCGAAGCCATCGAAGCGTGGTCAGGGTGCTAACCACTCAATTTAATACCTATCTCTTCTACAATCTGAATATAAACATACACATCACGTCTCGACGAACAAGAGTGCCGCATTGTGCCCCGGGGCACAATGTCACGAATCCGCCTACGACATTTAGTCCGTACGCCGCACTAAGCCGAGGTCCGGTCACGCAGGAGACTTAGTGCGGGCGGTGATAGCCTCAATTTTAATTTAAACTCTGGCTGTGCACGCTGCTCGCCCAATTGACCGGTGTCACAGTGAAGTTCCGAAGGGTCAACCGTATTAGTCATTTCGGAAAAAACCACACAACACATTATTTAATAGTTATTATTCACAACCAATCCGATCTTGATGATTCCATAACAGCATACACTTCACAATTTACACTTAAACGCCAAAGTAACCGCCAGCGACCATTACAGTTTCCGCCGCCAACACTCGAGACCCCGTTCAAGAGTTATTGACGATTCGAAATCCTGATCTCAGTTAATTTTCCACTCATCGTAAAGATACTGTCCTAAGCCGAGGTTCAGTCTTATAGGAGATAATATTACGGCGGGCTCCAAGGCCATTTAATTCACACACTGGCTGAGCACTCTGCTCGCCAGAAAATCCCAGTTTTTCAGTAACGTTAATTTGAACCAACTGCTTAAGTTGTTTTCCAAAAAAAAAAAAAATAATTCATCAGGAAATCGTTACCAGAAGCTTTTTTATAAATCTTACATATATTATAAATGCGAAGTTTGGGTTGATAGATGTTTGTTACTGTCACAATAGAACGACTGAATGTATCTGGACCATGAAGCTGTATTTTATCTGGAGGCAGCACTTCTAATACCTACTTGAAACACTTTAAATATTGCTGTCATCTTCTGAGGTCCTACCCTCTCTTTCTAACACAGCTGTATAAAAAGAGATGGGGAGACCTCAGAGACAGAGACATAACGTAAATATTTGTTTTTGATTAATACGAGTGCTAGCTCCACCTATACGTAATAATTCATGCTTGAAACACAATTTTACATACTGCTGTCATCTTCTGAGGTCTTACCCTCTCTTTCTAACACAGCTGTATAAAAAGAGATGGGGAGACCTCATAGACAGAGATATAACGTAAATATTTGTTTCAATTGATTAATACGAGTGCTAGCTCCACCTATACCTAATACTTCATGAACTGGACGGGCACACAGATAATATATTGTGACCTAGAATGGGAAACAGATACTTTTTATCTCGGAAAACTATATTATTCTTATAGGTATATTTATATAAAGTTGGATGCGTGCAGTTATATAGGTACCTATGTATATGAGATCGACCACTGAACTACATGCGTTTCTTGTAGCAAAAATGTACTTTATTAAAATAGTATTTAGTATCAGCTAGTAGCTGACCCGCGCAGCTTCGCCCGCGAGTATATTAACACTAGCGACCTGCCCGCGGTTTCACCCGCGTAGCTTTTGTTCCCGTGGGAATATCGAAAACGTTCATAAACTAAAACCTTTCTTAAGAATCAATCTATCTATTAAAAAAACCGCATCAAAAAGTTTTAAAGATTTAAGCATACATAGGGACATAGAGACAAACAGAGAAAGCGACTTTGTTTTATACTATGTAGTGATGTCGTCGAAATAGTTTTTAATACAAATTTCATCCCCTATTTCAGCCCTTCAGAGGCAGATTTTAGAAAAAAAAGTTAACTTATGTTTGACCCCTGATCTTCAACTATTGCCATGCCAAATTTCATGAAAATCTGTCAAGCGGTTTAGCCGTGAAAGCGTAACAGACAGACAGACACACAGACATTCGCATATTTAAATATTACATTAATATGCCGTATAATAAAATCTTAAAATAATTTTAATATTAAATAAATAACTTCAAAAACATTTTCGGAAACTGGAATAATGCGGGAAAACCTAAAAGCATTTTTTTCTATAAGATCACCAACAGATTTATTGAAATTCGGCCAGGCCAACATCTGTCGGGAAAGCTAGTTTAAATTAAAAAAATACTGGCAACATGCCCACTAATATAGTTATTAAAGCATTATTATTTATTAGTATATATTAATATGTGTATATGTATGTATTAAGTGTACGTATGTCATTGATAATTTATTATTTCCTATCAAGTGGTATCAGAATGTCACGTTTTGTTATTTCAGTTAATAAATTTATAGATGTTTCCCAAATAGTGTTTTAATGTGATAGCTATATTATGATTTTGAAAGTAGGATAGTTGCTTCTATCAGCTTGAGATTCTACGTTGGAACAAGTATCAGACAAATCTATAGCAAAGCGTCATACATTTTTTCCTGAGTTGTTATGCCAACACATAATATATCTTTGTAAAACAAATTGAGAGTGAACTCATACGCGGTAGAAGTGAAATTTCTTACTTTTTTATAGATGTTTTCATATTATGTTATTTATATATATTATTATATATATTATGTTTAATGTGATAGCTATTTATTATTTTATTTATTGAAAGGTACAACTACAGAAAACAATTTTTAACATTTACATATTTCTTAAAGCAGTTTCACAATAAAATTAAATTCCAATAACTGTTGCACACATCGTTTAAATTAATAGGGAACATAGATGACAAATTTTTTAAATATATTATATATTTTAAGATTACTACTACGAGTATCTAATACGGCATTTAGTTGTTTGACAGAGTTGACGAATAAACGCAAACTTTGCGAGAAAATGTCTAGTTCTTTTGTATTGTTATAAGCTCTATACACACGAAGTGGATCATTAAATGTGATTGTTGTGAATGTGATATTGGTACAGAAAAAAGCTTAAAATTTCTTTTACCACCGCTAGTTTTAAGCAGCAAATGACTCAAGATGACGAAGCTATATTATGATTTTGAAAGTAGGATAGTTGCTTGACTAGTCTAGTGGTATCAGCATTTTTAATATACACGTCTGAGGTTCTACGTTGAAAGCCTGTGTCAGTCAAATCCATAGCGAAGCGTCGCATACTTTTTCCCGAGTTGTTATGCCAACACGCAATATAAGATTTCTTTCCAAAACAAATCGAGCGTGAGCTCATACGCGGTAGAAGTGAAACTTCGTATTCTCGTTATGTGTAAGATAATGATATCAACACACTACGAAGTATTCTTTTATATCATTAGATAGCAAGCAAGCAGATGGCTATCCTGATGGAAAAATAAACTATCGCTTATAAACAACAAAGATGTTAATGATGCGTTGCTATCAATGTGGCAGGCATACAACATGCATTAATCTACTAGCTACCTTACCCTCCAAGCCGAAATATGACAATGACAAGCATTGACGGTATTGTGGCAGGAATTGATAAGGCGGTAGTACTATATACCCAGGCGAGACGTTCCAGAAATCTAGCACCTAGTAATCACGATGGTAGTGACACGTATAACCAATCGTTCGCATTTTACAAACTAGCTGGCAGAATGGCCGATGATAATAATAATAATAACCATTGAAGAACAGACTATCTGCTATTCTGCCAGGTTCATAAAAGGCGCATAATTGAATCCACCACCTGTTAGTCACAACCATCTTGCCTATTCCTGTCGCAATAGCGTCAGCGAGTGTCACTTGTGTTCAAGTTACTAGAAAAAGTTAGTTGATAAATTTTTGCATTGGGTAATACCATCTACATGCAGATAGCAAATCATTATTAACATGTTTAATTACAAGTGCATTCTAAACTAGTTTCAACTAATAACAATGGAATTTCACCAAGTGCCGCCGATTGAAAGTGTAAGATGCATTATTAACATGTTTAGTGTGTTTAAGCAATAGCTGTATCTCCATCAAGAGAACCACCTGCTTGTTTTATACCTTATAGTGTCAAAAAACTAGTCGCAAAAAATAACAAACAAATCCTCTTTATAAGATTAGTGTAAGTTATAAATTTGTTTTTACGAAGTGCGATAAGTGTCAATCTTACAATATAATACATATAATTATATGAAATTAGAACATGCAGTTATTTGCAGGCTTTTACGAGACATCAATAAAGTTGTGATTTTAAGTAGAATTTGATTCGGATTCTGATTTATACAACATAATCGGATTATGAAAGTGAACTCCTTGAAGAACTTTTACTAATCGATTTCATAAAAGAACGTTGCGTGGGACGCACGAAGGTTGTTATAATTAACATGTTTGTTTACAGATCATTTAACATCCGGTGTTGCGTTTGGAAATCACTTCTAATTTTTGATTATAATTATTGTGACGACGCAAAGATTAACGGTAAAAGCTTTTATAACGATTGCATGCATTTCAAATCAAGAAACAAGTAATAATAATTAGAAGCTAACGGTGTTGTTAATTAAGCTTTACAAAATTAGTTGACATGTATGTATTCTTGTCACTCTTGTTTAATTAGTAACTGATATTTGAATCAAAGTGACAGAGCGACAAACTGACATGCATATGTCACTAAAATCCATACTAATATTATAAATGCGAAAGTCTGTCTGTTTGTCTGTCTGTTACGCTTTCACGGCTAAACCGCTGGACCGATTTTTATGAAATTTGGTAGGAAGGAGTTGAAAAGCCGGAGTCAAACATAGGCTATTTTTTTTCCAAAAATCAATCCTTAAAGGGTTGAAATAGGGGATGAAATTTGTATGAAAAGCTATCTTGACATGTTAATCTACTCGCGGGCAAAGCTGCGCGGGTCAGCTAGTTATAAATATATTAAGATTATAATCTCTCGTAAAAAAAAACTGTTGACCTAACCATATTTATAAACTCCCCAGGTATTTAATTAACCAACGGTTTTCAATTGACGAAAAAGGGAGGTTATCAGTTTGACATGTACATATGTAGGTATGTAATATTATTGGAATTGAATAATATTTGAATATATTTAGGCGTTCCATTACATATTCTAAATATTGTGTATTATATAGGTACTTTTCTCCGTCACATTTAGGACTTTCGGGTATCAATTAAGATATATTTTTAATTTTTAATCTTAATATATATAAATTACGTGTCACGTTGTTTGTCCGCTTTGGATACCTAAGCTACTGGACCGATTTCAATGAAATTTTGTAGATATCTACTGTTCAACTTTAAAAATAGGATAGTTTTCATCTTAATTAAACCTCCTCCCGCCTTCTCAAGTACTCCACCAAAATACATACAAGTAATTTGTATGGCAGAACAACGTTTGTCTGGTAAGCTAGTATATTTATATATTTGAAAATAAAATTTAATGGATATCTCAAGAAAAAATAAATGTCAATAGAAACAACTATTTACCGCTTACTCAACTGCAGAGATGGTTGAAAATCATCATCGTCGTATTTGCCAATATCACAATACACTTATCGCAAAAATGGTTTCTTCAAAATTTAATAATGTGTCATAAAGTGTGTGTCACAAAATTTGCCTTTAAAATCTAATCAATAGTAAGGTTGGCGACATCAGTGTCATGTTCATAGGGATGCACATCGCTCATAAAAAACATCGATATCAGGACATCGATGTTTTCTAAAGTACAAAATCGCTCATAAAAAACATCGATATCAGGACATCGATGTTTTCTAAAGTACAAAATCGATGTTAAAAACATCGGAGTTTGTGAACGATACATCGATGTCGATTATAGTCGATGTTTAGCCATACAAATTACTTGCATTGAATATTTTGTTGGGGTATTTGAGAACGGGTGGAAGATGGTATTATGATAAAATATCGTTCATAAAACATCGCTCATAGAATGAGGTATCGTCGATGTTTGGGATTTCAACATCGATGTTAAAACATCGATATTTATAAACGATATATCGATGTTTGAAAAAAACGATGTATCGCTTGCACCCCTACTGTACACAGTGTACGATTGCCAAATGCAACATAATCATCAACGTCACATTTGTCAATTTTACACCAGTAACGACAGTAGCCATACTATTATACTTTTGAGGCACTTTTTGTCCTGTAGTAGTAGGGATAATCCCCTTATGGGAAACAGTTTGTTTTGATATAATTGGGATATAAATGATGGATCTTCTAGAAAGTATTGACTTATTCTTAATAGCAGAATGTCGTAACTATAAAACTTCTAGTGATGAAAATATTTGCCTATAGGTGACGGTAATAACAAAAAAATATAGAAAAAACTAAAAACTATTGCTTGCAATTGCGATAACCGTGTACGAGGGCTTTACGTTCTTTTCTTTTTTTCTTTTTTCAGATTTTGAGGACCAAGTTACCACAGAGGCATCACACTAAGTAAGCTCAGTGGAAAAGTTGCCAAGCTCGAGATTCGAATCTGCACTACATGCTACATGAGCTACAAGATCACACCAAAATGATCTGCCACTAGGCCAAAAAAACAAGAGATTTCTGAATAGTATTCATTTCTAAATTCTTGGTAAGGTGTCTAAAGTGCTATGATTAGCACTGACTACAAAACTTGGTTGATTGGTTATTTAACTCGATTCCCAACATGTATAAGCATAATATCTTCTTTGAATATAAATGTTGATTATGAAAGTAAATAGGTCTAACCTTGTTTCTGAATGAAAAAAGGTCTCTGGGTATTGCTGTAATCAGCAATAACAATGTTTATCGCAAATATGGCGTTAGAGCTGCCATTTTACCAGCCACAAAATATAAAAATCGTTGATTTTAAATATTCTAATCTAAAATAACACCGTAGTTCTCTTTGCCTATCCTATTAGGAATTAATATTCTAGAGGATTAATATAATATATGAATATGGATTCAATATAGAGTTTTTAAACAAAAACTTTGTTTTTTCAATATGGCCAAACCGGAACTACATAGATGACAGTTTTGACATTCCATTTTTAAGACATAAGACATATAATATATAGTAGAAGCTTTGAGTATATCTATGAGTAGAAGCTTGGGCAATTGCTATAATAAATTCAATTTCACTGGAAAATCGCATTAAAATAATAAAAATTAACTATGAAAATGGGGGATCATTAAAAGTTGTACTTCATATTCGGGATATTTTCGGTCAACATAATCGTCCTTCTGAAAGCGCTATAAGAATTGCTCCGTAAATTTGAGTTGACAGGCTCGCTACATAATGTGTCCACACAAACAAGTTCAAGTGAGAGCATTGCAGCCGTTAGGTATATTCGAAAGTTTGACTGGAAATGCGTTTAAGGTCAACTGATTACGCTATCGAGAGATTTTAACAATTCAATTTTGGCCTGTTATTTATGATATGGTTATTTTTAACATGTGGTTTCAACAAGACAATTAAATTTATTGCAAACCAAATCTCCTGATCGCATATTTTCAAGTGGCAGCTAGATTATGTGATTTAATACCGCTGGATTACTTTTTGTGGGTAACAAACATAACCTGCGCTTCGGTCAGGTAGTTCACAAAATCAAACGTTTGGCCAGACGTGTCACTACGTCTTACCTTATCTTTCGGCAATAGCGTCAGTGCTTGGCGTATGGCCAAGTATCAGTATCGTGTTGCGGTTTGGAGAACAAAGCGAACACGTTGATCGGCTACAAACATATATATGTCGTGGCCAGATCGCAGAATGGCCCTCATCGTGAAATGCTCGAGAATTTAACCGCCCGTTGGTCGAGTGGTAAGCCCTGACTACGCAATCGACGCGGCTCGGGTACGATTCCTACGGGGTAAAGCATTTGAGTGTTGAGCATAATTGTTTGTGTTTCCAGGTTTGGGTGTGCATTAAATATATTCCAGTGATTATTTATGTATTTCTATGTATTAGTATCGTCGACTAACACCCATAACACAAGCAAATAATTTGCTTACTTTGGGGTTAGATCAGTAAGTGCATTTTGTCCCGTGAATATTTATTTATTATTTTTATTTAATTTCTTGAAATGGTGGCATTTCATGACATGGGCAACTAAAATTTACTAGATCGTCAAATCATTAACGTTTCATGATTTTGTGTCCACGATTGGCCATATCGTGAAAATTGGACGTCCATAAAGTGTTTCATAAAAATCTTGAATATATTTAACTTGTTTATTATTTTTAGTACGACTAGACAGACGTTTATAAACATTAGGAATAGTGTTCCTATAATATTAATATTAAAAATCCTTTCAACATAGTTTTCAAATCACATACGGTAAGGGTAGCCGCCACGTTGGCACATAAACAAAGCGCTTTCACCGCCTCTATCGGTAGTTAATGTGACTATTTTATAATATTATCAATTAAGTTTTACCATTTCATGAAGTAGTCGCGTGTTTAGTTAACCATATCGATAAACAATTTCTCATCATTGACCTGAACAAACAGTAAAAACTTTCATGAAATGCCACCATTTCGAGCATTTCATGACGTGGGCAATTCTGTGATCTGGCCAAGACATATATAGCATTACAACTCGCAACACAGATTACAAGGCACCGTTTATATCTGATGTATTCAGATCATGGGTAACTCTTTCCATCAGGAAAGTTTTTTTAGGTTTTCGAAACCTACCTACCTACTACCTACCTACCTACCTACGTTGTCTATAGTCATGAAAGCGGTTAAGATATTTATATACAAGTATAGTAAATTAGACATTTCCCATGTTTATTTACGTTACAAGCGTGCAAGTAATACAGGTTTTCTTGTGAGTAATTACGTGTTTTCTAGTCAATTATAGTGTTCCACGAGTTAGTACATATTAAAATAATTACGAGTTTTCAAACATGTAAATTACATGCAATGGAACGAATTATTATTTACACGTCTGTATTGATGTTACAACCTTTCGTTTTATTAGAAATCACCGTCCCAACAACGGTAGTCGTAGGTTGGATTTAACATAGCTATAAAACTATTCAAGATTAATAAATATGTGTTATGTGGCAGTCCATCAATACTTCGTGCCGGTTTTCTGTAGTTCGAACGCCGGCGCCTACGCATGTCATGACCCAAACCACAAGCGACTATATTAATTGCGAGTATTAATTAAGAAATATCGTTTTGTAACTGTAAAACTGGATATTATATCAAATTTAATGTTTAAGAGATTGAAGATTAAGAATGTTTCGATGTTTTATTTCCTTATGATGATGATCGCGCGGAATTAATTTTTTACACTTTTAGTGACGTTTAGAAATTGTTATAGGTATAAATAAATCTTTATATTAATAGGTAATGGGTCATCGTCTCATAAGTATTTAAGAGTATTTTTCGCGTCATCGCAATGATAATATACAATATCTCGTTTAATCTATTGAAATGTTATAGCTTTTTTTAGTATTATCTTATTAAATCAGAGCATTAAACTTAGTTTTTCAATGTCAAGAGAACGCTTAGCTATGTATAGTTCAAATTATGGTTTTGTGAACGCAACCTCGTGCCGCGGTCGCCATCATGTAAAAAAGTTTTTACGCAAAATCTGGCAAATTAAATGTAGCATAAAATTTTTTTTTTTTTTTTACAAAAACTCAAATAAAATATTTACAAACTATAGCAGGCAAACTGTTCTCAAATTAGTTTGCCTGATATAGTCTAAAAATCTTTTGCAGGCTAGTGAACAAAGGGTTGTGATAATACAAACATGAATTTAACTCTACACTAAGTCCCTCTTGCTACAAAAAATAAAATTGTGTGCTACGTTTTTTCCATGGAATAGTTGTTTTTGTATAACAACGCAGACAAAAGTCGTGGTGAATTTCCCATATTAAATGTATGGGTGTCAAAAATGATTTTAGAACGATTATTTTTTTTAAACGGTTCAGTCTCAGTTCAGTAGACATTTTAGGCGCCTTAGGCGATAGTTGTCTCATTTTATCAAGAAACTAATTTGAAAACATATTTTGTACCCCTATTTAAATTTTTCTGTTCCACTTACTAGTTGACTGGCAGAAAATGCCTTTAAGGGATTAAATTTAACCTATATAAAATTTTAGTGCATAAAAGTAAATAAAAATAATGATTAGCTATTAGTGCCTATAAGTTACTTTATCAGACATCAAATAACTATTACTGTGACCAAAAACACGGGTAAAGCTATCTTAATATATGTATATAAATTACGTGTCACGTTGTTTGTCTGCGATAGACTGCGAAACTACTGAACCGATTTCAATAAAATTTTGTATATATCTACTGTTTGGTCCAACTTTAAAGGTAAGATAGTTTTATCTCTATTAACTCTCTCCTCCATCTCAAGTACCCCATCAAAATATCTATTATATTTTATATATAAAAGTCAATTGCTGTTCGTTAGTCTCGCTAAATCTCGATAACGGCTGGTCAGATTTGGCTAATTTTGGTTTTGAATTAATTGTTGAAGTCCAGGGAAGGTTTAAAAGGTGAGAAGTTAAAAAGGCATAACAACGTTTGCCGGGTAAACTAGTATAATATAATAATTTGTGTGGCAAAACAAAATAAAATTTCAAATGTCAAAACAACGTTTGCCGGGTTAGTTTGCAATAAAATGTAATAGTACCACAAACAAAATCGCCACGTCTGGTCATAAACATTAAAATTCAGTAGGTGGGCCAACAAACCGCTTTTTCAATAAAAACAAAGTCCATAATATATTACGAAAACTAAAACATCGGCGTTTAAAATCAATAGCGCTTAAAGTTCATTTCTTGTCGCCCTCGTGAAAGCTTGCGTGGGCGGGCGCCCGCTATAGCTACGTTGCGACGCGGATTATATGTCGCTTTTTATATGCTTTTCTACTGGCAGAACTCATTGCCAATGACCTTTTAGTATTTTAATTTATGAAAATAATATAATTTGAATAAAATATTCGAACACAATAGTTCTTTAGTCTAATGGCGCCAATCTGTGGTGCGGTGGCGCCGTTTATATTATATTTAATTACAAGAACAGACTGTCTGATAACGGTAATTTATTAATTAAGATAAATAACTACATGGTTAGTTTAAATATTGGTAATGAGAAAATTAGTTGGAAAATTAAGACGCTTATAGAAGTAAAATTATTAAAACTTTCGTGAGACATTATAAACTAAATAATTAAAAACGACTGCACTCACGTCTTTATCGGAGTAGGTTTCGACTACTTTCGGACCTATATGAGGTCCTTCTTCAGAGTGAGTTTGACGTTCGTTCGGTAGCGACCCGTCTCGAACTGCGGGTCGACGCTCGAATTGCACGGCTTGATGGCATTGGGTGTGTGAACAGTGAGGTCGAGATGGTTGGCGCGTACATATCATCAGTAGAATTTTGGTGTGCACAGAATGCACTCACAATATCTACCATACTGTCATCTTCTATATTGACGTTCATTTTTCGCGTTGCGTTTAATAACACGGGTTTCCAGGCTGTGTCTATCCCTTCTCTCTATTAAAATTAGGACGACGGCCAATCTCGATGGCTTCAACGAACTTGGGTGACACAAATTTCTTTTCGCGGGCCAGCACTTTCACCTTGTCGAACCTAATATAATGTGACGTGTCTGAGTCCAGGGCATGTTCCGCCACTGCCGAGTAATTGCAGTCCATTTTACGCACACTACGAATATGTTCAGCGAGCATAACGTTGATGTTGCGTCCTGTCTCTCCAATGTAGCTTTTGCCGCAATCGCATGGAATTTCATTGGTAAAGGGTCCCGATCCTTTGGCGATCGTAGAAGTTTTCTGATCTGTGTCATGGGGTGGAAAACTGTCCTGATGCTGTACCTAGAAGTCGTGCAATTCGAGCGTCGACCCGCAGTTCGAGACGGGTCGCTACGGAGCGAACGTCAAACTCACCCTGAACAATATAGGTCCAAAACTAGTCTGAACCTACGCCGATAAAAAACGTGAGTGCAGCCGTTTTCAATTATTCGCTTATAGAAGCATCAAGAACATTTTAATCCCTGATGCCTAATAAAGCGTCTATCTTGGAAATAATGTCCAAAGTGACCTGACATCAAGAAACTGATTCACGTAACAAAACGTCAATCGAGTACAATTGTTTAGGGCTCTTACACATTTTCTTACATATACAATGTCATATATATATATATATATATATATATATATATATATATATATATATATATATATATATATATCATAATGTTAAAACGCGTCGTAGTACGACACTATGTTATTCGTGTTAATTTGTGTAATGAGGCCTAAGCGCTTCGACCCAATTGACGTGTTGTTACGTGAATTGGAGGGCAAATTAGCCTATAACATTAATTTTCTGTTATACGTCGTGCATTTTTAACTGATTTCCCAAAAGGCAGGAGGTTCTCAATGCGATTTTCTAATTATTTTATATCAAGATAACATACAAGCAGATAATTCTGCTGATAGAAAGAGACAACCATCGCCTATAGACACCAAAGATGTTAACGGTACATTGTTATCCTTGTGGCGGGGTCTTAATGCATAAATGGATAAATATGATATCAACATGAAAGTAATATATAAATAATGCAAATATGGATAGATATGATATCGCTGAAAAATATTCCCCGTATTCCCCTTGGGCTTCTTTGGATAATAGGCTAACTGCTGTTCTGCCAGGTAGGTCGTAAAAGGCGACTGATTGGCTATACGAGTCACTACCATCGTGACGAGTAGGTGGTAGAGTTCTGTATTGTCTCGCCCGGGTCAGGTACCACCGCCTTAGCTATTCCCGCCGCAATAGCGTCAGTGCTTGTCACTGTCGTGTTCCGGTTCGGAGGGTAAGGTAGCCAGTAAACAGAATAGGGAAGGCGGTGGTACCAGACCCGGGTAAGACAATGCAGAACTCTACCACCTAGTAGCCACGATGGTAGTGACTCGTATAACCAATCTGTTGCCTTTAACGACCTGCCTGTTAGAACGACAGTTGGCCTATTCTTCAAAGAAGCCCGGAACCGACACGGGGAACTTAGTCTGATAAAAGAGTAGTCTATGTTAGTTCTGAATAGTGTAGCTTTCTAATGGTAAAATAAATTTTAAAATCGGTTTTGACTTTTTCGAGTTTATTCTTTACAAACAGAAAAATACAAATGTTTCTCTTTATAATATTAGTATAGATAGTAAAGAAGGATACATTTAATATTTGAAACTAAATACTCTCTACTTTTTTATATTAGCGAAAAATCACACGGCTCTCCTGATGAAAAGAGAACGCCAAGACACCAAAAATGTTAATGGTACGTTATTGTCTGTGCAATGGGATGGTAATGCCACATTCATAAGTTTATACATCTACTACCTTACTCTCCAAACCGGAACACGACGGTGACTAGCATTGACGCTATTGCAGCAGGAATAAGTAAGGCGGTTGTATCAGACCCGGTTGAACCGATGCAGAACTCTATCACCTAGTAGTAACGATGGTAGTGACGCGCATAACCACTCAGTCGCCTTTACGACCTGCCTAGCAGAACGGCAGGTGGCCTATTCTTCAAAGGAGCCCGGGACCAACACGGGGGAAAAATATATGAAAACGATCTAGAGGGATACTTACGAAGTGACCAGGTCCTTTGCGGTCACTCCCAGTGTAATCTATACTTTAGCGTAAAGAAGTAGCCAATATAAACAAACGTGTAAATTTTCGCATTGTAATATTTATAGCGGGCTATAGGATCAATGGGGTAATAGAATTAACCCTTTGATTGTTTATCTCAATATTAAATCTAAAGTAGGGACTGGATGTACAATTGATGTGTAAATTATTCAAAAGGCGACGAAAGACGTTCAGATTCAATCTTGATATCTAGTTGAGATATACGAAAGTGTACATTACCATTTGCTGTCATGTAAAATCGCTTTGCATCAATCGCACATCATTATGGAATTATTCTGAGAAATGTGTTGGTCGTCATTAGTTGATGAAACTATGTTTTCATAGATTCCATTTCAATTTCAATTTTGTTGCATATTCCATAATGTTACAAGGGATAATATAAAAGGCTTAAAGCTAATTAGAGCATTATAGAGTAACTTATAAAAGGAGAGGGGGTGACTAACAAAAAAATTCAATTTAATATTATTTAAAATTAAATTATTGTGTATTGTAGTTATGTTATTATATTAAACTAGCTGACCCGGCAAACGTTATTTTGCCTTACATATTAGGAATCCATAGCGGACAAACAACGTGACACGTAATTTATATAAGTCTACGGGATTGTCCTTCCACGCAGCCGAAATGGCATTAAACTTTATATGGTGGTGATTTAAGTATTCTTAAATTTTCTAATTTTCCGCTCAATTTTCTTGATATTTTAAGGCGTGATGCCGTGAAAAAGGAAAATAGGGATTGATTTTTATATATATAGATTTAAAGAATATATTATGTATATTTTTATTTGAAAACACTTACATAACTTAGTACAAGTGCTTGGAATTGGCTTTACGAAATTTAGCGTTCGTAATTGAACACCAAAATAGCTCATCATGCTCAAATATTATCCAACTCCAACAATAGTAATATATGTATGATTACATAATAAGTACATAGATGTGTCAAACCGAAAACTTCCGTTTTAATTTTATCGTCGATTGAAATCTAAGCCGATTTCAAACATTTGCTAAATATGTATACCCATTTTCAAAACTACTGAACCAATTTTGATGAAACTTATACTGTATATATTATCCGATTCCATCAATTTTGTTGTAGTAAACCTACATATGTACAATGTACATGTCAAAATGATAAGTGATAACTTCCGTCTTATCGTCCGTTGAAATCTAAAACAAATACAAACATCTGTTAAATTTACTCATCTCAAAAACTACTGAACCAATTTTCAATTTTGGTGAAACTTAGACTGTTCTCTAAATTGGAATATACCTGATTTAAATCCAAAAGAGTCATCTCGATATGGCTTTTAGCTCTCGAGAAATTCGTGGAAAATCATACATACGCTTATAAAATTAAGTAAACAAGCTTAGATATCTAAATACATATTTATACTAAAATATCATCGAATTCCAACAATATTACATACACATATGTCAAACTGATAATCTCCGTTTTTTTGTCAATCGAAAAAGTTAATTTAACAGGTAATAATTCCACTTCGTGACATAAATTCTCTATATCTATACAATCTAAAGCTTGGGCTGATTGATAATGTGGATAAATTAATCAACTAGCGGCGTAAGTCGTAAGACGCTCAGTCTTGACATAGTTAAAATACATGAGCGCGTGGACAGGTTATTTCTAACACGTACACAGGCATGTCGTCGTTTAATTTGAAATCTAATACCGTAGTTGGGGCTGCAATCGCAAATGTTTTACGATAACTGAATACTTATTGCGATGGAAGTAAAATGTCACTCCTATTAATCTTTATGGCGTCCGATCCCGGGCAACGTAGTTTTTGTCAGAAAACTGAATAAACCCATTTTTAAATTGTCCGACCCGGGAATCGAACCCAGGATCCATGTGGTCAACTCCGATACCGGACCGCTAGACCACAGAGGCGACTAAAAATTAAGAAAACCTGTCATTTTAACGTGCTAGTCACGATAGCAATTCCTTCTTTTGTGGGAAAAAATAGCCAATCGGTTTTATTTTACGACCTGCCTGCCAGAATGTCTATTCTACAAAGGAGCTAAAAACCAACGAAGCTGCGCGAGTTACCTAGTAAAGATAGATATAATTAAAAAATGCAAAACATCAATTTTTCAGCTCAGGTGTCTGATTCAAAACCCTTCTTTTTATAAATCCAAACTTAAAAATAACGATTGCAGTAACTAATGCAATTAATACGAAAAATGAGATTTCTCGCTTTCGAGTTACGAGATCACGATGAAACACAAACGTGCAATTATATTACTAGGAAAATAAAAAAATACTCGAAACATAAAATAAATTGCAAGTTGGAAGAAACTACTGCAGCGTTATTACCAGGAAAATTGAAAGTCAACATTCGCCGAGCCTTTTATCTGTTATTATGAAAAGCTTTCTAGTCATCGCGAGCTGTAACGAATGGATCTATACTGGATTTATAAAATCTCTGTTGAACTTATGATATCTTTGTACAAGATGATGTTTCCATTTCAATACGTAATGAGTATTATAACGTCCGTCGTCTCTCATTGCTGGGTGGGCAGAGTGAGTCGAATTTATATTTTTCACCAAGGACATTTAATTCACCACGATTCAACCGTTTGTAAGTTGGTGACATGGGTGGTGATCAATATTGCCGCATTATGCTAACTCGATAACGACTATCTATCTACCAAAGCTATACCGCAATTAGCCACACTACGAGCCATTGTGCGTAAATGTATAGTGGCTATTCCTGCCAACCCAGCTCATTCCAAAGATCCAGCACCTCCAGTATTAAGCTGGCCTCGTTTCAAGAATAGACTGAATAGAATCTACTGATTGGCCATACATGACACTACCATTTTGTGGTACCATTAGGTGGTAGAATTCCGCATCGTCTCGACCGGGTATATGGTGACATTGCCTATTCCTGCTGCAATAGCGTCAATGCTTGTCATTGCAGCAACGCACCATAACCATTAACATCTTTAGTGTCTATAAGCGATAGTTTCTCTTCCATCAGAAGAGCCATCTGCTTGTTTGCTATCTTATGATATAAAAAAAATGCTCGAAGCTCCCTATGTATGCTAACTTCATTGAAGAACTAGCCCGTTAGGTACTTTAAATCCTCGCACTTAAACAGCATGTGGTGTGGAGTTTCCTCATGAGTTAAGGACTGACACCGACTACCGTATGTTTTTAGCAGTGTCTGAGATCGACAGCCTCACAGCTGGAGGTACGAGGTAATACCACCAGTAATGCTGCCAATAAGATTTAAATTTTCAAGAAAGCGTTTTGTTCGACTCGGTAATGAAACTTAAGATCTCATGAACTAATCTAAACTGACTAAGAATTAGACCAGAGGCAGTCAACCCGTTACTTGAATAAAAATTAGTTATAAATCTCACGTGGTTAACACCCATGACATAATAATAAAGAAACATGTGTAAAAAAATTTTTGCTGTACGCGACCTGTACGCGAAGTTGCATCCAGATTCATCCAGCCGTTATAGCGTGAAGAAGTGACAAACTCTCTGTCTCGCACACACACATACACACACACACACACACACATATGCATATGCATTATCTACCTCGCAATATGCAAGAAAATGTAATTTTATTAATGTTCATTTTGAGGGTACAAACCCAAAGGGTACAAACGGAATTCTATTACTTAAGAGTCCGCTGTCCGTCCATCTGTCTGTCACCAGGCTGTATCTCATGAACCGTGATAGCTAGGCAGTCCAAGTTTTTACAAATTGTTTATTACTGTGGTCGCTTCTGTAGTCTAGTGGTCCGGTGTCAATGTTGATCCAGGATTCGATTCCTGGGTTGGGCCTATCAAAAATGTGTTTTTTCAGTTCGCTGACAAAAACAACGTTCGTTGCCTGGGGTTGGAAAAAGTGCCCGGTTGGCGATAGGCTGATCACTTATCACGTTGTGGGACTAAGTATCTTCGGCTCATCGTGGGTGCACTTGTTGTGCCTCTGCCTACCTCTTTTAGGGTACAGGCATGAAGATACTTTTTCTTTAATTTGCTCAACTTGGGATTAGATCAATTCGTATAATTTGTCTAGTGATATTTATTATTATTTATACGATACAAAATACTTAACCGATAATAAATTGCTACGAAACTTTATAGGATCATCTACCAGACTAATCTGAAGATTGTCTTAAAAATACATCACAATCCAGCCATTTTAAATCTATTTGGAACATACACACATCGGTTTTTAATATTATAAACAAAGTGATATTTTATAAACAAAAGTGTTACAGAAGCCAAAAAGACTTTTGTTGGTCCATCCATACTTATCAGAATAACTCGCTGAGCTAATTTAAGGATCAGCTGCAAATCACATCAAAATCGTTAAGCCGCTTTGAAATCTATACAATTCATTCACACATCCTCATTTATATACTTAGTAGCTTTCATTTCCCGCTTAAAAGCCTTGAGAATCTGTAAAAATTACTACATGATGATATCATGTGGCTTTCAAATGGAGTCAGTGAAGACTAAAAACAATTTACCCACATAAGCAAAGGTCTATTGTTTTTGTGTCTTTGTGAAAACCGTTATGTATATAGGTAATGACAATACAGTGATAATTAATGATGAACCTTCTTACCTTTGGGTGGTTAGTTCAGTGAGTAGACTAACATTTCAATATCAAATAAGTTTTTAAAACCTTATGATTTCGATTAAAGCCATTTTAATCAAATTAAATAACCGTACTAGACAAGGCATGCGCCACGTCGCATGTGTTCCACTAAAGTGCAGTCCATGGACTGCACCTATGTCTGAACTCGTTGATTGAAACGCGTACAAACAGTCAAGAACCAAAAACATTTTACTGAAACCCCTTATTTACAAAATACGAAAAACTTTTTCCTCAGCCTATTATTTGTATTTACGATTAATAAAACAATATTTTTTTTGAGTTGGATAGCCTGTTTATCGAGGAAGGTTATATGACATTACGCTATGACCAACAGGATCGGAGTATCAACGAAAAATGTGGTCTAAACGGGATTTTTTTTTCCTTTTGAGAGCTTTCCTGGAGTTATGCAAAAATCATGTATGGCCAAATTGTTCATCTTAAAAAGTTGTAACAAGAAGTCCATGATAGTATATAGGTATCTACCTGTTAAGGTTCACATTTTATGATCCTTTTTATGGTAATCAAAATTGTTCTAAAATAATGCATTATTTGCGACGATGTTTTAATAAATATGGTATTAATCTTTATCTAAAAAAATTAATTGTTCATCATCACAAGTAGAATGAAATCGCCCTTTGCTTTATTTCATTTTAACCAATAATTTAGGAGATATCACAGTTTTAAGATATAATATTATTGTTAACATCAAACACCGCGCGAAGCGTGAGTGCGTGGGGAAAATGCATGGTAGCGATAGTATTCCGGATATAGTCGAAGTAGGAAACAAAGACTACCAGTGGATGTATCAAAGGGCAATATTGGCGGATAGAAATAGTAGTGTTGACGAAATTAATGAAAGAATATTGATTGTTTTTCCTAGCGAGGAGATAGCGTAAACTAAACATCGAGTGAACCTCAGTAGTGTTACCCAACGTTCCTTTATTACTCATGTTCCCGTGCCAATTTTTACTATAGTTTCAGTCTTACTGGTCATGATCATAGTGGGATGACTATATAATAGGCTTACCGTAGATATTATAAAAACATAATAAAACTTCAAATGAATGTACCTACAAACATAGCAGACGCAGGTACAAACTCTCCTGGTTATATATTCTACACTTTTCATTGTCGGCACTTGGTTTAACTCCATTTTAATGTAATATTTTATCACTTATAAACTTGTACTGTTTCACAATAAAGCTATTATCATTTATTAAACCGGTTGGTAATAAATGATAATAGCTTTATTGTGAAACAGTGCAATTGTATAAGTGATAAAATATTACATTCTCCTGGTTATATTAGTACTGTAGGTATGATTGTTTGTTTCAATAGTTTTCAAGTGGTTCGTGGATTAATTAACGAAAGTTACAGTTCCTCTAGAATGATATTATAGGTCCCTATGACCCACTCCCTCTTATGTAACGCAGACGAAGTTGCGCGGGTCAGCTAGTTAAAAATAAATTTCACAAAGATTATCTTTATTTCACGTATATAATTAAGAACAAGGGCGATAGCAATATAGTAATTAAAATATTTATTTCACTAAAGTTTCGGTGCTAATCTACACTACCCGTTTAATGAGGCTTTGTTTGCTGGGTTATGGATTTTGCTGCACAAAGGAATACCCAAATGCGTCCCACGTAAATAAAGGACATGACAAGGTCAATTTTCACATACAGTGCTCTATTCGGTTTATGACCAAGTGCTTATAAAATTTTATTCAATCAGCTCTTATCTAATATTTTAAACGAGCAATTCTCGTAAATATTTTTTTTTATTTTACGTACCTATCTCGAAAACGGCTTGAACAATTCGGATAAAATTTGTATTCAGATTAAGTTTTATTTTTTAAGTTTACATATATAATTGTATATCTTATTATTGGGTGGTAGATTATTAATTAAAATCGGTTACACTCACGTTTAATCGGCGTAGGTTCCGACTAGATTCCTCAGGGTGGGTTAGACGTTCGCTCGGTAGCGTCTCGTCTGGAACTAAACTGGTCTAGGTGGTAGAGTTCAACGTTTTGAACTTCAAATAATTTCGCCACGCCAAGCCTGTCGACACCAGTTCAGCGGTAGAGCGTCGCAGCTTTAGGAAGAGGGTCGCAGGTACAATTCCTACGTGTCGATATTTTTCTTTGTTGTTTTTAAAGTTTTTCAAGAGTTCAACGTCTCGTAAATGTTTGATACCACTGTCTTACTTATTCCCATCACTGTCGTATTTTTCTTTATAAGGTAAGTTAGCTAGTAAACTTACGCCTTCTAACCATGCCACACGAATAACAACGCACTGTTAACAAAGGTATTTATAGGCAATGGTTATCATTTTTCATCAAGAGAATCATCAGTTTGTTATAAATAAATTATTAATTAAACGCAATGTCATACAAAATGTCTGTTTACTATGTATAAAATCGGCTTGTTTACATGAAGAGAGTTATGAAGGAAAATGAAGGAAGCAATTCAAGTCTGTCTGGATCGTGATGTATGTGACTTAATACTCTGCCTTCCTACCGCGTAAAAGATTTGTCGTTATATGGATTTGCAATTAACTGATCGGTAGCGGGTATTTATTTACAATTTTTGTGATAAGATACCTGCCTTGTACTTACTCGGCTAAATGTCTTATTTCAAGTAATGGATACTAGGTAATAACAAGTTAGTACTTAGATAGAAATATTGTAACAACATAATACTCTATGCTCTAGATAATTAAGCGAATGATTTTGTGATAGCATATATATTTTGTTCTCGTCTGAATATTTCAGTTCAAGTAATGAATACTCGGTTATAATAAGTAGATACTTTCGTTAGATAGAAATACTGTAATAGCTACTACACCATTTCTATAGTATAATAGCTTCGAATAGTAAATTAGCAAATGATTTTGGTGATGGTTAGAAACTTATGCTTCGTATTCGGCTTAAAAGAATACTAGATACATCCGCGTCAGTTAGAAAAAAATAATATGATAGTTGATAGCAAATTATCGAATGATTTTTGTGATAGAGATTTGCTTCGTATTCAGGCTAAATAACGCAGTTCAAGTAAGGAAGTCGCCTCTGTGGTCTAGTGGTCCGGTATCTGTGTTACCACATGAGGTTCCGGTTTCGATTCTGGGGTCGGGCAATTCAAAAATGTGTTTTCAGTTTTCTGGTAAAAACAACTTAAAACGGGATTGGAAAAGTGCCCGGTAGGTGACAGGCTTGCCACCTATCACATTGTGGGAATAATTAGTATCTTCAGCTAATCGTGGGGGCAATGGTTGTTTCGCTGCCTACCTTTTCGGGAATACGGACGTGTTGATACTTTAAGTATAAAGAATACGCAGGAGTAATAAGTACGTTATTTTTTTTATAAATCGGCTTCCCTCTGATGAGATCTTTTTCAGAGAATTTTTATTCTTATTTTATTTATTGTTTTCTTTTTTCTTTTATTTTATTTTTCTTTTGTTTTTGTATATATGTAGTGTTTTCTTTTTCATACTTCTTATATATTCTGTTAAATTTAAATAGGTATTTACTTAAGTTAACCAGAAATAATGTACAAGTGTAAGATAGCAAAAACGAATATTATTGTGATAGAGATATCTGCCTCGTATTCGGCTGAATATTTCAGTTGAATAATGGTTATTATATGTTTTATACTTTTTTCGTGATTTAAATCTCTGTTTGCACTGGATCGTAGTTACTCGGACAAGTGTTCGGTTTCGCTTTTATAATATCGAGTTATTCAGTTCTCGGCTACTAGTTTAATAATCTGTACATCACTACTAATAAATATACGCTATAAAACAATTATAAAATATCATTTCATCTACATTTTAACGCCACATTTAAATTATAATAAACGTTCAAGAAAATTTAAACAAAATTTTAATTGGTGATTCGATGAGGATAATAAAAGTTAAATAGAAACGAACCCATATAGCGTTTTTTCTTTCTTAAATTTAATGACGTTTTATTTCCTTTGAATGGCCATTATCAGAATACCTAGTGACAAAATTAATTATAATTTAACGCGAAGCCTCGATGCCAATTTATAATCAATAACTCTGTTATTATAACGTCTGTATAAATTTAAAACCCAAAACTTTCCAAAATTTACCTATACCTATTACCTATTATGGTACTATTAAGTAGATAATTAGACTCTTGACCCCTGTTTAAATAAGTTTGAGAATTGGAAAAAAACCAATAGAGCTATTTACTAAGTAGAAGAAAAATTTTTTTTTAATTTAATTTAATTTTAAATTATGTTTTTATTGGAATTCGTTTTTTTTTTCTCGAATACGGGATAATCTCACGATAAAATGTAGAAGTTTGTACGTTTTTTTGGATGTTTTATAGTCAATCACGCGATTTTTATTAGATTGATTACACAATGACATGGAACAGAATAGGAGATATTTAATATTCCGGAAAAACACGTTATTCCCGTTGGGTTTTGCCAAAATCTTTTGTAATATAGAATGCTGTGGACCGCAATCAATTATTTTTTAAATAAGTTTTTATCTTTTAAATAAGTTTATAAATGTCAGAGTAGTAACTACTCAAGTACCATATACGAAATTGTTACGATTTTGTAGTAGAATTTCATTAATATATTTAAATGTATGTAACAAACATAGGTACAAATAATAATTTGTACCTATGTTTGTTTGTGTATAAGTATTTTCCATGGTCACGACATCTCGCGTGAATGGCTGGACCGATTTCGCTAGTTTTTGTTTTGTTGTGTTTGTTATTGTGAGAAGGTTCTTATAAAAGAAAATATTAAGAAAATTGCGCGGAAAAGTAGAAAATTTAAGAATACTTAACCACCATATAAAGTTCAATGCCTTTTCGGCTGCCTGGAAAGACTATCCCGTATATTTATATAAATTACGTGTCACGTTGTTTGTCCGCTGTGGATTCCTAATATGTATGGCAAAACAACGTTTGCCGGGTCAGCTACTTCTGATTTAAGTGCTTTAGAAGTTACAAATATTGTTGTTTTACTTTAATTAATAAAAACATTGAATCAATGATTTTTCGGAACGGTTTTTTTTTTCAAAAGCCACGCTCGCGATGCTACTATCACACCTGTATTTTGGACGAGTTTATTATTTGCACTTTTAATTTAAGTTTGGGCTCAGAGCTTAAGCCTAATGTTCTGTTATGTGAGCCTAAACCTCGGCTTACAACAATATCTTGAGTATATATGCGGATAGTAAGTTGAATCGTATTTTCAACTCGTCATTGATCTGGCTGAATAATTTTATTGTTTCAGTTTATTACGCCCTGACATTACTTCTATACGAAAGGCTTACATTTCATTCACGGTAACCAGTGTTCTTCTTAAACCTTATGCACCGGTCTCTCGTACACAGGCTGCTTATATAATTTATAGCATATTACTAATGCTAGGAAATGTTATTAAGGTTAAGTTAATTAATGTAATTTTTATATGATGAAATACCCTTTCTAACAAGAAAATACACGAGTTAATGAAAATGGATGGGGGTATAAAATTTGACATTCATTTTACAGAATCAGAAGAAAGGCCAACTTTTTTGAGCCCATGCCATATGTTCATTTCTTTGGCATGCCTAGGAACGCGATTGCTTGTCGGATATCAATATATGAGATACAATGAATTAATCTTGACTGCCCAAGATATACAGACTAGCAGCTTTTAACCACTGTTTAGGTGGTAATTTTAACTAGGTACGTAGTGAAGATAATAAAAAAATTATAATATCTCGTTATTTAGTTAGTTTTTAATTTTGTGACATTTACGAATTAATAAATCGTCACCAAAATTCTATGTTGCTCAATACGCATAATGAAATGTGATCTTTGCTGATATAAAACGCATAAAAATATTATCTTTTTATTACCTAAGGAATTTTATTAACAATAAAAGCATAAACAAACTGACGTGACGAAAGCAAAATTGTCACTATATTCCAAAACATGTACGACAGGTCGTAGCCAAATATTTTTTATGTAGTATATAAAATGGCCAACATATAACAGCGATAAAAGATCTAATCGTTTTATTACTTTATAAAGTGATGAAAAGCAAAAAAGAAGGTCAGCTTTGTAGCGGCACTTTATTATTAACTTACCAAATGTTGGAGTGCAAAGGGTTCAACAAATATCCTCTGGGTTTTTATGTACAAAGCTTTGGGTTTTGCCAATTAAATTAGGGTTGCCAAGTTTGGGAAACAAATTTCATGGATCTATATAATAAATATGTGGAATGCGGCTAAAAAACCGGATCTTTAATTTTATTAAGGCACGTCAAAGAAATTGTTGCCAAGGAAAGTATATTTGATAGTCCCTGTAGGGTGAAGCTTTAAATACTTTATTCACAAATTGGCATCAAAACCACCTTATAGGAGAATATAAACATAATCATATATAAAAATTAAGCTGCGCTCGTTAGAACTCTCAATCATTTGTATTTTTTATTTTTTGTGTCTTTTACAACTTAAACAAATCGCCTCTGTGGTCTAGTGGTCCAGCGTTAGCGTTGACCACATGAGGTCCCGGGTTCGATTCCCGGGTCGGGCATTTTAAAAAAAAAGTGTTTTTTCAGTTTTCTGAGAAACACTAAGTTGTCCGGGATTGGAAAGTGCCCGGTTGGCGATAGGCTTGCCACCTATCACATTTGTGGGACCAAGTATCTTCGGCTAATCGTGGGTGCACTTGTTGTACCTCTGCCTACCCCTTCGGGGATATGGGCGTGAAGATACTTTTTTTTTTTTTACAATTTAAACAACCAAAAATTGACGAACAAAGCAAAGGAAAATATCGCCATAGTGAACCACTGACACATAGATCAGCGGTAAGTACGTTTCAGACTAAAGCCTTAAAAAACGAGATGGTCGTTGATCCACATCACGTGGTGTCAAAATTTTACTTTGTTTAAAAAAAAGATTTTAAAGATTATAACATTTTTTAACCTGTTTGGGAGTATAATGCAATCCACACATAAATATCTTAATATTTTTATCGGTGGTGTAATTTTTATCATGAGCACAAAGTCGCGAAAATTTGCCTGTATTATTATATCTTTTTTGTTTCCGAAATTATTATTTCGAAATAATAAAATTGCCTGTATCATAAATGATTATAAAACTAAGAAGATTTAACTATTAAAAGTTGACAAAATATGACAATAGGGATCACCAACTGTTCTACCAGCTGACAAACAAGTGAGTGTATTTAAATCAACTGCTAACCTAAGATATCTAACAAACTTACCCAGACCTGTTAGAGTAATACTATTTTATTCTGAGCATCTGAGCTCAGCTGGTTTCGGTCTAGACGTACTTTCTATATTTAAACTATCAAAACCTATAGAAAAAGTGTCAATAATGCCTTAACTTTAAAATAAAATTATGGCACAGGAATATTTCTAAGCATCTATAAAGAGTTTTTGCAAAATTTTAGCTCAGATGTCTCACAATTCTAAGATTTTTGACTTAGATTTCTAAGATTAACAGTTGTACTGAACACACCCATTTCCTTTCCACAAAAAAATTGCATTATGATATATATATATATATATATATATATATATATATATATATATATATATATATATATTTCGAATGAATACCCGTCTCGGCACCGGAACCAGCGTCCTTGGCTATCGAATGATATAACCGTGACAATGACTCAACGAGATGTGTCTGAGTTTTGTCTGCGTTATTACACATACTTCCCTATTGTCTTTACGAATTATGGCGACATGAAAAATAATATATTCATCCTTTTGGCGGTTCAGTAGTCAATGACAAATATTTAACATTTTTTATTTCTTTCTATTTACCTAGTCGTAGGAATATTACTATTTTTCTAGACGATTAATATCACTATAAGTATATAGTAAAATTTTAAAGGGCGATATTGTTTAAATGTTACTGTTGCCTAGGGTTACCCGGGCGGCAGTAATTTACAAAAAAGCTTATTATTTTTGAGGCGACTAAGAACTTATTAGGCGACTAATTACTTGGTTACAAAAAATAACTTTGGTAGCGATTAAATATTTTAGCAACAATTATATTATAATGAGCTACAAAACGTAAGATCTATAAAAACTAAATAACGGCTGCTAGTTTAAGATAGAAAATATATTAAACAAGGAAAATGAAATAATAGGTGAGATGAGTGACTATTATTTTTCCTTAACATTTTAATTATTTTTAAGTCGCCGCGTTAAATACATGCCTATAAAAAATATCTCCTTTTAAAATTTTTCCTCTTTTTCTATATAATTAATACGTAAAGGAAAAACTTTGTATACCTTTTTAAGACAATTGCGCGGACGATGGATTATGGAATTTGGCATAGTTAAAGTTTGTATTGCATAGGACTACAGAAACCTAATATTTTTAAATAAAATGCACTAGAAGTTCATTAAAATAATAAAAATAAACATTACACACTACATTCGTGTAATATAGATGATTTAGTCAAACTTTAAAGAGATTTTATTGTTTACTAGCTGTTGCCCGCGACTTCGTCCGCGGACTTCGTTTACTCCGCACAGCTCCTCCCCCAAGGTGATAGCGTGATAATATGTGGCCTATATGTTGACCTGACCTGTTAGTAATATTCATGCAAAATTTGAAGTAAATCCCGGACATACATTAACTTTCCCACGATTTTATTATATGTATATATACTAAAGTAATAATACAATTTGTAGCAGCTTTTTATTAGTTCATTCTTAATCGAGCCTTCAAGTCTGAGCACTCTGCTCGCCCCCGCGACCGGTGAAGCTGTAACAGCCCATAAGGCTAACAGCAATTGAGACATTCCGAAAAAAAAAGCCTTCAAGTATTTTACACGTTCACGACACATTGGCCATTCCTCGACAACAATAAATATCATATCAATAGAGTGCCGATAGCTTTTTAATTCGTTTTTGTTTTCAATCACAACGAATCCATTTGAAACGAACAATATTTTGTTTGTTTCAATTTGTAAAATAAACTAATTGAGCCTAACAACTTTGATTCTAAGTTGTTTTTAAATTAAAAAAATATAAAATCCGGTTGTCTCTGTGAGCTATTCCTGAAATTTTCCGCTAAAGTGAAATATTTTAGGTTTAAAGGGGTAAAATATATACCTAAGCGTAATGATTTTTGTGCTTAAAGAGTTCAAAAGCTCAAAGAGCTTTAAGAGTTTCAGAGGAAAAAGCTGATTAAATATTGTATTTAACCGGTCTTTTAATATGAAAGCTATTTAAAAAATCATTGCATCACCGTTATTTTTTTCAAAATGTCTTGTCAAAATGTCCTGGGCTGGTACGGTCAAAACGTACAAAAGTAATGCGAGGTTTACATATACACAAACTCCCGACTTCCCCCGTATTCCACTCCCTCCCCCACACATATACACGCACGAAAAACGGAGTGAAATCATTAACTCCTTTTAGGGGGAGGTTAAAAGTGGCATATATTATTGTAAGTCATCAGAGATTCATTAAGTAGTATTAGTAATTTTAGTAGGCGAATAAAAAGAAAATATTTGTTTAAACTATCTCCACCGTACAAATAATTTGTTACCAAATTTTTAACCTTATTTTATTTATTCCTTTTTTGGTAGGTTTTATATATAGTGTATGTTGTAAATCATTGATAGTGTAGCTCTTTATACTTGTAAAACATTTAAAAGTGTATTCAGATATCAAGCTATCATTTATTTAAAAAGATTTAAAAAACGTAGTAAATTAATCTTAATTAACTTAATTATCTTTATTATTATTTTAATTTAGTTCACCCAAATGGCCAATTGCTGAATTGCCTTTTAGTTAAAACAAATTGCTTGAGACATTCATTGAAATTCTATACCCAATTAATATAAAAAATAATAACAGCCCCTCTTTACTGAGAATTTACCGCAATTACGTAGAAGTAAGAGGACATTAAACTGTTTTAAAAGCCTTTCGTTTTCATTTTAGCTTTACCAATTTACTCAACTGAAAAATGCTTAATGAAGAAGGCAATTAATTTGGAGGCCCTACTAACATAATTTATATTGTAAACAGTATAATTACGGTATACTAATAGCGCTTAGTAGCCCGCTGTATTATTAAAATTGATTTGTGAATCCCGTGGGATGGGAACAATATATTTTAGCGAAATCGACAACAGCTAATCAGTAACAAGTCTGACTGCCTTGTGGTCTAGGGATAAGTTTATTCGGCTCACATCATGAGACCCCGTGTTCAATCCTTGGCTTGGGCAGAAAATATTAAGGGTTTTCTCGAAAATCCAGAAAACTCAGTAGCAGTTAGCAGTCAGTCAGAGTGGTGTGTCTCGTCTGAGCCGCCACCCAAGCGCCTCGGATGAGTATGGTAAGCTGTGGATCCAGTTATAGCTAGAAAACCATTATTCAGGTCTGTAAAATGCTACGATGAAAATCAACACTCGTTTCGCCAACCGACAAACTGCGAATCGTGGTGAACTAGAAATTCTATTGACGTTTGGTTCGTTCTGCCCCCCGAAAGGGAACCGAAGTGTAAGTATTTTTTGAGAAGTCTAGACATCGACTAACAATCTATGTATTTTAATACCATCGATATTAAATGAGGTAATGAGGTATTATTTTTTAATAATGCCTTAGTTTTTAGCGTTTTTATCTTTTAGTGTTTTATCCATATCCATACTAATATTATAAATACGAAAGTCTGTCTGTCTGTTACGCTTTTACGGCTAAAGCGCTGGACCGATTTTCATGAAATGGCATGGATATAGTTGAAGATCCGGGGTCAAACATAAGCTAATTTTTTTTCGAAAATCAGTCCCTGGAGGGCTGAAATAGGGGATTAAATTTTTATTAAAAGCTATTTGGACGATTTATTAATATACTCGCGGGCGAAGCGCGGGTCAGCTAGTAATATATATTTATCATGCTTAATATTACTGCTTAGTATTACTGGTAACAAAAGTTAAAAAATAAATATATAGGTAAAATGCAACAATATAACACAGATAAAATAAGCACATGGTGTAGATAAACAAAATAAATAATATAGGTACATACAGGTTTGCACGCGCGCATTCCCATATAAAATTAATAATACAGTACAGAGTAAAACAATACAGAGTTAAACTAAAGAGCTAGTTCATACCCGGACCCTCTAGTACATGTGATTTTAAACTTAAAAGGGGTCCCCAACCCTTCCTGTTTTAATTTTATGTTTGTTAAAGAAATAAACTATTTTTTTAAATTTAATTTTTAATTTTAGCAATGCTGTAAAATGTTATCTAAGTATGTTAATAAAATACTTTAACCTTCTTAACATTTCTGTGGGAAGCTATAAAATATATAAATATATTACACCCACTGCATGCATCAATATAATAATTTAATTGTACATACACTCAATAAATTAACTTAAAAGTTCTTTCGTTTGTCATTAATTTCGTTACATTCAATCATCTCATTAGTCCCACAGCATTCCATTCATTTAAAACAAATTTAATTAACTAGATAGGCGATCTGTCTTAACTTCATTATGAAATATCAAAGAAACATAAATAAAACTGCATCGTTTTAAAGCATTCTGGTTGTAACACGGCAAAAGCGGGCTTGGTCGACCTGCGCCTGTGATAAAATATTACATTCTCCTGGTTATATTAGTACTGTAGGTATGATTGTTTGTTTCAATAGTTTTCAAGTGGTTCGTGGATTAATTAACGAAAGTTACAGTTCCTCTAGAATGATATTATAGGTCCCTATGACCCACTCCCTCTTATGTAACGCAGACGAAGTTGCGCGGGTCAGCTAGTTAAAAATAAATTTCACAAAGATTATCTTTATTTCACGTATATAATTAAGAACAAGGGCGATAGCAATATAGTAATTAAAATATTTATTTCACTAAAGTTTCGGTGCTAATCTACACTACCCGTTTAATGAGGCTTTGTTTGCTGGGTTATGGATTTTGCTGCACAAAGGAATACCCAAATGCGTCCCACGTAAATAAAGGACATGACAAGGTCAATTTTCACATACAGTGCTCTATTCGGTTTATGACCAAGTGCTTATAAAATTTTATTCAATCAGCTCTTATCTAATATTTTAAACGAGCAATTCTCGTAAATATTTTTTTTTATTTTACGTACCTATCTCGAAAACGGCTTGAACAATTCGGATAAAATTTGTATTCAGATTAAGTTTTATTTTTTAAGTTTACATATATAATTGTATATCTTATTATTGGGTGGTAGATTATTAATTAAAATCGGTTACACTCACGTTTAATCGGCGTAGGTTCCGACTAGATTCCTCAGGGTGGGTTAGACGTTCGCTCGGTAGCGTCTCGTCTGGAACTAAACTGGTCTAGGTGGTAGAGTTCAACGTTTTGAACTTCAAATAATTTCGCCACGCCAAGCCTGTCGACACCAGTTCAGCGGTAGAGCGTCGCAGCTTTAGGAAGAGGGTCGCAGGTACAATTCCTACGTGTCGATATTTTTCTTTGTTGTTTTTAAAGTTTTTCAAGAGTTCAACGTCTCGTAAATGTTTGATACCACTGTCTTACTTATTCCCATCACTGTCGTATTTTTCTTTATAAGGTAAGTTAGCTAGTAAACTTACGCCTTCTAACCATGCCACACGAATAACAACGCACTGTTAACAAAGGTATTTATAGGCAATGGTTATCATTTTTCATCAAGAGAATCATCAGTTTGTTATAAATAAATTATTAATTAAACGCAATGTCATACAAAATGTCTGTTTACTATGTATAAAATCGGCTTGTTTACATGAAGAGAGTTATGAAGGAAAATGAAGGAAGCAATTCAAGTCTGTCTGGATCGTGATGTATGTGACTTAATACTCTGCCTTCCTACCGCGTAAAAGATTTGTCGTTATATGGATTTGCAATTAACTGATCGGTAGCGGGTATTTATTTACAATTTTTGTGATAAGATACCTGCCTTGTACTTACTCGGCTAAATGTCTTATTTCAAGTAATGGATACTAGGTAATAACAAGTTAGTACTTAGATAGAAATATTGTAACAACATAATACTCTATGCTCTAGATAATTAAGCGAATGATTTTGTGATAGCATATATATTTTGTTCTCGTCTGAATATTTCAGTTCAAGTAATGAATACTCGGTTATAATAAGTAGATACTTTCGTTAGATAGAAATACTGTAATAGCTACTACACCATTTCTATAGTATAATAGCTTCGAATAGTAAATTAGCAAATGATTTTGGTGATGGTTAGAAACTTATGCTTCGTATTCGGCTTAAAAGAATACTAGATACATCCGCGTCAGTTAGAAAAAAATAATATGATAGTTGATAGCAAATTATCGAATGATTTTTGTGATAGAGATTTGCTTCGTATTCAGGCTAAATAACGCAGTTCAAGTAAGGAAGTCGCCTCTGTGGTCTAGTGGTCCGGTATCTGTGTTACCACATGAGGTTCCGGTTTCGATTCTGGGGTCGGGCAATTCAAAAATGTGTTTTCAGTTTTCTGGTAAAAACAACTTAAAACGGGATTGGAAAAGTGCCCGGTAGGTGACAGGCTTGCCACCTATCACATTGTGGGAATAATTAGTATCTTCAGCTAATCGTGGGGGCAATGGTTGTTTCGCTGCCTACCTTTTCGGGAATACGGACGTGTTGATACTTTAAGTATAAAGAATACGCAGGAGTAATAAGTACGTTATTTTTTTTATAAATCGGCTTCCCTCTGATGAGATCTTTTTCAGAGAATTTTTATTCTTATTTTATTTATTGTTTTCTTTTTTCTTTTATTTTATTTTTCTTTTGTTTTTGTATATATGTAGTGTTTTCTTTTTCATACTTCTTATATATTCTGTTAAATTTAAATAGGTATTTACTTAAGTTAACCAGAAATAATGTACAAGTGTAAGATAGCAAAAACGAATATTATTGTGATAGAGATATCTGCCTCGTATTCGGCTGAATATTTCAGTTGAATAATGGTTATTATATGTTTTATACTTTTTTCGTGATTTAAATCTCTGTTTGCACTGGATCGTAGTTACTCGGACAAGTGTTCGGTTTCGCTTTTATAATATCGAGTTATTCAGTTCTCGGCTACTAGTTTAATAATCTGTACATCACTACTAATAAATATACGCTATAAAACAATTATAAAATATCATTTCATCTACATTTTAACGCCACATTTAAATTATAATAAACGTTCAAGAAAATTTAAACAAAATTTTAATTGGTGATTCGATGAGGATAATAAAAGTTAAATAGAAACGAACCCATATAGCGTTTTTTCTTTCTTAAATTTAATGACGTTTTATTTCCTTTGAATGGCCATTATCAGAATACCTAGTGACAAAATTAATTATAATTTAACGCGAAGCCTCGATGCCAATTTATAATCAATAACTCTGTTATTATAACGTCTGTATAAATTTAAAACCCAAAACTTTCCAAAATTTACCTATACCTATTACCTATTATGGTACTATTAAGTAGATAATTAGACTCTTGACCCCTGTTTAAATAAGTTTGAGAATTGGAAAAAAACCAATAGAGCTATTTACTAAGTAGAAGAAAAATTTTTTTTTAATTTAATTTAATTTTAAATTATGTTTTTATTGGAATTCGTTTTTTTTTTCTCGAATACGGGATAATCTCACGATAAAATGTAGAAGTTTGTACGTTTTTTTGGATGTTTTATAGTCAATCACGCGATTTTTATTAGATTGATTACACAATGACATGGAACAGAATAGGAGATATTTAATATTCCGGAAAAACACGTTATTCCCGTTGGGTTTTGCCAAAATCTTTTGTAATATAGAATGCTGTGGACCGCAATCAATTATTTTTTAAATAAGTTTTTATCTTTTAAATAAGTTTATAAATGTCAGAGTAGTAACTACTCAAGTACCATATACGAAATTGTTACGATTTTGTAGTAGAATTTCATTAATATATTTAAATGTATGTAACAAACATAGGTACAAATAATAATTTGTACCTATGTTTGTTTGTGTATAAGTATTTTCCATGGTCACGACATCTCGCGTGAATGGCTGGACCGATTTCGCTAGTTTTTGTTTTGTTGTGTTTGTTATTGTGAGAAGGTTCTTATAAAAGAAAATATTAAGAAAATTGCGCGGAAAAGTAGAAAATTTAAGAATACTTAACCACCATATAAAGTTCAATGCCTTTTCGGCTGCCTGGAAAGACTATCCCGTATATTTATATAAATTACGTGTCACGTTGTTTGTCCGCTGTGGATTCCTAATATGTATGGCAAAACAACGTTTGCCGGGTCAGCTACTTCTGATTTAAGTGCTTTAGAAGTTACAAATATTGTTGTTTTACTTTAATTAATAAAAACATTGAATCAATGATTTTTCGGAACGGTTTTTTTTTTCAAAAGCCACGCTCGCGATGCTACTATCACACCTGTATTTTGGACGAGTTTATTATTTGCACTTTTAATTTAAGTTTGGGCTCAGAGCTTAAGCCTAATGTTCTGTTATGTGAGCCTAAACCTCGGCTTACAACAATTTCTTGAGTATATATGCGGATAGTAAGTTGAATCGTATTTTCAACTCGTCATTGATCTGGCTGAATAATTTTATTGTTTCAGTTTATTACGCCCTGACATTACTTCTATACGAAAGGCTTACATTTCATTCACGGTAACCAGTGTTCTTCTTAAACCTTATGCACCGGTCTCTCGTACACAGGCTGCTTATATAATTTATAGCATATTACTAATGCTAGGAAATGTTATTAAGGTTAAGTTAATTAATGTAATTTTTATATGATGAAATACCCTTTCTAACAAGAAAATACACGAGTTAATGAAAATGGATGGGGGTATAAAATTTGACATTCATTTTACAGAATCAGAAGAAAGGCCAACTTTTTTGAGCCCATGCCATATGTTCATTTCTTTGGCATGCCTAGGAACGCGATTGCTTGTCGGATATCAATATATGAGATACAATGAATTAATCTTGACTGCCCAAGATATACAGACTAGCAGCTTTTAACCACTGTTTAGGTGGTAATTTTAACTAGGTACGTAGTGAAGATAATAAAAAAATTATAATATCTCGTTATTTAGTTAGTTTTTAATTTTGTGACATTTACGAATTAATAAATCGTCACCAAAATTCTATGTTGCTCAATACGCATAATGAAATGTGATCTTTGCTGATATAAAACGCATAAAAATATTATCTTTTTATTACCTAAGGAATTTTATTAACAATAAAAGCATAAACAAACTGACGTGACGAAAGCAAAATTGTCACTATATTCCAAAACATGTACGACAGGTCGTAGCCAAATATTTTTTATGTAGTATATAAAATGGCCAACATATAACAGCGATAAAAGATCTAATCGTTTTATTACTTTATAAAGTGATGAAAAGCAAAAAAGAAGGTCAGCTTTGTAGCGGCACTTTATTATTAACTTACCAAATGTTGGAGTGCAAAGGGTTCAACAAATATCCTCTGGGTTTTTATGTACAAAGCTTTGGGTTTTGCCAATTAAATTAGGGTTGCCAAGTTTGGGAAACAAATTTCATGGATCTATATAATAAATATGTGGAATGCGGCTAAAAAACCGGATCTTTAATTTTATTAAGGCACGTCAAAGAAATTGTTGCCAAGGAAAGTATATTTGATAGTCCCTGTAGGGTGAAGCTTTAAATACTTTATTCACAAATTGGCATCAAAACCACCTTATAGGAGAATATAAACATAATCATATATAAAAATTAAGCTGCGCTCGTTAGAACTCTCAATCATTTGTATTTTTTATTTTTTGTGTCTTTTACAACTTAAACAAATCGCCTCTGTGGTCTAGTGGTCCAGCGTTAGCGTTGACCACATGAGGTCCCGGGTTCGATTCCCGGGTCGGGCATTTTAAAAAAAAAGTGTTTTTTCAGTTTTCTGAGAAACACTAAGTTGTCCGGGATTGGAAAGTGCCCGGTTGGCGATAGGCTTGCCACCTATCACATTTGTGGGACCAAGTATCTTCGGCTAATCGTGGGTGCACTTGTTGTACCTCTGCCTACCCCTTCGGGGATATGGGCGTGAAGATACTTTTTTTTTTTTTACAATTTAAACAACCAAAAATTGACGAACAAAGCAAAGGAAAATATCGCCATAGTGAACCACTGACACATAGATCAGCGGTAAGTACGTTTCAGACTAAAGCCTTAAAAAACGAGATGGTCGTTGATCCACATCACGTGGTGTCAAAATTTTACTTTGTTTAAAAAAAAGATTTTAAAGATTATAACATTTTTTAACCTGTTTGGGAGTATAATGCAATCCACACATAAATATCTTAATATTTTTATCGGTGGTGTAATTTTTATCATGAGCACAAAGTCGCGAAAATTTGCCTGTATTATTATATCTTTTTTGTTTCCGAAATTATTATTTCGAAATAATAAAATTGCCTGTATCATAAATGATTATAAAACTAAGAAGATTTAACTATTAAAAGTTGACAAAATATGACAATAGGGATCACCAACTGTTCTACCAGCTGACAAACAAGTGAGTGTATTTAAATCAACTGCTAACCTAAGATATCTAACAAACTTACCCAGACCTGTTAGAGTAATACTATTTTATTCTGAGCATCTGAGCTCAGCTGGTTTCGGTCTAGACGTACTTTCTATATTTAAACTATCAAAACCTATAGAAAAAGTGTCAATAATGCCTTAACTTTAAAATAAAATTATGGCACAGGAATATTTCTAAGCATCTATAAAGAGTTTTTGCAAAATTTTAGCTCAGATGTCTCACAATTCTAAGATTTTTGACTTAGATTTCTAAGATTAACAGTTGTACTGAACACACCCATTTCCTTTCCACAAAAAAATTGCATTATGATATATATATATATATATATATATATATATATATATATATATATATATATATATATATATATATATATTTCGAATGAATACCCGTCTCGGCACCGGAACCAGCGTCCTTGGCTATCGAATGATATAACCGTGACAATGACTCAACGAGATGTGTCTGAGTTTTGTCTGCGTTATTACACATACTTCCCTATTGTCTTTACGAATTATGGCGACATGAAAAATAATATATTCATCCTTTTGGCGGTTCAGTAGTCAATGACAAATATTTAACATTTTTTATTTCTTTCTATTTACCTAGTCGTAGGAATATTACTATTTTTCTAGACGATTAATATCACTATAAGTATATAGTAAAATTTTAAAGGGCGATATTGTTTAAATGTTACTGTTGCCTAGGGTTACCCGGGCGGCAGTAATTTACAAAAAAGCTTATTATTTTTGAGGCGACTAAGAACTTATTAGGCGACTAATTACTTGGTTACAAAAAATAACTTTGGTAGCGATTAAATATTTTAGCAACAATTATATTATAATGAGCTACAAAACGTAAGATCTATAAAAACTAAATAACGGCTGCTAGTTTAAGATAGAAAATATATTAAACAAGGAAAATGAAATAATAGGTGAGATGAGTGACTATTATTTTTCCTTAACATTTTAATTATTTTTAAGTCGCCGCGTTAAATACATGCCTATAAAAAATATCTCCTTTTAAAATTTTTCCTCTTTTTCTATATAATTAATACGTAAAGGAAAAACTTTGTATACCTTTTTAAGACAATTGCGCGGACGATGGATTATGGAATTTGGCATAGTTAAAGTTTGTATTGCATAGGACTACAGAAACCTAATATTTTTAAATAAAATGCACTAGAAGTTCATTAAAATAATAAAAATAAACATTACACACTACATTCGTGTAATATAGATGATTTAGTCAAACTTTAAAGAGATTTTATTGTTTACTAGCTGTTGCCCGCGACTTCGTCCGCGGACTTCGTTTACTCCGCACAGCTCCTCCCCCAAGGTGATAGCGTGATAATATGTGGCCTATATGTTGACCTGACCTGTTAGTAATATTCATGCAAAATTTGAAGTAAATCCCGGACATACATTAACTTTCCCACGATTTTATTATATGTATATATACTAAAGTAATAATACAATTTGTAGCAGCTTTTTATTAGTTCATTCTTAATCGAGCCTTCAAGTCTGAGCACTCTGCTCGCCCCCGCGACCGGTGAAGCTGTAACAGCCCATAAGGCTAACAGCAATTGAGACATTCCGAAAAAAAAAGCCTTCAAGTATTTTACACGTTCACGACACATTGGCCATTCCTCGACAACAATAAATATCATATCAATAGAGTGCCGATAGCTTTTTAATTCGTTTTTGTTTTCAATCACAACGAATCCATTTGAAACGAACAATATTTTGTTTGTTTCAATTTGTAAAATAAACTAATTGAGCCTAACAACTTTGATTCTAAGTTGTTTTTAAATTAAAAAAATATAAAATCCGGTTGTCTCTGTGAGCTATTCCTGAAATTTTCCGCTAAAGTGAAATATTTTAGGTTTAAAGGGGTAAAATATATACCTAAGCGTAATGATTTTTGTGCTTAAAGAGTTCAAAAGCTCAAAGAGCTTTAAGAGTTTCAGAGGAAAAAGCTGATTAAATATTGTATTTAACCGGTCTTTTAATATGAAAGCTATTTAAAAAATCATTGCATCACCGTTATTTTTTTCAAAATGTCTTGTCAAAATGTCCTGGGCTGGTACGGTCAAAACGTACAAAAGTAATGCGAGGTTTACATATACACAAACTCCCGACTTCCCCCGTATTCCACTCCCTCCCCCACACATATACACGCACGAAAAACGGAGTGAAATCATTAACTCCTTTTAGGGGGAGGTTAAAAGTGGCATATATTATTGTAAGTCATCAGAGATTCATTAAGTAGTATTAGTAATTTTAGTAGGCGAATAAAAAGAAAATATTTGTTTAAACTATCTCCACCGTACAAATAATTTGTTACCAAATTTTTAACCTTATTTTATTTATTCCTTTTTTGGTAGGTTTTATATATAGTGTATGTTGTAAATCATTGATAGTGTAGCTCTTTATACTTGTAAAACATTTAAAAGTGTATTCAGATATCAAGCTATCATTTATTTAAAAAGATTTAAAAAACGTAGTAAATTAATCTTAATTAACTTAATTATCTTTATTATTATTTTAATTTAGTTCACCCAAATGGCCAATTGCTGAATTGCCTTTTAGTTAAAACAAATTGCTTGAGACATTCATTGAAATTCTATACCCAATTAATATAAAAAATAATAACAGCCCCTCTTTACTGAGAATTTACCGCAATTACGTAGAAGTAAGAGGACATTAAACTGTTTTAAAAGCCTTTCGTTTTCATTTTAGCTTTACCAATTTACTCAACTGAAAAATGCTTAATGAAGAAGGCAATTAATTTGGAGGCCCTACTAACATAATTTATATTGTAAACAGTATAATTACGGTATACTAATAGCGCTTAGTAGCCCGCTGTATTATTAAAATTGATTTGTGAATCCCGTGGGATGGGAACAATATATTTTAGCGAAATCGACAACAGCTAATCAGTAACAAGTCTGACTGCCTTGTGGTCTAGGGATAAGTTTATTCGGCTCACATCATGAGACCCCGTGTTCAATCCTTGGCTTGGGCAGAAAATATTAAGGGTTTTCTCGAAAATCCAGAAAACTCAGTAGCAGTTAGCAGTCAGTCAGAGTGGTGTGTCTCGTCTGAGCCGCCACCCAAGCGCCTCGGATGAGTATGGTAAGCTGTGGATCCAGTTATAGCTAGAAAACCATTATTCAGGTCTGTAAAATGCTACGATGAAAATCAACACTCGTTTCGCCAACCGACAAACTGCGAATCGTGGTGAACTAGAAATTCTATTGACGTTTGGTTCGTTCTGCCCCCCGAAAGGGAACCGAAGTGTAAGTATTTTTTGAGAAGTCTAGACATCGACTAACAATCTATGTATTTTAATACCATCGATATTAAATGAGGTAATGAGGTATTATTTTTTAATAATGCCTTAGTTTTTAGCGTTTTTATCTTTTAGTGTTTTATCCATATCCATACTAATATTATAAATACGAAAGTCTGTCTGTCTGTTACGCTTTTACGGCTAAAGCGCTGGACCGATTTTCATGAAATGGCATGGATATAGTTGAAGATCCGGGGTCAAACATAAGCTAATTTTTTTTCGAAAATCAGTCCCTGGAGGGCTGAAATAGGGGATTAAATTTTTATTAAAAGCTATTTGGACGATTTATTAATATACTCGCGGGCGAAGCGCGGGTCAGCTAGTAATATATATTTATCATGCTTAATATTACTGCTTAGTATTACTGGTAACAAAAGTTAAAAAATAAATATATAGGTAAAATGCAACAATATAACACAGATAAAATAAGCACATGGTGTAGATAAACAAAATAAATAATATAGGTACATACAGGTTTGCACGCGCGCATTCCCATATAAAATTAATAATACAGTACAGAGTAAAACAATACAGAGTTAAACTAAAGAGCTAGTTCATACCCGGACCCTCTAGTACATGTGATTTTAAACTTAAAAGGGGTCCCCAACCCTTCCTGTTTTAATTTTATGTTTGTTAAAGAAATAAACTATTTTTTTAAATTTAATTTTTAATTTTAGCAATGCTGTAAAATGTTATCTAAGTATGTTAATAAAATACTTTAACCTTCTTAACATTTCTGTGGGAAGCTATAAAATATATAAATATATTACACCCACTGCATGCATCAATATAATAATTTAATTGTACATACACTCAATAAATTAACTTAAAAGTTCTTTCGTTTGTCATTAATTTCGTTACATTCAATCATCTCATTAGTCCCACAGCATTCCATTCATTTAAAACAAATTTAATTAACTAGATAGGCGATCTGTCTTAACTTCATTATGAAATATCAAAGAAACATAAATAAAACTGCATCGTTTTAAAGCATTCTGGTTGTAACACGGCAAAAGCGGGCTTGGTCGACCTGCGCCTGTGATAAAATATTACATTCTCCTGGTTATATTAGTACTGTAGGTATGATTGTTTGTTTCAATAGTTTTCAAGTGGTTCGTGGATTAATTAACGAAAGTTACAGTTCCTCTAGAATGATATTATAGGTCCCTATGACCCACTCCCTCTTATGTAACGCAGACGAAGTTGCGCGGGTCAGCTAGTTAAAAATAAATTTCACAAAGATTATCTTTATTTCACGTATATAATTAAGAACAAGGGCGATAGCAATATAGTAATTAAAATATTTATTTCACTAAAGTTTCGGTGCTAATCTACACTACCCGTTTAATGAGGCTTTGTTTGCTGGGTTATGGATTTTGCTGCACAAAGGAATACCCAAATGCGTCCCACGTAAATAAAGGACATGACAAGGTCAATTTTCACATACAGTGCTCTATTCGGTTTATGACCAAGTGCTTATAAAATTTTATTCAATCAGCTCTTATCTAATATTTTAAACGAGCAATTCTCGTAAATATTTTTTTTTATTTTACGTACCTATCTCGAAAACGGCTTGAACAATTCGGATAAAATTTGTATTCAGATTAAGTTTTATTTTTTAAGTTTACATATATAATTGTATATCTTATTATTGGGTGGTAGATTATTAATTAAAATCGGTTACACTCACGTTTAATCGGCGTAGGTTCCGACTAGATTCCTCAGGGTGGGTTAGACGTTCGCTCGGTAGCGTCTCGTCTGGAACTAAACTGGTCTAGGTGGTAGAGTTCAACGTTTTGAACTTCAAATAATTTCGCCACGCCAAGCCTGTCGACACCAGTTCAGCGGTAGAGCGTCGCAGCTTTAGGAAGAGGGTCGCAGGTACAATTCCTACGTGTCGATATTTTTCTTTGTTGTTTTTAAAGTTTTTCAAGAGTTCAACGTCTCGTAAATGTTTGATACCACTGTCTTACTTATTCCCATCACTGTCGTATTTTTCTTTATAAGGTAAGTTAGCTAGTAAACTTACGCCTTCTAACCATGCCACACGAATAACAACGCACTGTTAACAAAGGTATTTATAGGCAATGGTTATCATTTTTCATCAAGAGAATCATCAGTTTGTTATAAATAAATTATTAATTAAACGCAATGTCATACAAAATGTCTGTTTACTATGTATAAAATCGGCTTGTTTACATGAAGAGAGTTATGAAGGAAAATGAAGGAAGCAATTCAAGTCTGTCTGGATCGTGATGTATGTGACTTAATACTCTGCCTTCCTACCGCGTAAAAGATTTGTCGTTATATGGATTTGCAATTAACTGATCGGTAGCGGGTATTTATTTACAATTTTTGTGATAAGATACCTGCCTTGTACTTACTCGGCTAAATGTCTTATTTCAAGTAATGGATACTAGGTAATAACAAGTTAGTACTTAGATAGAAATATTGTAACAACATAATACTCTATGCTCTAGATAATTAAGCGAATGATTTTGTGATAGCATATATATTTTGTTCTCGTCTGAATATTTCAGTTCAAGTAATGAATACTCGGTTATAATAAGTAGATACTTTCGTTAGATAGAAATACTGTAATAGCTACTACACCATTTCTATAGTATAATAGCTTCGAATAGTAAATTAGCAAATGATTTTGGTGATGGTTAGAAACTTATGCTTCGTATTCGGCTTAAAAGAATACTAGATACATCCGCGTCAGTTAGAAAAAAATAATATGATAGTTGATAGCAAATTATCGAATGATTTTTGTGATAGAGATTTGCTTCGTATTCAGGCTAAATAACGCAGTTCAAGTAAGGAAGTCGCCTCTGTGGTCTAGTGGTCCGGTATCTGTGTTACCACATGAGGTTCCGGTTTCGATTCTGGGGTCGGGCAATTCAAAAATGTGTTTTCAGTTTTCTGGTAAAAACAACTTAAAACGGGATTGGAAAAGTGCCCGGTAGGTGACAGGCTTGCCACCTATCACATTGTGGGAATAATTAGTATCTTCAGCTAATCGTGGGGGCAATGGTTGTTTCGCTGCCTACCTTTTCGGGAATACGGACGTGTTGATACTTTAAGTATAAAGAATACGCAGGAGTAATAAGTACGTTATTTTTTTTATAAATCGGCTTCCCTCTGATGAGATCTTTTTCAGAGAATTTTTATTCTTATTTTATTTATTGTTTTCTTTTTTCTTTTATTTTATTTTTCTTTTGTTTTTGTATATATGTAGTGTTTTCTTTTTCATACTTCTTATATATTCTGTTAAATTTAAATAGGTATTTACTTAAGTTAACCAGAAATAATGTACAAGTGTAAGATAGCAAAAACGAATATTATTGTGATAGAGATATCTGCCTCGTATTCGGCTGAATATTTCAGTTGAATAATGGTTATTATATGTTTTATACTTTTTTCGTGATTTAAATCTCTGTTTGCACTGGATCGTAGTTACTCGGACAAGTGTTCGGTTTCGCTTTTATAATATCGAGTTATTCAGTTCTCGGCTACTAGTTTAATAATCTGTACATCACTACTAATAAATATACGCTATAAAACAATTATAAAATATCATTTCATCTACATTTTAACGCCACATTTAAATTATAATAAACGTTCAAGAAAATTTAAACAAAATTTTAATTGGTGATTCGATGAGGATAATAAAAGTTAAATAGAAACGAACCCATATAGCGTTTTTTCTTTCTTAAATTTAATGACGTTTTATTTCCTTTGAATGGCCATTATCAGAATACCTAGTGACAAAATTAATTATAATTTAACGCGAAGCCTCGATGCCAATTTATAATCAATAACTCTGTTATTATAACGTCTGTATAAATTTAAAACCCAAAACTTTCCAAAATTTACCTATACCTATTACCTATTATGGTACTATTAAGTAGATAATTAGACTCTTGACCCCTGTTTAAATAAGTTTGAGAATTGGAAAAAAACCAATAGAGCTATTTACTAAGTAGAAGAAAAATTTTTTTTTAATTTAATTTAATTTTAAATTATGTTTTTATTGGAATTCGTTTTTTTTTTCTCGAATACGGGATAATCTCACGATAAAATGTAGAAGTTTGTACGTTTTTTTGGATGTTTTATAGTCAATCACGCGATTTTTATTAGATTGATTACACAATGACATGGAACAGAATAGGAGATATTTAATATTCCGGAAAAACACGTTATTCCCGTTGGGTTTTGCCAAAATCTTTTGTAATATAGAATGCTGTGGACCGCAATCAATTATTTTTTAAATAAGTTTTTATCTTTTAAATAAGTTTATAAATGTCAGAGTAGTAACTACTCAAGTACCATATACGAAATTGTTACGATTTTGTAGTAGAATTTCATTAATATATTTAAATGTATGTAACAAACATAGGTACAAATAATAATTTGTACCTATGTTTGTTTGTGTATAAGTATTTTCCATGGTCACGACATCTCGCGTGAATGGCTGGACCGATTTCGCTAGTTTTTGTTTTGTTGTGTTTGTTATTGTGAGAAGGTTCTTATAAAAGAAAATATTAAGAAAATTGCGCGGAAAAGTAGAAAATTTAAGAATACTTAACCACCATATAAAGTTCAATGCCTTTTCGGCTGCCTGGAAAGACTATCCCGTATATTTATATAAATTACGTGTCACGTTGTTTGTCCGCTGTGGATTCCTAATATGTATGGCAAAACAACGTTTGCCGGGTCAGCTACTTCTGATTTAAGTGCTTTAGAAGTTACAAATATTGTTGTTTTACTTTAATTAATAAAAACATTGAATCAATGATTTTTCGGAACGGTTTTTTTTTTCAAAAGCCACGCTCGCGATGCTACTATCACACCTGTATTTTGGACGAGTTTATTATTTGCACTTTTAATTTAAGTTTGGGCTCAGAGCTTAAGCCTAATGTTCTGTTATGTGAGCCTAAACCTCGGCTTACAACAATTTCTTGAGTATATATGCGGATAGTAAGTTGAATCGTATTTTCAACTCGTCATTGATCTGGCTGAATAATTTTATTGTTTCAGTTTATTACGCCCTGACATTACTTCTATACGAAAGGCTTACATTTCATTCACGGTAACCAGTGTTCTTCTTAAACCTTATGCACCGGTCTCTCGTACACAGGCTGCTTATATAATTTATAGCATATTACTAATGCTAGGAAATGTTATTAAGGTTAAGTTAATTAATGTAATTTTTATATGATGAAATACCCTTTCTAACAAGAAAATACACGAGTTAATGAAAATGGATGGGGGTATAAAATTTGACATTCATTTTACAGAATCAGAAGAAAGGCCAACTTTTTTGAGCCCATGCCATATGTTCATTTCTTTGGCATGCCTAGGAACGCGATTGCTTGTCGGATATCAATATATGAGATACAATGAATTAATCTTGACTGCCCAAGATATACAGACTAGCAGCTTTTAACCACTGTTTAGGTGGTAATTTTAACTAGGTACGTAGTGAAGATAATAAAAAAATTATAATATCTCGTTATTTAGTTAGTTTTTAATTTTGTGACATTTACGAATTAATAAATCGTCACCAAAATTCTATGTTGCTCAATACGCATAATGAAATGTGATCTTTGCTGATATAAAACGCATAAAAATATTATCTTTTTATTACCTAAGGAATTTTATTAACAATAAAAGCATAAACAAACTGACGTGACGAAAGCAAAATTGTCACTATATTCCAAAACATGTACGACAGGTCGTAGCCAAATATTTTTTATGTAGTATATAAAATGGCCAACATATAACAGCGATAAAAGATCTAATCGTTTTATTACTTTATAAAGTGATGAAAAGCAAAAAAGAAGGTCAGCTTTGTAGCGGCACTTTATTATTAACTTACCAAATGTTGGAGTGCAAAGGGTTCAACAAATATCCTCTGGGTTTTTATGTACAAAGCTTTGGGTTTTGCCAATTAAATTAGGGTTGCCAAGTTTGGGAAACAAATTTCATGGATCTATATAATAAATATGTGGAATGCGGCTAAAAAACCGGATCTTTAATTTTATTAAGGCACGTCAAAGAAATTGTTGCCAAGGAAAGTATATTTGATAGTCCCTGTAGGGTGAAGCTTTAAATACTTTATTCACAAATTGGCATCAAAACCACCTTATAGGAGAATATAAACATAATCATATATAAAAATTAAGCTGCGCTCGTTAGAACTCTCAATCATTTGTATTTTTTATTTTTTGTGTCTTTTACAACTTAAACAAATCGCCTCTGTGGTCTAGTGGTCCAGCGTTAGCGTTGACCACATGAGGTCCCGGGTTCGATTCCCGGGTCGGGCATTTTAAAAAAAAAGTGTTTTTTCAGTTTTCTGAGAAACACTAAGTTGTCCGGGATTGGAAAGTGCCCGGTTGGCGATAGGCTTGCCACCTATCACATTTGTGGGACCAAGTATCTTCGGCTAATCGTGGGTGCACTTGTTGTACCTCCTGCCTACCCCTTCGGGATATGGGCGTGAAGATACTTTTTTTTTTTTACAATTTAAACAACCAAAAATTGACGAACAAAGCAAAGGAAAATATCGCCATAGTGAACCACTGACACATAGATCAGCGGTAAGTACGTTTCAGACTAAAGCCTTAAAAAACGAGATGGTCGTTGATCCACATCACGTGGTGTCAAAATTTTACTTTGTTTAAAAAAAAGATTTTAAAGATTATAACATTTTTACCTGTTTGGGAGTATAATGCAATCCACACATAAATATCTTAATATTTTTATCGGTGGTGTAATTTTTATCATGAGCACAAAGTCGCGAAAATTTGCCTGTATTATTATATCTTTTTTGTTTCCGAAATTATTATTTCGAAATAATAAAATTGCCTGTATCATAAATGATTATAAAACTAAGAAGATTTAACTATTAAAAGTTGACAAAATATGACAATAGGGATCACCACTGTTCTACCAGCTGACAAACAAGTGAGTGTATTTAAATCAACTGCTAACCTAAGATATCTAACAAACTTACCCAGACCTGTTAGAGTAATACTATTTTATTCTGAGCATCTGAGCTCAGCTGGTTTCGGTCTAGAACGTACTTTCTATATTTAAACTATCAAAACCTATAGAAAAAGTGTCAATAATGCCTTAACTTTAAAATAAAATTATGGCACAGGAATATTTCTAAGCATCTATAAAGAGTTTTTGCAAAATTTTAGCTCAGATGTCTCACAATTCTAGATTTTGACTTAGATTTCTAAGATTAACAGTTGTACTGAACACACCCATTTCCTTTCCACAAAAAAATTGCATTATGATATATATATATATATATATATATATATATATATATATTATATATATATATATATATATATATATATATTTCGAATGAATACCCGTCTCGGCACCGGAACCAGCGTCCTTGGCTATCGAATGATATAACCGTGACAATGACTCAACGAGATGTGTCTGAGTTTTGTCTGCGTTATTACACATACTTCCTATTGTCTTTACGAATTATGGCGACATGAAAAATAATATATTCATCCTTTTGGCGGTTCAGTAGTCAATGACAATATTTACATTTTTATTTCTTTCTATTTACCTAGTCGTAGGAATATTACTATTTTTCTAGACGATTAATATCACTATAAGTATATAGTAAAATTTAAAGGGCGATATTGTATAAATGTTACTGTTGCCTAGGGTTACCCGGGCGGCAGTAATTTACAAAAAAAAAGCTTATTATTTTTGAGGCGACTAAGAACTTATTAGGCGACTAATTACTTGGTTACAAAAAATAACTTTGGGTAGCGATTAAATATTTTAGCAACAATTATATTATAA